>RXID01019379.1:0-395122 GCA_005019695.1 Trichopus zeylanicus subsp. travancoricus | reverse complement strand
TTAATTAGTTGATTTTGGAAACTTGTGAGATTTTGATATTTAATTAAAATTATATTTTCATATTTTATGTAATCTATTAACTGGAACTTGTTTTCTTTATGAAGAGATCCAAAATTTGTATTATATTTGGATATGAAATTTTCAGGAGGATATTCGTAAGTGTTTTGAAAAATTTGTACCGAAATGTAATCTTACGAATTTTAGAGGTATTTTGCCAAAAAAGTTTATTTATAAAATTTTGAATTTTCAAAGTCCTTTTTGAAAGAAAATTTTGGATATGGGCCTATTTGAAAAATGTATTTGGTCCACAAGCCTATTTGTAAAAATTTCATATTTTTTATTTTGGCCAGATATTTGATGAATTTTGAGTTCGATTTTGGTCCAAATATCACTTAACCTAATTTAGCTTGAGCCCGAAATTTCTATTCATTCAAGTCGAAATTAAACTCAATTTTTGGTTAAATTTAATTGTGATCTAGATCCAACTGAGACTAACATTTGAGTCATAATTCAATAATGTTTAATTTCATATTCTAATTAAATTTTGATTAAATCTAATTTTTAGCCAAAATTGATTCAATTAGGTCCAAACCTGAACTAAAAGTAAATCAGGTCCAAATCATGAACAAAAACTAGGTCCAACATGAGTCGAACTCAAATTCACTGGTTGAATTCAAACTCCACTAAAGATCCATTAATGATCACATCTAAGATCCATCAATGACCTAATAAGAACTCGATAAAAGTTAAACTAAGATCTATTAAGGATCCAATAGAGACCCAATAACAGTTGAACCAAACCATTAAGGATCTAATAATGACCTAATAAGGGTTGAACCGAGATATATTAAAGATATAATAAGGACCCAATAAGATTAAACAAAGATCTGCTAAGGATCCGATAAGAATCCAATAAGAATTGTAGAAAGATCCATCAAAGATCTAATAAGAACCCAATAAGGTTAAACCAAGATCCATTAAGACTTTATCAAGAACTAATAAGGATCCAATAAAGATCAAAACTAAGATCCAATAAGAATCAAATCTAAAATCTAACAAGGATCAAGTTCAAGACACAACAAGGATCAAAATCAAGAACCTATCAAAGATCAAATCCAAGATCTAACAAAAAAATCAAATCTAAGATCTATCAAGAATCCAACAATAACCCAATTAGGGTTGAATTAAGATCCAATAAAGATTAAGTCTAAGATCCAACGAGAATTAAGTCCAAAGTCCATTAAGGATCAAGTCTAACTCGATGAGGATTCATTAAGAGTCAAATTCAAAACCATCAAGGATTCATTAAGAGTCAAATTCAAAACCATCAAGGATTCATTAAGAGTCAAATTCAAAACCATCAAGGATCCAATAATTTTGGTATGTCTATGTGTGGTGAATTTTCACACCTTCTAACACTAGCTGATGATAAATTCTACCCAAATCCATTAAGAGTGAAATCCAAATCCATTAATGGTCGAACTCAAATCCAATAAGGGTATAGAGTTAAATCTAAACCTAATCAAATCAAATTTAGACTTAAACCAAAATCAAGGCTAAATCAAACCAAGCTCAAATAAAGTGGAGTTAGTTAACAACAAGTACAAAGCCATCGACAATACACATGCTCAATTGACAACAAACCAACAAGTTCATTGATTGTTAAATCAGAGATGGTCATTATGAGCCAAACCCGCTAATCACTTTAGATTGAATTAAGGCATGCATGCACCTAGTCAGTTAGTCAGCCAAATGTCATGCTTGAAGGAAGTTAGCCAATACAAGTATAAAGCCATCAGTGATGCTCAAATCTAATTAACAATAAGGTAAAAAGTCATCTGTTATCAAATCAAGAATAATTAGCATAAGTCAAAGCTGTTAATCATTCTGTCAAATCAAAACAAACTAAGGTGGGCTTGCATTCTTCCAACTAATCGGTATTAAAATAAAAAGAAGTCAACTAATAACAAGTAGAAAGCCATTAGTTATATGTTCAAATAGGGTCAATTGGCATGAGGCAAAATGATCAGTAATAACTTGAAATCAAACAAAGTTATCGATATCATTCAATGATCAAATCATGTCATTCTCGATCAAGTACATGGGAGTGGGGTAGTAGCAAGCATCAAGTCTTTCCCAATTTCTTCCTTATTTCATGTTATGAATTAAATTATTTAAATTATAAAGTAAGGGTATACCCTTATTTAAACCATATAACCCCAAAATTTAGATTTAATAAAAATTATATTTTTTTATTTTTTTGTGTTTCTATTTTATTAGCTAGTTTTCTTACTTTAGGAGATTTCTGAAAATAATTAGGGTAATTAACAATATAGGCTCATACTTGTTTGCAATTATATTTTTACAATACCTAATAGCACATAAATATAACTCAAATTTGATTTGTTATTTCAAGATTATTTTTTGGGATCCTTTAATTATCCTAGGTGGTTGATTGTGGCTCCACAAGAGTATTCATGACATACCTGTTGGGTCCTTCAAAGCCAATAAGTTGTCTTTGACTCACAAGCTCCATAACATCAAACTAACTAAACAAGAGAACATTTAGTAGGATATCTTGAAAATATTTTCAATTAAAAATGAGTTGAGAAATCTAGGTCTAAATCTTGATGATGAGTATATTATATACTACATATGGACTCATTAATCTCATCCTTTGAAAATTTTGTTATTAATCATAATACGAGTGATTGTCATTGGATGATGGATGAATTATTATATTAATGTTAGAAGATGAACAAAGGAAAGCCAATAAAGTTGAACTTTTGAAGATTGAATTAGCTAATTTGATTAAGAAAATGCTGAAGCTCAATCCTCAGTCTAGAAAGACTTTCAAGAAGCAGAGTTGGAGAAGAAATTTGTGAAGAATAGAATTAATATGAAAGAAAAGGTACTTGCTTCGTTAGATAAAAAGTTTTTTTTTACTACAAAAGAAAAGTGAATTTCATGAAAGATTGTTATAAGATAAAATCCTTGTAGGGAAAGGAATAAGGGGTTCCTAGATATAGGAAAACCAAGTGATTAGAAAATGTATGTGTTTATGGAAAACAATGAGCTAGATGAAGCGCTTGGTGATGGGACTTATTTTGGTTCTTCATGATGGTCATACTATTTTGTTGGCAAATATAGTCTTTACACCAATTATCAAACACAATATCTCGTTAATCTCCAAGTTTACAGAAATTGATTACTCTTTTATTTTTGTAAAAATAGTGTCTCTTTGATGATTAAAATATTGTTATTGCTACTGGTACTATATATGATGTTTTGTATAAATTAAATGTGAAAATAGAACTTGCCTATTTAGTTCAATGCTATAATGTTGATTCTGGGCATGTATCTTCTTATGATCTACATGCACAGTTGTACGTTGATTTTTCTCATTTGTGGCACTGTCTTTTAGGTCACATTATTAAAGACTTACTGAAAAGATTATGTAGTTATGGAATCTTGGAGAATATACGTTTTGATGATTTTGGAATTTTCATGGATTGCATTAAGGAAAAGATGACAAGATCATGATTCCCAAAGGTATCAAGGTCTATAAATTCATTGGACTTGATTCACACAAATATTTATAGTATAAATGGTGTTGCTACTAGAAATGGCCAAGAGTATTTTGCGACTTAATGATGATTATTCACACTACAATTCCATGTTCTTGCAATAAAATTCTGAAAAACATCTATATGCTCACCTCCTCTTGTGCAAGTACTACTATGCCAGAAGATGCAAAAACTCGAATTATTGAACTTGAAATGCTAAAAACTAGAGGATGTAGTTTAAGTTTTAAATTTGTTTTACTAAAAGATCTAAAGGTTAGACGTTTGTGGAGCCACGATCCACCATCTAGGATAGTTAGAAGATCCCAAAAAGCAATCTTGAAATAACAAATAAAATTTAAGGTGGTTTGAGTGCACAGTTTAAAATAAGAATATGACTTCTAAAAGGCACAAGTACCATTATTAATTATCCTACTAATTATCAGGAATCTCCTAAAGCAAAAAAAAAAAAACTTATCTAATAAGATAGAGACACAAAGAAGAAAACATAATTTAATTGATTTAAAGAAAGAGTACATGACCTAAGTAAAGACATACCCTCACTTTATAGTTTAAAGAATCTAGATTTATAATATAAAACAAGAAAAGGGTTGGAAAAGGCTTAATGCTTACCATTGCCTCACTCCTATGCAATTCATCTAGTGATTTTGATTTGAATGGGTGCTTAGTTTGATCCTTGGTAGATGTAGAAACTTTGCTTGATTTAATAATCAATAGCCCTTTTTTTGGCTTATTGTCAATTAGGTTTGAAGCATCCCTAATGTCTTTTATGTTTGTGTTGGTTGAGATTGAAGTATTACCAATAGCTTTATACTTATTGCCAATGGACTTCCTTTGAGTATGACGTTTGGCTGACTAATTAAGTGATTTAAAGTCTTTCATAGTTCAGTTTGAAATGGTTAGCAATCTTGACTTATGTTGACCATCTCAAATTTAATAATCAACAATCTTTCTTAGTTTTTATTGATTGAATTTGAGGCATTGTCGATAGCTTTGAGCTTGTTATCAACTAACTCTACCTTAATTTGACCTTGGTTTAATTCCAACTTAGTTTTGGTTTGAATATAATTTGGTTCAATTTGATGTTCAGACTTGACTCAGGTTCAAGCTTGATTTGATTCAATTCGATGTTCAGACTTGATTTTTATTCAAGTCTTTTTTGATTTAGTTCAATATTCAGACTTTGTTTTAGTTTGAATCTAATTTGATTCAATTTAATATTTAAATTTGGTCTCTATTCAAGGCTGATCTGATTCAGTTCGATGTTCATACTTGGTCTTGGTTCAAGTCTGATTTGATTCAGTCTAATGTTCAAAGTTGGCTTTGATTCAAGTCTGATTTGATTCAGTTCAATATTCAGTACTCTAGGTTCAAGTATGAATTTATTTGGTTTAATTTGTGTCGAGTTCATTCTATTTGGATTTTCGTTGGATCTTGGATTTGATTCTTGTTAGATCTTAGTTCAACTCTTATTAGTTTCGTAATTGATTTTGAATCCAAAGCTGATTGGGTCTTTATTAGATCCTTAATGAATCTTGAATCTAACTCTTAATGAGTTCTTATTGAATCTTTAATGGATCTTGGATTCGATTCTCAATGGGTTCTTATTGAATTTTTAATGGATCTTGGATTTGACCCTTACTGGGTTCTTATTAGATCCTTAATGAATCTTAGATCCAATGCTTATTGGATGATTTTGGATCTTTAATGAATCTTGAATCCAACCTTTATTGGATTCTTATTGGATATTTAGTAGATCTTGGATCTAACCCTTGTTGGGTTTTTATTGGATGATATTGGATCCATCCCTTATTAGCTTCTCATTGGATCCTTAATGGATCTTGAATCCAATGCAAATTGGGTTCTTATTGAATTTTTATTAGACCTCATATCCAACCCTAATTTGGTTCTTGTTAGATCCTTATTAGATCTTTAGACCCGACTCTAATTAGATTTTTATAGATTCTTAAAGGATCTTGGATCCAACTCTTATTGGGTTCTTATTGGACCCTTAAAGAATTTTAGATCCAATCCTGATTGGGTCCTTATTAGATCCCTATTGAATCTCAGATCTAACCTTGATTGGATCCTTATTGGATCTTTATTGGATCTAGGTTTGATCCTATAATGTGTTCAAGTTCGACCCACATTAGACTCTTATTCGGTTTCGGTTTAAACCTTAAGGGATTTAGATTCAAGTTTGACTTGATTCTGATTTAATTTCTACTTAATTCTGTTTTTGATTCAGGTTTAAATCAGATTTTGATTTTGGTTTAGCTATAATCTTGATTTTAGTTTTAGTTCAAGTTTAGTCCTGATTTTGGTTTCAATTCAGGTTTAGACCTGATTTTAATTTTGGTTTAATTTTATTTAATTTGTTCGATTCATGGTTATGTTCTTGAAGGAGTCTCTTAAGTAAAAAATATAGCGTTTGGATTTTTGAAGAAATTCCTTAGGTCAAAGTGAAGCAGTCGGATTCTCAAAGAAAATTCTGAAGTTATAAATACAACTTTGGATTCTCAAAAAAATCTCTTATATCAAAAATACGATATTTGAATTTTCAAATGAATTTCTTAGATTAAAAAGTTAGGTAGTTGAGGCTATGAAGAAATTTCTTAGGTTAAAATGAGGTGGTAGGATTTCTAAAAAGAGTTCCTTAAACCAAACTACGATAGTTAGGTTATTGAAGGAATATCTTATGCTAAAAAGTTAGGTCGTTGAGTTTCCAAAAAAATTTCTTAGACATAAAAAAAAGACGGTTGGGTTTAAAAAAAATCTCTTAGACTAAAATGAAATAGTCAAATTCTCAAAAAAATCTTTTAAGCTAAAATGAAATAGTCAAATTTATAAAGAAATCCTTTAAACGTGAAATAAGGTGGTCGAATTTTCTAATGAATTCCCAGTGATTAGTGCACATTACACACAAATCAAGTTGAAAGAGAAGACAAAAGTAAAAAAAAAAAAAGAATTTCTTTTTTTAAACTGCAAAAGACCCCCACGTGCGTTTTTCTTCTTTTAATTTTTTTTATTTTTTTCAGCAAGTTTTCACATGTTTTTTTTAACCCTACACCTTTCCTCAACATCCCCTCTTTCTTTATTTTTATTTTATTTTTCTCTCTCTCCTTTTTCTCTGCTTCTTTCAACAAGATCATCTTCTTTTCTTCGCACTAGAGCTGTCCTCTTCTCCTTCATTTCTTCTTTGTTTTTTTTATCTTCTCCACTGATTTCCTTCATCAACTTATCCAAGCCACCACCTTCTTTGTCGATGCTGCTTCCATCCTTCTTAGCATTCTTCACCGGCTTTGGATCCTCATCAAATGCCAATTTTGGCTCCTTGGTTTTAACCTCACTGGTGGACAATGTAGCCACAAATTGAAGCAAAAACACAATCTTGGCATCGGGTTTTGAAATAGGATCAATAGAAAATGACACTGGAAGTGAAGCTGTCAAGTCGGAGGAGGAAGAGCCATTGGCAGCGGTGATGACTGTCGTGCATTTGATCTGGAGGGCAATGGTGCTCTCCTACTTCTCCTCATTGGCCATCTCTGTTCGAAGACATTTGTTCTTGAGGCGCTTCTTCAAGAGGGTCTTGAAATTGTGATCTATGTAGGTGATGAACCATCCTTTGGGGTGTCCTGGTCTTCAGTAGGTCGGTGCGCCCGAGGTACTTGGCAAACTTGGTGAGGGTGGCCCACTAGATGGCGCTCTTGTGGATATGGTGGCACGGCTTTGCTCTTGGAGAGTGGTGAAGTCGGGCAACTTCGATCAGGATCTGCCCGGGGTCTGGCGATGGTCTCAGCTAGGTTTCACCTACATCCTGGCTGAGGCAGCAATGAAGCGAGTGAGATGCTGGGCAATCGGGTGATCGAGCACAATGATGAGCAGTAGGACCTCATAGAGAAGGAAGAGATTGGAAGAACTAAAAAAAAGAAAAAAAGAAAGCTAACCTTTTTCATGCTCAAACTTCAGTTTATTCATCCCAAGTTCTCTTCTCCTCCAAGACTCTCACCTCTCTCTTATCTTCTCCTCCTCTTTCTTTTTTTTTCTTTTTATAGATTTGGAAAGAATTATGAGTGTCGAAGCAATCAATTGTTTGTTCAAAATTTGATTCAAGGATAAACCTAATCCTCGTTCTAAAATTTTGAAGGATTCGTGTTGTTGGAATTTTGTTGAGATAATAATATGTATGGATGGTGATTTTCATTTGAATTTCAAGTAGTAGATATAGATAGGAATTTGATCTGTTACAAGTGATGAATATGGTAGGATTTTAATTCTGTATTCATTTGCAGATAGTGGTGTCAAAATGGGTCTCTGTTCTATGGGCTGACCGACATAGTACACTATGAGTTGTTCTTGACACAATTTAAAATTTACAGTATTTGGGTCGTATCTATCACAACCCATATATGGGAGCATGCCTGGAGCCACCCTCGTAGTCTATCAGTCAAGCACGGCCCGCGGCATAATTAAGTTAAGTATGGCACAACATGACCTAGTCTATGAATTTTTTTTTTTTTAATATAGAAGGATTTGGCCAGTTGAGGACTAAAGATAGGAGAGCAAAGGACTAGTCACGAAGGGTTTTGCCTTTTGGTCAAGAAGCTACTCCCTTTGAGTCAAAGGGAGAAAGGTGGGAGCAATGACTCCTTACGTTTTGTAGAGAGCCATTGCTAGGATTTCTTTTTTAAAAAACGGCCAAGCAAAGCATGTAGGCTGTGGGTTGTGTCTGATGCTTAAAATTTCACATGGGTCATATCAGGTATGACTCATTACTATTTTGGGTCATACCCAATATTGGCTAAAACAATTATGGCAGCACGATCAAACGGGTCATATCGATCCGTCATAGTTTGTTTAACACCTCTATTTGCGAAATCATAAAATATGGGGGTTATTTGTAATTTTTTTCAAAAAATTTGAACCAATTTATAAATTTGAGGTATTTGGGGACCTTTTTATAAAAACAATCTTATTTTTGAAACTTTGAAACTTTCAAGATCTCAAAATTAATAAAATTTAGACTTATTCATAAATAAAAATTTTTGAGGGATTTATTTATGAAAAGTAAAAAAAATCCAAGAATTTATTTATGAATATCAATTTTTTGAGAGATTTATTTACAAACCCTAGATTTTATAAAAAAATTAATCTATAATTATTAATCTTTGAAAGATTTACTTTTAAATCCTAAATTTTACGGGGACCAATTTACAATTTTAGCACTTCTATATGTCTTTACACAAAATTCTTCATCTCAAAAACCTATTTATAAAGAATTATTTACTTCAGTGATCTATTTATAAAGATTTATCCTTTTCATTTTGGCTCAAATATTCGATGAATTTCAAACCTAATTTTAGTCCAAATATTTGGCCCACTTAGTCCATTTAAGTTGAATTCAATTTGAGCCCAACTTTTTTAATAATTTAGGTCTGAATTAATTTTAATTTTTGGTCAAATTTGACTACAATTTAGGTCTAACTAAAACTCACATTTGGGGTATAATCTAGTGGCATCTGATTTTTAATTTTGGTCAAATTCTTATAGAATCTAATTTTGGCAAAATTCACCTTAAACAACATTGTATAATCCAATTTAGGGTTCTATATTTGAAAGTAGAGATGTTAAATTTGTTGAGCAAGAAGTAAAAGGGATTGATTATGATAAAATATTTTCTACAGTCTTCATAAAAAGATTCATTTAAAATTTTTATGATATTGGTTGCATGCTATGATTATGAACTAATTTAGATAGATGTTAAAACATCTTTTCTAAATAGAGTTCTTGAATAAGAAATTTATATGGTTCAACTAAAAGGTTTATTAGTAAGGCTGATGAAAGAAAGATTTGTAGACTGAACAAATTCATTTATACTTTGAAGCAATCATCTAGATAGTGGTATCTCAAATTTCATGAGATAATTATAAAATTTGGCTTTTAGGAGAATATAATTGATAATTATGTATACCTAAAGGTCAATGAAGGTAAAATTCAGATATTGATGTTTTATATTAATAATATCTTATTGGCTGATAATAAACTAAATTCCCTCAATAAGACAAAAATAATGCTATCTATAGCCATTGAAATAAAGAATATTGACAATACTTCATAAGTCTTGGGTATTAAATTTTATACATATAGAAAGTTTCAATTGCTTAGGTTTTTTTTACGAGATATATTTGCTAAAATTTTTTAAAGATATGGTACAAATAATTATAAACTTAAGGAATCATCTATAGTTAAAGATGACAACATTAATCTTTAACAATACCTTTAGAATGAGTTTAAAAGATGAGAGATGTATAAAATTTCTTAGAGATATGGTACGAATAATTATAAATGTGAGGATTCATCTATACTTAAAGATGATAACCTTAATCTTTAACAATACCCTTAGAATGAGCTTAAAAGATGAGAGATGCATAAAATTTCTTATATATTAGCAATTGGCAACTTAAAATATTTGATGATTTGTACTCATCCAAATATTGCTTTTATTATGGGTGTTTGGCAAATATTAGAGTAATAAAGAAATAGCTCATTAGAGAGCAGTTAAGAAAATTCTTTGCTATTTGAAGAAAACTCAAAATTATATGCTTCTATTTGATAGTTATAAACTATTAAATATTCTTAGATATATAACTCTAATTAGAAAGGATGTGAGGACACTCTAAAACCAGCTTCTTCTTATGTGTTTATATTGATAGAAGGGTAATTTCATGGTGTAATATGAAATAGACAACAACTACTTTATCAACTATAGAGTAAAATACATAGCTTGTTGTGAGCCTAGTAAACATGTTATGTGCTTAAATTTTTTTCTTTCAAACCTCAAGATAGTTTATTATATCAACAAATCGATTTATATTGACTCTGATAATGATATTACTATATCTTTCACTTAAAATATCATTCAAAGGCAAAATATATTGAGCTGCAATTTCATTAGGTTTATGAAAAAATTTAGAAAAAGGATATTATTATTTTGCACATTTCTTCTTTAGAATAACAGATAGTCCTATGATTAAAATATTTAAGAACATGTCAACCATATGGGATAGTATCTAAAGATGATAATATGCTTTGATTTTTGCATATAGTACACTTGTTCATATTTAGCTTGAAATTCCCCATTTGAAGTTATTCTATTGATGAGTTTTATATGTAGTCTTCCAAATTTGGAAGATAAAGTTCTTTGCACTATGACAATTCTAGGTATTTTTGACACTTCAAAAATACACCAAGAAAGTTTTTTCATAGTTTTTTTCAGTGCTTAAGAAATATCAGGAAAAAACTATCAGATTTTTTGTAGGCATTTTAAAAACATCAATAAAAATCTTTTTTGGCTTTTTTACAGCAATTCAAAAGATGTAGAAGAAAATGACACATTCTTGGCATTTTTGAGGAGAAACGCTAGGAATGTTTCTTGAAATTTTGGGCAAAAATGCTGAAAATTTTTTTTTTTCCTATAAATTATATTTTTAAAAATTACATATACTAAAATACATCTTGTATAATACATTATATATATCATACACAAAATGAAGAATTACAATTGAACAGTTATCATACACCAATTACAATTGTGTCTATATTTATTTAGTTACTATATACTAATTAGCAACAATAATATTTTTATGGTGTTGAACATGAAAATCATATCCTTTTTGTAACTCATCTAAGACTTTAAGTCTAAGAAGAACCTATGGAATGAAAGAATGAGTTAGGGTAATATAAATAAAATCAAGAATTAAAAGTAACTCCTACTTTTTTATTCCAGGCTTGAGACCGACATTGACAGTATTGAACTACAAAAAAATTATCAATCATAATAGGTAAATATAAAAAAATTATTGAAGAAATAATAACAAAAAATTAGTTAGAGCAGACAAAAGAGATATAACAATAGTAGGTAAAGCAAGTCATATCAACCAAACATAAAAGTAAATGATACAAAATAGTATATCCAAAATGAAGTTACAACACAAATGAATAGAAAAGGTTGCAACATCCCTAATGCCCTTTCTTTCTTGGGTCTTGACATCACATGTAGCCACTAATCCTTGAGTGACTCGGACACCCCATAGAGAAATAAAAATGAATAATAGCTATAGAACATAAGATAAAAGTACTTGTTTTCATGTAATATTCTACTATTGCTTACTTATATACTGAATCCCTAGTTCTAAGCTAGCCTACATTCTTTGGAACTTGTTTAATTTCATATATTTATGTAGTCATGTGAACTAATAGTATATAACAAAGAAAAAAGTTTGATTAAATAAAAAATATATACCATAGAGGTGGAGCTGGATCCACTACCCATAGTAGCTATTAACGACTTGAAAGCACTTTGTAGCCTAGCAATGGTCTCGTGAAGAGAAGCAACATGTGCTGCTATCTGTGATTATAATTATGCTACTACTTGTGCTTCTATCTCTACTTGTACAAGCGCATTTAATTTAGTCTATATATAACTACTCTGCCAAATCACCCTTCGAAAGGGCTCCCAAAAACTTGTGTGGTCATGGATCCCATGTTGAATATTTGCAGCCGACGATGTCTCTCACAACCAAAAACTTTGGTGTGAATCTTATTTTGAGTTGCAGTATTCGATTGAAAATCCTCTGACAACTCCTATTATAGTTGTTCAATTTGGGATTGTACGTAGAAGATAATAGAAAATATAAGCAGATTATTCAGTAATAAAATATTAAATAGATTATGAAAATATTCCCACTATTGCTGTTGCGAATGCTCTGTCGACTGGCTATCCATCTTTCCTCATATAGGATGCCAAAAATACCTTGATATTTGAAGGCTCGAATTCATGTTGCTCCTCTAACTATGAAAAGTGTTACATTAGACAAATTCAGTAATAACATTTTGCAATGACATATAGTAGCCGATATTAAATTTATGTTTAAGTGTGCAAAAATCTCAACTCTCAACTTCACATAATTGTTGTGACTCAATGAGTGGCCTATCTTTTGCCAAATTTGCATAACTCTTGCGATCTAGTGAGTGGTCCATCTTCTATTTGTTTGAGATCTTTTATTCTCTCTACTTTTTCCCTAAAATAATAAATATATTATTAGTCTAATAGGCTCATAGGTAGAATATCGTAGCTATATAAAACTCATAGGAACTAGAGATACCCAGATAGCTAAGCTCTGTCAATATGTCATGAGATGGGGCCACTAATCTTGTTCAACCCTTAATTGTGGGCAATTGGCAAGTTGCTCGCCAATCAGTGTATACCAATGATAATTTATTATCATCCTTTGCTATTATACCTAATTGGGTGGCCAATCTTTCCGAATTTTCTCCGATGATCTGGCCATACTTGTTGACGGTCAACATAAGCTGATATCTCTCAGTGCCCCATACTTAAGTAGGCTTGCTAGGCCCACAGTGTGCTCTACTGGAGGAAATTGTGTCACTTGGACCTAAAAAAGAAAATATATAAATATATAAATACCACACGTGAGTGATTTTTAATTTCATTCCAGTTCAGATTTGGTTTAGGGTTTTCTGACCGTTGTTCTAGTTTAGATTCGGTTTTGGATTTTTGATCGTTGGATCCAGTCCAAATCAGTTTAGGATTTTAATGGTTTGAGCAGGAATTTCATGATTGAATTTTGATTCATTTTAGTGTTTTTCATCATTTGAGCTGAGAATTTTTAACCCTTTAATCAAATTCTGATTCGATTTTGTTTTTTTGACTCTTGATTAAGTTTAAATTTGATCTAGAATTTTTTAACTCTTACTATCATTTTCATTGCAATTTTAATTTGCGCTGGACCCAATCCGAATGAATTGTTACTTAATATCAATCATAATACTATAACCCTTTGATCAAGATGATTGTACCCCATCAGATATTATTTGATTTATTTTAGTATCTTGAGCACGAAATATATAGAATAAGATAAATTAAGAAAAGAAATATTTGAGCTAGGATTCATATCCACTATTTAGACTTCGCAATCAGATTTAAAAAAATAGATATTTTTGAGAAATCAAACGATTTTTTTTCTTCAGACTTATTTTGACCAAAATACAATTGTCTCTATAGATTTTTTTTGAGTTATTACATCTATTCATTAAATTATTACATCCATTCATTAAATAAGTGATGATCAAAGGGTTCTTACTCAGAAAATCTTTGGGTTTAGTTTAGAGTTTTATTAAATAAATCATTGTCGTTATAGTATGAATCTGAAGTTTCAATTGATTCATGGGTTTGGCCAAGGAGGCATATTGGGACTATTTAGGACACCTTTGTCAATATGGAGATAGAGGAACCGGTGTTGAAAACTCAGTTCTCTTCGAATTTCAATGGAGATTGTGTGGCTTTATTGCCTCATGAAATGGAGGATGACGAGATGGATCATGGCAAAGGTTTGCACTTGTTTGTTATAGGTACTAACTATGTTAGACTAGAAATTTATACAAAAAAAGGGCTACCATCGAACAATCTTGATTGATGTAGCATAAGACAACTAATAAGAGGTTATGCTAAAATAAAGATTTACATCTACTTATGATTTACACAAAGTCCCAATCAACCACAATCACGACATGTTTGCCAAGCCCAATCCTTCATTTAATCCAACAAGTTACTTTACTTCTTAGCAACTTTTACTTATGAACATGCACAAACATGCCATCCATTTTCCATTCACTACTACTTTCTAGATATTTGTGACAAGTTAGAAATTCAAGAGCACACACCTCTCCATCCAAAGATTTAATTGAATCCTTATGAAAATGGAATCCATCAATTCTCAACACATCTAATTGCAATGGAAGCAACTTGTCATCAAGTTCAAACATATTCACATCTATTGGTAATTGCTATTTGTCATTCCATCAAATCAAATCAGACACCAGAAAAACTATGTTACCAAATTAATTAAGAAAAAGTCACAAGAGCTCAAATGCTTGGTTACTAAATAAACCCTACAATGCAAATAATTAGCATTCAAATTGTAAGAATGTTGCACTAATCAAAATGAAAAGGAGTCAGCTTTCATCAATTTAACAACAACAAAAGCAAAACTAAGAAACAATGCAAGTGAAAGGAAAGTGATCACCTTAGTAGAATAGGAATCAAGACCGGGCCCGGGAACTTGGGCTGCGGGGGGCTAGAGCACGGGTAGGGTGCAGGTGGCCAGGGCCTGAGCAGGGCATGGGAGGGCATGGGGTGGGGTGAGTCAGGGCATGCACGGGCGCTAACCTGTAGGTAAGGCACAGGTCAATGTGGGGCAGGGATGTGCTGGTGTGCAGTCACTGGTGGTCAAGCAGGCGGCTAGCTAGGTGTGGGTGGGTGCGGTGATGGCCGGATAGGGGCAAAGAGGCAAGTGTGTAAGAGAAGGGTGCAACGGCTAGGTTTCGGGAGAAATAGAGATAATATGCTGAAAAATTTTCAGCATTTTTTTTTATAAAATATCAAAAATTCTCAGGGTTTGTCTTAAAAATACTAGGAATTCTTGATGTTTATCAATAAATTCCAAAAATTGCTAGTGTTTTTTCAGTCATGCAAAAAATTATCGCCAAAACCCCAATATGTTGTAGTGTTGACAATATCATGGGTCACAAGATAAACTGATTGTGAACACCTATCTGAGGACCTATTGATTAGATGGGACAATTCCTAAAATACTTGAGTGAGAGTATGATTGGGCATCATATTGATTTTATAACTTTCACTTAGATGATATGTATAAGTACTTATGGGGTGTTTTCAATAAAAGTTATATATCTAAGTGATATGTTTTGAGAGGAGCACAAAGCGATTAGAGTCCTTAAAAATATCGTAGATCAATAGGTTAGTTAGTGATACCTACTTAGATGAGGACCTAGTGATTATGTGTAGGTGATTTTTGAAATACTTGAAATAAAAGTATGATTAAACATCATCTCTATTTTATACCTCTCACTTGGATGTTGTGTGTAAGCATTTATGAAAAGTCCTTAGTAAAGCTTATAGATATAGGTGAAGTGTTTCTAAGAGAAACATGAAGTTGGAAGATCGTTAGTGGAAAAGATAATGAATTTTCACTACTACTTGGTTGTACCTTATTCCGTGAGCACATTGTTTATACCTATGATTTGATATTTTGCAGCTTAATTGGGCTAATACTCTACTTACTTTGATATGAAAATAGTTCATATATTATTAGTATATATCCATTCATGATTGGGCATGTATAAGAATTGTTTAGAAAGAGTAGGGTTTGACCAATTGCCTTTGAATTGCATAGTTGGGATTTCATATAAAAATTAATTTCTTAAAAATTATTTTATCTATACATCTAGATATATATATATATATATAAATAATCTATAGCCAAGTGGGAGATTGTTAGTTCTATAATTTTATAGATTATTTATTATTATTATTTAGATAAATTTGGTTGTAATGATATAAATGAAGCTAATTTTTTTTATGAATATGCTCAATTGAATGTTGCATAATGGATCAGAACACATGCAAAGCCGTGGAAGGTATTGTGAGGCAGTCAGAAGTAGAGGGTAAACTATATCTATAATATATATCTATATCTATATAGATTATCTATCTTATATATTATATATATATATATATATATATATATATATATATATTACGCCATATTTGATTTTTATATGAGATTGTCTAGTGGAAAAACAAATATTGGGGACTTAAATTTAATTAATATATTTAGATTTAAATTTGGACTAAGGAATACAGATGTTATTTTGGGTAAATGGGTTTGGGACTTACTTCTAATCATATCCTTTTAAGGGGTTTTTTTGTCTAAATGTAAAACATTTTGATCCAGATTATATAACGGCTTGACTGAGCACCTTGATCGCTGCGATACGAACCGTAGACGCGACGTTTGCTCTCACGCCTAAGTTCCGTACCCCGTTGCCCCCCGCGCCATCCCTTTCGCAGGCATGCTCTAGGACGGTTAATCGCGTGTGAATGACATTTATCATCATGATTTCTTTCTTTTCATGCCTTGTTTTTTCTCATATTTTGCATTATAGTAATTTTTTTTATTACCCTCAAGTTTACATTACTCTCGGTGTGAGAGTAAAAATAAAAATTATTTTATGTCTCCCTTATTTTTCTCATTTTATTTATTTTTCATTAAATGATAATAAGAACTGAAGATAAATCAGTTGAACTTACAGAAACAACTTAGTATAGTTGTTTTTTGGTTTTTCAGACTTTGGAATATGTGAATTTAGTCCATGTAATTTCATTTCTAATTTTTCCGTGGTCTTACATCGATGGAATATTTAAAACTAAGTCATCTGCTCGGGGAAGACCAACCGAACTCTTGGTAGTTGAGTGGAAAACAATCCGAGTGTTACATCAGTTTGGTTTCGGCTCCATGAATCACTCATGGGCCCAATTTAGAGGCTCGGGTACCAGCAGGAGGAAACGGAAGGCCTGTGAGGCCGAGTTTGTGGCTGGAGAGGACAGTCCGGCGGCGGGGTAGGTCGTGTCCGGCGCGGCCGTTGCCTGGCGAAGAAAGGACGACGGAGAGGCAGGTGGATATCCGGGAATGGCACGAATCGGAGGCCTGAGGCCGAGTCGGTGGCCAGAGAAGACGAAACGGCGCTGTAGCCGGTGAGGTTGGAGGAGGCGGTGCGGCAAAGACTGCTGCTTGACGTGGAGGACTCCGTCTTCTCTGCTGCTGCTGATGGGGGAGAGGAGCAGCGATTTATACACTCTCGCTTGCAACGATTTATCCTCTCTCGACGCTCGCGTTCGATATTCCGGCTTCTGCATCATCGGCGTCTTCGCCATTAGAGGTTCTCTGTTTCGTCAGTGGCAAGAGTACCAGCTGCTCACTTGTAGGCTCACAAGTGCGAAGAAATAAAAACCTTGGGATAATTACTCAGTCCCTCCGTTGTCTTGCAATTGTGTACAAGTCTAGGGACAAGTGCGTCCTTTCAGGGAGGACGTGGCAGGGTCAAGAAACAACTACCGTTTCGGTTAAAACGGTTTTAAGTTTTAACTGAATTTTTTTAAAAGAAAATATAAAAAAAAATGGAGCTGGTTAGAGTACCGATTCAAATTGAAATAAAAAACATTTAAATTTCGAGTTGGAGTAAAATTTAAAAGAAAGGGCCCACCAACGGCTCAAGTAGGCTCTCTGCCACGTGGCTGTCACTCTGAAATTTCGATGGAAAGGCTCACCAAGTGCCAAGTCAGCAGTGAATTTGCTGAGGGGATTGGATTTTTTTAAAAAAAGGAAAATAGAATTCAAAAAAAAGTTCCACAAAATTACACGAGGCTAATAGAATGACAATTCTGTCCAGATTGATGAGCCTCATCTAATTTCCTCTTTTAGTAGAGAATTATATATATACATTTTTTCTTGTTTTGCTCGTGTGCTTTTTGGCGGTGAAAGTTCATTTAAAATGTTTATCACTTTACTGATCATAAGATTATAGAAGAGAATGGAGGCAACTTCAAATTCTACTAATCTCTCCACTTAGACAACAAAATCCAACACATATTTAACTGAGATCAATATGTAGTGATATTTTTTATTCTCATTTTACATATATTGAGAATACAATACCGTAGGATTTGAATTTCCATTTAAATAATAGACGCATTTATTGAAATGAATTGAATTTCCATTTTAAAAATAGAAGTATATATTGAGATTTAAATCTTCAATTAAGATTTTCAATTTCGATTAAAATTAAAGCGTTTCGATCAAAATATATCAAAAATCGTTTCGAAAATTTTGTATTTCTAAAATTATAAAATATCAAAAAACATTAAAACAGTCAAAATATTAACTATTGAAACCAAAACTTACAAATTTGTCTTTAATAATGCCTTGGATACTCGATTTCTAATTTCAAGAATAATGGATGATACCTTCTACAAGGATGATTGCTTCCAATGTCACGGATATTGCATATAATTTTGCAGCCATTCTCAAGTTATTAAAATAATTGCTACATAGATTTATAAGTTTGAAAAAGACCCATATCCCATGAGCTTGAACTTTTGGGATAGTTTGGTGTCCGGCTCTGATACCAATTGTTGGGATTCGCAGCAGAAGTTTCACGAATCACCTTGTTCTCAAACAATACAAGAAACGAGAAGTAATACAAGATAAAAGAAAATAATAAGATAAGACAACGGGAGATCCACTCTCAATAGATAAAGACTTTTACAAAAGTTTACAAGAGGGACTTCACTCTTTCTTACTCAACTAAACTCTTTCTCCAAGCCTCGGCAACGCCTCCACCTTCAGAGAAAATCTCCAAGAGAGTACCACGAGGAACCACCACGAGAGACCACCGAGAAGCACTAGAAAGACCCACACACGAAAGCCAACACTCTCTCTCTTTCTCTTCTCTCTATTCTCTCTATTCCTCTCTCTCTATTTCTCTCTCGTTCAACCTCTATACTACGCCACACATAAACCCTATATATTATAGTATATTTATAGACTCTTATTGGGTTTGAGTTTTACACAATTACAACTCCTAATAATATAAATCTAAATCTAAATTTGAATTCCTACTTTAACTCAAACTCTAATTATAGTTCAAGACATCTAAAATTCAACATTAAGGCTCAACACTTTCATGTAACTCTATGTTTTCATGGAAGTAGGACGAGAAGACGATGAAGAAGATAACATGAATTATGGACTCCTTGTTTTCATAGAGCTCACATCTTATGCAAGCACTGCAGCAGTGACCAAGAGGTCTTCACCTCTTCACGAGCCAGAAAGAAAGATTTAATCTTACATTGATGGACAAATATTTTTAGAATATTGAAACATTCCTAATTGCTCATGAGCTTCTAGAAAGTTTTGTCAAAGCCTCATGGATGGCAGACTTGACCTACAACACCCCATTAGTTCATTAGTGGGATCGACACCATCAATCCACTACTCTTGTTAGCCACCAGCAACCATCACTTGGGATTTTTATCAATATACCCCTCAATAATTGAGTATTTTCTAAACATATCTTTAGGAGCTTGAAAATTATGTTTTCCTAGAAAAGTCAAGTCTTAACACATAAGTCTGCTTTTATTAGTAATGTCCATGACCAGATTGATATCACTTAATTACTTAAACATTGCATCACTTTCATCATTATTTGCTGAAGATTAGTGAAAATGACAAAATTTGACTTTGAACTGCATTATTGAAATATCAAGTTCAGGACTGGAAATGGCCATTTTCCGTAAAAAAAAAAAAGAGTCCATTTTCATGCACATAAAACTTAACAAGAGAGGAGGAGGAGGAGGAGAAGAAGAAGAAAAAGAAAAATTCGCATCTCATATATATATATATATATATAGTACACAGTGACCAAGAAGGTTTCGCTTCTTCGTGAACCAGACAGCAAGAAGCCATGAATGGTGAAACAAGAGAGAGTAACCTATAGGTACTACATATGCTGCTATGCTAACTCGCGGTGAGAGGCTTAGAAGGCATAGGTCTTTTGGCGGGGTGAGTCGGCGATCTTAAGGGTCTCGGCGATGAGCTTCTGCGCTCTCCTGCTGCGAATCTCCATCCTCATACTCTCGCTCTTGTCCATCTTGTCGTAAGCCTTCTTTGCCTTCATGGCCTTCATCTTCGACTTGAGCCCGCCTAGCAGCCTCCCCAGCTTCTCCCCCACCATCATCACCATCGTCAACGGGCTAAGAATAAAGTTCACTAGAAATAGTAAGGGATGAGAAGAAGAGGTTGGAAGAGAAGGTAAAGGGATAATCGCTCTAAAAGGAGGGTGATGAGTGGCTGGTGCATTTAGCTTGGATTTTTCACATATAACCCCCTCTTATTTGAACTATTTTTGTCTATGTCATTGATAATTTGTAATTCATGGTCAGAAAAATAGTGATTGGGATGGAGGTTGGCATCTGAAAACGGCTGGCCGGATTTTCCACTCCCACATGGATCTTATGGCCTAAAATTGAACGTACAAAGGATTTGAGACCTTGAGAAAAATAGTCTGTTAAGAAAGTTGGATTCGCCATCGTTCTAATCAAAATTTCCATATTTAAATATACTAAAATCAATTCTTGTCAAGATCTGTGAGATAGGAGAGGATGAGAAAGACAACCATAAGTTCTCCTATGGTGATTTTTCGGACATTCAAATTACTGATTGATTAAAGAGGAAGGATTAAAAGAATTTTTTCAGAGAAAAAAGGCATTACCCCCAATCTTGGTAACATTCTCTTTTTATATATTGTGATTTTTGATTTCTTTGATCTCAACTATAATTCTTGCCCCAAATTTAACCTTTTCATTGATTGAGCCCTAGATTCGAGCTTTCCAAAAACTCTACCGAAAACTTCATACCTCTATGGAAGCTTCCTTGAGGTTGCACCTTGTTGGGTCCTACATCTATCCTCTTTTGCTAGTCATAGTTTAAACCATCCTTTAGTAGTTTAGTAGTAGCGATTCTAAACTCTATTACTTTTGTAGACTTTAACCTGAACTCAACCTCGAGCCAATTGCAAATCTGTTGAACCCCACACTTGTCTATGCATATACTCGAGAGGCCCAGTGTACCAACAGTGCCCTCCAACTCTATGGACCAAGTTCCCGTGACTCGATGTATGGAGTTAGCCAAGGCCACTGAGCTCTTATACTTCAAGATTCCTTGGGATCACATTGTCGCCTCATCTAATTAGACAAAAACATTAGGGTTCATGTATTTTCGAGGCTCAATTTCCTCACATGTTGAGTTGACCCTTCGCCATTAGGTGACAAAGAAATAGACACATGTTCTTTACAATTTGGGCACTGAATTCACCAATCTCAGTCCTCCCTTTCTACAGTTTGAAATGCACCATGTGGTGGTCATGCAATTATTCGATTGGTCCTATATAAACAATTAGCAGCCTTTTGTCCCCATTTTATGTCCTCTTCCTCTCGCGTCCTTCTTCTCCCTCTATCCTCCAAAGGCTCCTTCTTGCTGATTTCCACGGCTAACAACACTCAAATCCACGCTAGTTATACTGCTTCTACTCTAGTAACATATGTGCCCCCTTACAGCTCCGTTGTCGTGGCCATTCCTCCCCCTTTGGCTCTAATTTTCACAATTTTGGCTTTGAATGCTTTAGTCTCCACTACCACAACCTTTGGGACTATCTGTGGGGCTTGTCCCTCAGGGCCCGATCTTCTAATGAACCCACATTTCGGGTGAGCTTTCCTTCTTTTTTTTACCTTAGTGACTTAATTTTAATTGCTATGCTTTATAAATTTTGAACTATGATGTACATAACCTAGGGCAAGAAAATGATAAATCTAGGACATAGATGTAGTAACGCCATGGATTATGATACCTCGGTGGAAGCATTTAGGCTTGATGTCCCCTTAGGTTACCCTAGTGCAAATTTTCACTCGAACTAGAGTATAATTTGACTTTCTTGCTTATGATAGGTGCCTCGGTGAATAACGTGGCCCTAGTGTAGGAAGTACCCAACCAGGACTCCCCTAGAGACCTCCCTTTGTCCAAATTTGGTTGTCAAACTTGACACTAAGGGAGAAAAATATGGAATATTTAGTCCAACTATTTAGTTTTTTCAAATGGCATCAAAGTAGACCAATGATATTCAGATAAGGACAATACTGATCTCAAGAACCACATACTAGGAGATGTTTGAGAGGGGGAGGTGGGGGAAAAAGTTCAGTACCCTATATACAGATTCACCAAGGAGATATTGGCCATCTTTGACCTAACACCTAGTCATAATGTTACAAAACAGATAAGGTTCATTAGTGTGTTTTTGCACTCTGGAAATGACCAAAGGTTTAACCCTGACCATTGAGATGTTTTGGGACACTTTTAAGGGGTGCCAAGGTTCAAACATAAAGGGACTTTGCTTTCTTGCCCCCAAGGAAGAGGCGGTGACTTTTTGCATCTAACTTATTGTTCATTCATTTCTAGAAGGATAATCCAATGTGAGTCTTCTCTTGCATGGATCAAGGTGTCCTCAGCAACTAGAGATGACCCTATAAACACCAAACACCACCAAAAGTGCCACTCGAGGTTCATTGACTCCTAATGTCTTAGGCAATTGAAGTGAAAAAGACTAGATTTGCTCTGAAATGGTCTATCAAGAAATGCCTACATGAGCTTTATCTTTCCATAGATAGGCCATCCCATAAGACCCAAAACTTTTCTTGCTTCAATTGTTGATTCATATTATTCCTAATTGTTGTTTCT
Organism: Trichopus zeylanicus subsp. travancoricus; assembly: GCA_005019695.1. Lineage (NCBI taxonomy): Eukaryota > Viridiplantae > Streptophyta > Magnoliopsida > Dioscoreales > Dioscoreaceae > Trichopus > Trichopus zeylanicus. The sequence continues at coordinate 372,309 of RXID01019379.1, read as the reverse complement.
GTCCATACTGTAGGTCTTAGCTACATATACTTTATAAATGCAACTATCTGGGAAGCTCACTCCTCCTTAGTCTCTAAGAGGGTGGATGAACAAGAGAGAAGAACTTGATGAAGTCACCAAGCCCACCAAATCATCAAAATTGGTGGAGAAAAAGAAGAAGATGACAAGTTCCACTAGGGGTGAAGTAAGCAACTTGGCCAATAAATAGAGAAAGAGGAAGAAGAATAAAGAGAGAACCCCTCCTCCTACGATCCCAATGGGGCAAAACTTGGAGGAAGCTTGGGTCAAATCTGGATCTCCTCCCCAGTCCCCAAGACATCCTTGAACTACATCATGCCCCAAAGCATAAAGGAGAATCAGGAAAGCATAAGTGATTGAAGACTAAATGAACTCTCTAAATAAGGGATTTGCCCTAACTCAATTGTCTCCTAACTGCCAGGTGAGGACTTAATCCTAGGTGATCAAAGCACCTCAATCGACATAAGGACCTTTATTTATTTATTTCATTTTTCCTTTCCAAAAATTTCTAATTTCTACCTCAATTATAAATGATTGATTACTTTTATCATGCTGGGGAGGGGCTTTAAGAGGCTAGAAAGCTAGCTATAATTACATAGTCCAAGCTCACAATCACTAAGGTCGAGCTGGGGCTCTTCTACTATGAGGTGGTGACCCTGAAGCTAGACATTGGTACTGCCACTTGTCAAAGACACCAAAGCCCAACAAAAGAAGAAGGTAGAGGAGACCAAGAAGAAGGTCAAGGAGGTGCGAGATCAGCCAAAGGCAAGCTTAAAGAGCCATGTAAGAACTAGGCTGCCAAACTACTTAGAGCTTAGGAGGAGGCCATTGTCAACTTTTGCACAGATAAGAAATTTAAACTCCTTATCATTCAAACAAAGCAAAATGTAGTGGCTAACTATAAGGAAAGTGACGGTCACCTTATTGAGATGGGGTAATTTGTCACCAACTCCTTCGAAGAAGGTATCTATGCCTTTTGAGATATCATGATTCATATAACACGCCACCTTGACTTTGGCCCTTACCTCTTCTGTATCGAACTATATGATGAGGCTCAAGTGGCACCACTCAAGTAGGAGTATGGGGAGATCATCAACTCTAACTTGTTGTTTGGCAACATTGCTATACCCACTACAACCTTTCTAGGTATTTCTGACATTTGAAAGATGCTCCAAAAAGTGTAAAAAAATGCTAAGAAAGGTTTTCCAACATTTTTTCCCATGCTCTAGAAACGTTGGAAAAATTTATCAAAAATTTTGTTAGCATTTTAAAAATACCAAGAAAACTTATTCCTGACAGTTTTTAGGCGTTCAAAAAACCTCAGTGAAAAAACACACTCTTGGCATTTTTAGGAAAAATGCTAGGAATTTTCCCAGCATTTTTAGATCTTTAGTTGATATATTTTGAGATTGCAATCTCTAGTTGAAGATCCTCTTGATTGGTGATGAATTCAGAGAAATATTGGTTTTCAGATTTGCAGATCATGACCCAAATTGGACAAGGAATTGAGGAACTAGTAGATTTTCAGCTCATATTTATTTCAAATTGGCCCCCCACACTCTTAAGTCCAAAGCTAATTCTTATCAAACTCAAAGTAGGAGTTTAGTTACAAAATTGACTCAAAGAAATGCCCTTTCACGTCCTCTTCTCAAGTTTTGATAAGAGGAGAAGGTGTGAACAATCTTCAAATACTTGCCCCTACATCAACCTTCTATGAGTTGACTAGATGTGTTCAAATTGCTATGCAAAAGTGAGCTTAGCTTGCCTCATGGAGTGGATTTAAACTACCATATAAATGTGAGTTTGATTATCATGAAAAATGGACTTGATTTTTCATGAGGAGTGGACTTCAACTGCCATGTGGAGTGGACTCAAGTTGCCACATGAAGATGGACTCGAGTTGCCATAAGGAGTGGACTTAATTTACCATTTGGAGTAGACTTGATTTGCCATGAAGGGTGAACTTAATTTGCCACATAGAGTAAACTTAATTTACCATAAGGAGTGAAATTGAGTTGTCACATGGAGTGGGCTTAAGTTTCCACATGGAGTGGACTTTGATTTGCCATATGAAGTGGACTTAAGCTGTCACATGCAGTGGACTTTGATTTGCTATATGAAGCCAACTTAAGTTGCCATATGGATTTGACTTGATTTGCCATGATAAGTGAACTTGAGTTGCTATATAGAGTGAACTTGAGTTACCACATAAAAGTAGATTTTGATTGTTGCACAAAATGATTGGGGTTTTGTGCCTATGTTTTAACTCGAGAAATATGTAGTACATGTTTGACTAGACATTCCTTTTAGAAGAAGTTGGACATTTTGTCATAGATAATATATAGATATTCTTCATTGTTGTTGCTCCTAAAGGCTTATGCATAGTACCTTTTGAGGAATCAAGCATTGATTGGTGGCATGGGTCTTTTTCCATTGTCATCAATCAATTAGTAGGATCTCTTTTCAAATACTCTTTTGATGATATAAGGGTCTTCCCAATTAGACTCCAATTTGTCTTTCTTGCTTTGATTTGGGATTATAGGTCTTCTCAAGACTAAAACCATCTCTCCTTTCTAAAAGAATCTAAGTCAGGCCATCTTATTGTAAGTTCTAGATATTTGTGCTTGGTACATCTCCAAGTTTTGTTGGACCATGACCTTGTTTCATTTAAGATGTCTAGCTTGTCAAGATGAAGATGAATATTGTCCTCTTTTGTGATTTCCTCTTTCAAGGTGGTCCTTGGTGAGGGAATTTACGCCTCCAATAGCAGAACTACCTTACTCCCAAATACCAATGCATACGGTGTTGATTGGGTAGAGGTTCGATATATGGTGCGATAAGCCCATAATGCCTCAGACAGTTTTTGGTGTCAATCTCTCTTATTTCTAGTGATGACTTTCTTTAATATTTTGTAGAGGATCTTGTCGGATGCTTCAATGAGGCCATTTGCCCTGACATTATAGATGAATAAATATCTCTAATCTATTTTATGATGATGTGTGAATCATCCGATCTTGAAGCTTCTGATGGATGACCTATTATCAGAAATGATTCTCCGAGAAATGCCAAACTGATATAAGATATTTTTCCAAAAGAAATAGTGATGGTGTCTGTCTTTACTTCCTTCAATAGAATTGCCTCCGCCCATTGAGAGAAATAGTCAGTTGCTACTAGTTTGAAGCGGTGATCTCTTGAAAAAGATGACTCAATTAGGCTAATGATATTTATTCCCCAAACCTCGAATGACCATGAGGATACTATTGGATATAGAGGATTTGATGTTGATGGATGAAGTTGCTATGAACTTACCATAGGTGACATTTTTTTTGTATATTCATTATAATCTCTCACCATTGTGGGCCAGTAATAGCCTATATGCTTGATTTTAATCATTATTTTTGGGCTTGATTAATGAGCTCCACAAACCCTAGAGTGTACTTCATACATAAACTTTTTGTGTTCTTCGTCAGAGTGATAGGGTAAAAGTAGTTGATCAAAAGATCTCCTATAAAGGGTGTCATTGATAAGTAGAAAATGCATGATCCTCTTCCTAAGTTGCATCTATGCTGACTTTTCTTCTAGGAGGTCTCAAGCTTTGAAGTAGTTGGTGAATGGTATTCTCCAACATGTGGCTTCCTCTATTACTTTAGATTTAGTCTTCTCATGTTTAATGTTGAAGACCATGCTTATCATTTATTTGCTATGGACTGTGATTAGAATTTCTTCTTGGTTAGGGTCATCCAGGGCTTTTGCTAACTTGGCTAAGAAATCAATTTCTGCATTGATGGATCAGAAAATTTTAGTTATTTGAACATGTGGGATTTATCCAATGAGTTCTTGAGCCTTCTCATGGTATTTCAATAATTTAAATTATGGATTTTATATTCATCTTCAATTTGATTGATGACCAACTGTAAATCACTAAAAATATATAGGCATGATATCCCCATATTGAGGGTTATTTCTAGTCCTGCAATTAGGGCTTAGTATTATACTTCATTATTCATGCATGGTTTTGAGAGAAAATAGAGGTATCATAAAATGCCCCTATTTGGAATAATAAGTCCAATGCTTGTTTGATTTGTGAAAGATTTGGCTTGATCCAAAGTATGATGGATGATGCCACATCAAAGTATAGCTTCTAATAGGGTTTTCCTTCTTCAATAAAGAGAATTTCTTCATCAGGTAGTTCACAACTTAGTGGGAAGTCATCAAGAACTAGGTGAGCTATGAGAAAATCAGCAAGAGCGTGTCCTTAACTACCTTTTGGAGAGTGAACTTAATATCATACTCTATGAGGAGCAAGGCCCATTTTGCTAGCCTTCTAGTGAGTATGAAACTAGTCATCAAGTACTTTATGGGGTCAACCTTTGATATTAAGATAATGTGATGAGAAAGAAAATAATGTCTGAGCTTTTTAACTATAAATATAAGTGCCAAATAATAATTTTCAAGAGGAGAGTAGTTACTCTTTGCCCCTATTAGTATTCTACTTAGATAGTAGAGTGCATTTTCTTTGGCTTCCTTATTGTTATGGGAAAGAAGTGCCCTCAAGGACCCTTTAATTGCGATCATATAGAGCATTATAGGATTTTTCAAGTAGGGGTGCTACCAAAACTGGTGGTTTTAAGAGATATTGCTTAATTTCTTCAAAGGCTCATTGCATTCATGATCCCAAATAAATAGAGCATCTTTTTTCATCAGTTTAGAAAATGGCTTGCATTCTCTAGAGAGGTTCAAAATGAATTTGGTTATATATGTTAGTCAACATTAAAATGACCTCAATTGCTTTAAGTTGCTAGGTGGTGGCATATCCAAGATGACTTTGATTTTAGATGAATTGATTTCAATCTCTCAGTGTCTCACAATGAAGCAGAGGAATTTCCCTGAGGTGATCTCGAAGGCATTCTGTATAGGATTCATCTTCAAGTTATATTTTCTAAAGCAGTAAAAATCATTCTTAGGTCTTCAACGAGCTTGTCTTTGGACTTAATTTTGACTACCAAGTCATCCACATAATATTTCACTAGCTAGTGTATGAGATTGTTGAAAATTTGAGTCATGGCTCTTTGATAGGTGGCACCTACATTTTTGAGTCTGAAGAACATCACCTTATAGCAATAAATACCAATGGGTGTTGGAAAAACTGTATGCTTTTCATTATCAAAATTCATTTTGATTTAATTATACTTTGAGAAGCCATCCATAAAATAGAACATTTTAAAATTGGTCATGTTTTCAATTATGATTTTGGTTATTGGTAATAGAAAATCATCTTTTGGACATGCCTTATTCAAGTCTCTATAGTCTATGTAGATGCAGATTTGACTATTCTTCTTCTTAACTAGCACGATGCTTGCTACTTAGTTTAAGTATTTCTCTTTCTTGAAAAGACTTGCTTTAATTATTTTTTTTTGTTTCTTCTATTGCCTTTTATTCTAGGTCAAGTTTTATCTTTTTAAGTGCCTATTTAATAGGGTGGAAGTCCAAGATTTATAGCCAACTTATGCACCATGACTTCAAGATCTGGTCTAGGCATCTCTTTCTAGCTCCATGAAAAGTAGTCAATGTATTCCTTGAACATTGCTTTGAATTGAGCTTAGCTTTCCTCTGAGAGTTGTGTACTGATAAAGTTGGCTTGAGGTCTTTCTTTAAACCTAAGTTGATTTCCATGAGTTCATCAATTATGGCTTGCCCCCAGTCTTTGAGTTCTGGTAGAGATTGGTTCATCATATTGAGTGGAACTTAGTAAAGTCTCCTCTCTTGGTTTCGAGGGTGCTTCGGTTACATGATGCCCCCTTTCTTCAAACTTTAATGAAGCTTTGTTGAGGACTTTTCCCTCATATGATGTCTAAAGAATCATGGCTGACTCGATGCATACAGCTTGTGTGTCAAAAGGTATTGAGGATGTTTGATCAACCTCAATATCAAACAGAGCTCCAATAGTGACCATAAGGCATGTGTGAACATTTGGAACAATATAGCCCAATCCATGGGTGTTTTTATTTACTCTTTAAGCGATATAAGCACACCCTCAAGGTGGATCCTATAGATCTTTGAAGAAACAACTTTCTTCCTTGATTTGTTGAAGTACATAACCAAATTTCTTGATTATTTGATGAAGTTGATTTGAAAAATATTTAGGTATAACTATTGACTAATAGTCACTATCATCCTCCAGATTCTCAATTTTTAGGATCTCATGCATACTTGGAATATAGGGGATTGCTTTGTAAAATAACATCTCTTTCTCTTCTTTATGTCATGGAGGAACATAGAAGATTGTTAGTTTTTCCACAACATTTATGCTTAGTTCATCTAATGGCTTAAGTAAGCCTTCTAGAATCTTAGTAACAAAGAGAATATTTTTTGTTTGACCTTCATTGTCATTTTCATTAGAAAAATAGCCACCCAAATGAAATTATAGAGTTTTTTTCATCTAAGGAGTTTGTGTCACTTCCTAGATGAGGAGGGGCAAAGATCAAGCTAGCAATCTTCTTTTCTACTTGACTGATGGAAGTAGCCCCATTATCTGTGTGGGATCTCTGATAATACTTTGCATCAGCATAATACACCTTGTGATCATCAAAAGGATGTACATCTCCATTAGTTCACCATTCTTAACTATCCTCAAAGTATTTGAGGCATTGATATCGGGTTGATGGCACCATTTTATTTTCATATAACCATGGCCTTCCGTACAGTGCTTTGTATGATACATTAGTGTCAATCACATAGATCTTAGTATCTGTCATTAACTCACCTACTTTCAAAGGGATGGCTATGACTCCCCGAGCTCTTTGGCCATTCAAATTAAACCTTTGGATCATTATGATTTCTAATGAGAGGTGATGTACATCCAAAGTTTGAGCTCTTAAGAGTATGAAGAGTCATCAAATTGACCGAGGAGTCTGGGTCCATTAGGATGTGATTGGTTTTGATCCCATTACTAGTCCTTGTGACATCTAATGACCTACTATGATCTATTATTCCTAGTAGCAGGTTGTCATTTGTGAAGGTGATGGTAGGAGTTTGATGTGCATAGGGATGAGCAAAAAAATCAAAAAATCAGTATATCGAACTGTACCGGTTGAGAACCGTATCGAAAAATCGGTTCTCAAATCAAATCGGTATGGTTCAGGTTCTTAAATTTAATAGAATCGGAAAATCGATTTCGGTTCCAGTTCTAAATTATATGAAAAACCGGTGAACCGGAACCATATCGGTTATACCCCTATATATATGTCTTCAACCGAACCCTAACCCTAATTCCTGCACTTGCAGCAATGCCACCTCGCCCTCACCCTTGACCCCGCACTCGCAGTGATGCCGCCTCGCCCTCGCCCTCACCCTCACCGGTCGTCACCAAGCCCGTCACTTGCTCTGATTTCTCATTCTCAAAGTCTCAAACCCTAGCCCTAGGTCCTTGCATCTCTGATCTCACCATCGTGTGCTTTGATTTCTTATTCTCAAAGGCTCAAACCTTAACCCTAGGTCCCTGCATCTTCGATTTCGCCGGTCACCGCCCACCACATATTTTGCTCTGATTTCTCTTCTCATTCACAAAGGTTGAGAGTTCAAAACCCTAACCCTAGATCCCTGCATCTCCGATCTCATCGCCACTTGCTCCGATTTCTCATTCTCAAAGGCTCAAACCCTAACCCTAGGTTCCTGCATCTTCAATCTTGCCGATCGATGCCCGTCGCGCCTTTTGCTCTAATTTCTCTTCTCATTCTCAAAGGTCGAGAGTTCAAAACCCTAACCCTAGGTCCCTACGTCTCCGATCTCATTGCCACTTACTCCGATTTCTCATTCTCAAAGGCTCAAACCCTAACCCTAGGTCCCTACATCTTCGATCTCGCCGTCGCATGCTTCGATTTCTCATTATTAAAAGCTCAAACCCTAGCCCTAGGTCCCTACATCTCCGATCTCGCTGGTCGCCACCCATCGTGCCTTTTGCTCCATTTTCTCTTCTCATTCTCAAAGGTCGAGAGTTCAAAATCATACCCCTAGGTCCCTGCATCTCCGATCTCATCACCACTTGCGTTGATTTCTCAGTCTCAAAGGCTTAAACCCTAACCCTAGGTCCCTGCATCTCCGATCTCACCGTCGCATGCTTCAATTTCTCATTCTCAAAGGCTCAAACCCTAGCCCTAGGTCCCTACATCTCTGATCTCGCCGGTTGTTGCCTGCCACGCCTTTTGCTCCATTTTCTCTTCTCATTCTCGTCAAGAGTTCAAAACCCTAACCCTAGGTCCCTGCATCTCCAATCTTATCGCCACTTTCTCTGATTTCTCATTCTCAAAGGCTCAAACCCTAACCCTAGATCCCTGCATCTCTGATCTCGCCATCGTGTGCTTCAATTTCTCATTCTCAAAGGCTCAAACCATAGCCCTAGGTCCCTGCATCTCTGATCTCACTATCGCGTGCTTTAATTTCTCATTCTCAAAGGCTCAGACCTTAGCCCTAGGTTCTTGCATCTCCAGTCTTGTCGTTGCATGCTTCAATTTCTTATTCTCAAAGTCTCAAACCCTAGCCGTAGGTCCCTACATCTCCGATCTCGCCGGTTGCTGCCCGCCATGCCTTTTGCTTTGATTTCTCTTCTCATTCTCAAAGGTAAAGAGTTCAAAACCCTAACCCTAGGTCCCTGCATCTTCGATCTCGTCGCCACTTGCTCCTATTTCTCCTCCGTCCATCACCAGAGCAACAACATTGCCAGAGCAGTGATCTACTGTGGTATGCCCTCTCTCTCAACTCTACTAAGTACCAAGTACGAGCTCTTCTACAATTTCTGATTTTGACTGATGTTGGATTCCATTTTTTGAGAGTTTTCTTAGAAATTTTGGGACTCGGAGCTAAATTCTAACTTATTCAGGGGGATTTTCCTACTGTGGCGTGGCTGATTGTGCCAGTTCTGTGAATTAGGTATTGCTTTTCCATTTTTTAGAATTTCATTGCTTGGTCTGTTGGTCATTTATCTTCTTTCTTCAATTTTAAATGGACTCAAGCAGAGAAATCACTAATGAAAATACAAGTATGAATGCTTCAAATATAAAATATTTATGTCCAAATCAAAATATTGGTGAGAAGGCTAGTGAAGCTCAAGATGTAACTTCAAGGATAAAAAAAACAAATCAGAAAGCTTGGAAGGTGAGAAATAATAGTTCATGGCTGTGGGACCATTTTTCTAAACTAGATTCCAATGAAGATGGTTATAAGAATAAAGCCCAATGTAATTATTGTGGAAGTCTCCTTTCATGCCCTTCTAATTATGGAACAAGTGATTTAAGTACTCACTTAAGTAGATGTAGATATTATCCTCTAAACATGGAGGTGAAAAAATAAAAGACTTTAGCCTTTCAATCAGTTAGTGATGACAGTGGTGGCACTCAAGCACGCACACTTGTTACGTGGAATTTTAATCAAGAAGCATGTAGAATTGCATTAGCCAAATATTTGATTCTTGATGAACTATCTTTCAAACATGTCGAAGGTGAAGGGTTTAGGTTCTATACCTCTATATTGCAACCTAAATTTGATGTTCCTTCCCGATTTACTGTTGCTAGAGATTGTTTCAAAATATTTTTGGTAGAAAAGAAAAAATTAAAATATTTTTTTAGCAAGTTAAAGCAAAGAATGAGTATCAATTGATTGTTGGACATCATGCCAAAACTTGGGCTACATAAGTGTAACTGCTCACTATATTGATGATGATTGGAAGCTTAAAAAAATTCAAAATTTTTATTCTGTTTCAAGTCATGCGGGTATAGTAATTGATAAAACATTGGAATTGTGCTTACTTGATTGGGGCATAGATAAGGTCTTCATAATTGTTGTAGATAATGCATCTTCTAATGATGTTGGAGTTCAGTACCTAAGGAAGAGGCTCGATAGTTGGAAAGGTCATGTACTTAATGGTGAGTATTTGCATGTCAGATGCTGTGCGCATCTCCTGAGTCTAATTGTTAAAGAAGGACTTAAAGATTCAAATGACTCTATTGCTAGAATTCGGGTTGCAGTTAAATATGTGAGATCATCACCAGCAAGAGCACAGAGGTTCAAGCTTTGTGTGGAGCAAGAAAAAATAGAATGCAAAAGTTTATTTTGTCTTGATGTTGAAATCATATGAAACTCTACATATCTAATGCTTGATGCTGCTTTGAAATTTCAGAAAGCTTTTGAATTATTGGAGATCCGAGATTCCAAATATGCAGAGGAGCTAATGAAGGGAAAGTCACAGGGTTTACCAACACATGCAGATTGGGATGTTGCTCGAGCTTTATTACCTTCTTTGCAAGTATTTTATGATGTTACCTTAAACATATCTGGTTCTTCTTATGTTATAGGAAAAATATATATGCAAAGCATGTATGGAATTGGCATGATGATGAAGAAATTTTCTGAATCAGATGACTTCTGCTTAAGTACTATGACTTTTAAGAAGAAGACCAAATATGATAAATATTAGGCAAATGTTGAAAAGCTTAATAATATGCTATTTATTGCTTTTGTGCTTGATCCTAGGCTAAAGTTGGAAAGTGTAGATTGGATGATTGAGGAAAGCTATGAGAATGAAAAAGTCAGTGAGTTGAAGTGTAAAGTGAAGAATATTTTGGATAGGATTTTTCAAGAATATTTATCTATAGAAAAATCATCATCTTCTTCCCATAGTGTTGCAGGAGTTGAATAAATAAAAGAAATGAATGCTATTGGAACTAGTAATCTTGATGTACTTCAGCTGGTTCAAGATGAATTGAGAAAAGCAAAAGCAAAACAGAAGACTTCCACTAGCAAAATAGAATTGAATAAGTATTTGGAGGAGAAATGTGAAGATGAGGCAAAATATTTTGATATTCTTTTGTGGTGGAAAGCAAATAGTGGTAGGTATCCAATTCTTTCCATGATGGCTAAAGATGTGATTGCTATGCCCATATCTATCATTGCTTCAGAGTCAGCTTTTAATATAGGAGGTCGAGTTCTTGATCAATTTCGATGTTATCTATCTGCAAAATTGGTGGAAGCTCTTACTTGTACACAAGATTGGTTATGTTTTACTAGTTCTTTTATTAATATTGAGGAGACACTTGATGAAATGGAAAAAATATCTGCAGGTAAAAATTACTTATTCATTGTATTATTTCTGTAGAAATTAATTATTGATTTTAATATTTATGCTATATATTTCACATGTTTTATCTTTATAATTGTAGAAATGACAAGCAAAATGGAAACAATAATCTCAATTGATGATTAATTTTCTTTCTTGATGCATGTAATTTTGGGAATGTCATATTTAAAAGTTAACACTTCATTTTTCATTTTTGCTCTTAAATTTAATCTTGTCATCTTGTTATATTATCCAACTCTCTCTTTAATATACTTAAATTTATTCTGTTGCTCTACTGACTGAATAATACAACTATATATCTCTTTCTGCATGGCATGGATTGATGACATCCTATCACTGAGAACAGAGAAGGTCCAGAAGGATAAGATACTGAACATGGTGCCATTTCCTATGAATCTGCCAGCAAAGATGTCTAACTATTGATTTCTTCAGGTATATATATCTCTTTCTGCATGGATTTCCAAGCATTAGAACTTTTTTGTTTTTTTTAGATTTACATTATAGTAATTTTCTATGTCTTATGCTCTTAGGCATTTTTCACTGAATGCCCAATGTATGTGGAGAATGACTTCTTTATAAATAGAAGATTATATGTTGGGCACTATATTCCTGCTTTTGCCAGCATGGTTCATTGGTTTGTTTCTCTGTGTCCCTATGGACCTGTCAGCAAAGATGTTTGACTCTAGATTGACATCCCATTGTCCCTATGAACCTGTCAGCAAAGATATCTGATTCTAGTATTCTCTAATCTCTATTCTCTAACTGTTGATTTTGATTACAAAATTATTGCCAAACTTATACATATTGAATGCTAACTGCTAAGCCAATTGAAAGAGCAAATGTAACGAAGAAAAGAGGACAAAGTGAAGACATCTCAAGTCATGGCAAGAATGATCTACTACTGCTAGTTTGCTACACTGCATAATCCCTCTGATACTGGCTCAACTTTAGAAACAGATCTAAAACCATCTAAACAAAATTTATCTGCATTCTAATGAATCTGCCAGCAAAGATGTCTGACTTTAATATTCTCAAACTTTCGATTTCTTCAGGTATATATATCTCTTTCTGCATGGCATAGATTGGTGGCATCCCATCACTAAGAACTGAGAAGGTCCAGAAGGATAAGATACTGAACATATGCCATTTCCTATGAATCTGCCAGCAAAGATGTCTGACTATTGATTTCTTTAGGTATATATATCTCTTTCTGCATAGATTTCCAAGCATTAGTACTTTTTTGTTCTTTCTGGATTTACATTATAGTAATTTTCTATGTCTTACTGTCTTATGCTGTCAGGCATTTTTCACTGAACACCTAGTGTATGTGGAGAATGACTTCTTTATAATTGGAAGATCATATGCTGGGCAATGGGCATTGTATTCCTATTTTTGCCAGCAGGGTTTGTGAACTTGCCAGGCGGTCAGTAAAGATGTCTAACTCTAGACTGACATCCCACTTTTTTATATTGCTTATTTGCATCCCTATGAACCTGTCAGCAAATATATCTGACTCTAGTATTCTGTAACTGGAGAATCATATGCCTACACTATGTTTCTGCTTTTGCTAGCATGGTTTATTTATCTGCTGTTAGCAAAGATGTCCGACTTTAGACTGATATCCCATTTTCTTATATTGCTTACTGCTAAGTGCTAAGCCAATTGAAAGGGCAAATGGCAGGAAGAAATGAGGACAAGGTGAAGGCATCTGAACTTCTGAAGTCATGCAACTTGGCAAGGATGATCTACTACTGCCGCCTACTAGTTTGCTGCACTGCATAAGTGCATAGTGCATAATCCCTTTGTCCTCTGATATTGGCTCAACTATGATACTGCTATTGGTTCTATTTTGGTGATCTTGTCTTGTAAGTTTTTAAGAAATAATTTGATTTGTTGTAAAAGCTCGTCAGTTGTATTTACTTGCAATTCAATTTTTGGCTCAATGGTTGTTATTTCTTTATTTTTTTAGTAAAAACAATGGTTGCTATTACTGCCACAGGAAATGCTTACTGTTTATTTTTTGTTAGGTAGGAATCATAGTTGTTAGTGTATTTAAAATTAACTTTTTATATGATTATAATATAAAATATAGATTTTGAAATTCATAATTTAAAACCAATATACCAATTTTAGAACCGGTTTAGAACTAGAATCGAAAAAATCGGTTCTATATCTAAACCTGTACGGTTCCGGTTCTCAATTTTTTAAGAACCGAAATCCGGTTTCGGTTCTAAAACGTCTAAAACGGGTACGGTAAACCAGTTTTGCTCACCCCTAGATGTGCATATAAAGATTCCTTCATTTTCTCTTTAGCAAAGTATGCTTGATAGTCAGTTGGATTTTGTAGGATATGCACTAATATCTCCTTGCATTCTCATGACATCATAAGAGCATGAAACACACTTAGCATGGTTGGGATCTTTTTTGAGGTGAGCTTCTATATTGTATTCTACTTTGTTGAGTGTAGATTCAACTCGTGAAGGCTCGATGTCCTCATTTATCCAAATTTCTTTTTCTTTGTCTTTGTCCTTGGAGATGTTCCTATCTCCGGATATTGGAGCTTGTCTTGGAGGCAACACCTTTTCACCTTGAATTTGTACCTGGTTTGCAATCCACAATTGAATTCTAGTACCATGAGACCAACAAGGCTCATCTTCAAAATTGCTACCAAGGCTAATCATGTGGCAAGAGGTGATAGATGATTGTTTTTGAAAGCATTTATTTTTTCTTGACTCATCCCCAAGGGAGATGGCATGAGTGATTATTCTAGTTTTGAGGATGGCTGGTAAGTGATTCTTTACTGGTCCTGTAGCCTTTACCTTTTTTGCTATCATGTTTTCCACCTTCTCCACTTCTCCACAAAGCATAGTAGTCATACTTGACATGCGTTTCATATGGATAGTCATAGCCTGTATATGTTCACTTAGTACTTGCATTTTCCTCCTGATATGTCTCATATTAGTTACAACCAACTCTTTTACAATGTCCAACTATAGTTTCATCGTGCCATAATCATATTTGTTGCTGAATCACTCTTTTATGTAATTATCTTTGTGAAAAGCCTCTAGGAGATCCATAGGAACCTTTATTTCATTGGTGATACATTCTCTGAATTCATTTGTTTCCTCCAGCCCTATGTTTTGGATTTCGTCATTATTAGAGTGATGAGAAGATCTCAATGGCTAGCTTGATTATAAGCTTCCAACAATAAAATGGCGGTAGACATTGTCACTATAAGTTCATCTTCTCTATTCTCAATGTCAGAACTTTCGAGCAACAACTTAAATTCATCAAGGAAGAACTCCTCAAGAATTACATAGCTTCTCTCTCCTTGGATATATTCCTCTATGGCATCGATATATTCTTGGATGGCCAATTTCTTGATGGTGTATTCCTTTAGTTAAACCAATTTCTTTTTCTTGTTTTTGCTATTTTTTTTTATCTCTTGAGTAGGTGAGGGAGCTTGTTTTGATGAAGGCTTTTTATTACCATTCCAGGACTTTCAGGATTTTTAGCCATCTTCTTTATCAATTTCTTTAGCCTTTTAGAGATATGGATTTCCCATAGGTGCTCTTACTCGGGTGTACACTATGCTTCTTCTCCAAAAAGGAGTCCAACAAGTGGCTCATATGTCTTGAACATAGTAATGTGATTATGTGTTTGGTAGGCCTCTCAAGTAAGGCTAACTTTGAGAGAGTCAACTTGCCATCTTAGTACTACTTTTTGACCCAATCTTTAAATATAAAGCAGTCTTCAATGGTGTGACTAAAGATTCTGTGATAAGGATAGTAGTTTGGGTGATATTTTTCATTGGCCTAATTTGGCCTTCTATATTCTCGTAGTTGAAAGCCTAATTTTAAACCATCCTGAAAGATTTCGCCTACACTCTCTCTTTTAAAAGAATATTTCTTCCTGAGTCCTTTTTGGAGATCATTGGATGATTCCACCTCCTTGTCTCCTCCAAGAGTTGGTAGTTTATGAGGGTTATCTCTCTTCTACTCAATTGTTGTGAATGCTACCCTCACGCTCTTAAAAGGCTCCCAATGCTTTGCCTTATCTTTCTCTAATTTGAAAAATTTATAGGCTAGGTAAGGCTGGTGGACCAATCCTTTCCAACTTTTTGACTTATATAATGAGATCTTGGAAGATGTGAATGGAAGAAATGCTTAAGTAGGGTGTCATCCATTCTCTCCTTATATTACTAAGGACTAGATTTATAGCTTCAAACTAGCTCATGGATTGTTCACACTTAATGCTGAGATTTTTCTACCATTGATATAGTCCAAGACTAATTCATTATTGCACTTTGTCGCTAAAATGAGATATGCAATGGTTACCTTGTCACTAATACCTCTGAACCTAATTTAGAAGGCCTCTTTCATTTATGCCCAAGTTGATATAGATCATGATTGTAAACTGGAATACCACATGAATGCTACCCTTGCTAAGCTTGCTGAAAATTAGTGGAGTAACAATGAGGGGTTATTACTTGAATTTCCACATGAAGTCATGAAATGAGCTATAAATTTCTCAGGGATACACATGCCATTAAATTATTTAAAACTAGGTACTACATAGCCTTGGGAATATGACACTTGGTCCTAATGATCAGGGTATAATTTGTTAGCATCATTTATCCTACTCATCTCATTATCTCAATTATGCAGCCACCATTCATTGTACCTACTATTGTATGTACATTGATAGTTCCATGTTATTAAGAATCTCTAAAATTGGGGATCGAAAATCCCATGCTGATGGAGGAGGTGCTTGTGAAGGGCCTATATTTTCACAAATTTCATCTATAGGAGAAGCATCTTCTACCACCTCTATAGCTTGAGATGGTTGTTGAGATTGTTCCAACTTATTGAGCTTTTGACTCATTTATGACATCATTTTCATCAACTCCATAACTTTATTTTGAGCTTCATCTTTCTCTTTTCCTTGTTGTCTTAACTATTCTCACAGTGCTTCTATGGTCATTTCTTTATTAGAGCTTTTAGTTATGACAAAAGCTTCTATTAGGACATGATGGTCTTTATCTTGAGGATCAGATCGAGGCTCAGATTGAGGCTTAGTATTTCTTGGGTTGAGGCTAACTTTTCCTATCAATCAGATTACCTCTTTCAAAAGCTTGCTCATTAAGTAGATTGCCACACCTTCTCTCTAATGTGGTAGTTAGAATTGGTTCACAAGAGCCCTTTCCTCCTGAATCTCTTCATCTGTGAGCCTTATTTGTGCAATTTTTTTTTGGTGTTTGGCTGGTTGGGGAGCGGGTTCGTGGTCTCTCCCAGAATCATAATGAGAAATGACTCTAATGATGTAGGTAGTCTCCCTATGTAACTTTTCATATTGGGTTGTAGCCTTATGGTGGCTCTTATTGTTTTGTCTGATTATTCATGCTTTTACCATAGTCTTGAGGTAAGACTATGTCCTCTTTAATTTGCTTGTACCCTTCTCTAAATCACTTAACAGAGTGAAAGAGTTAGAAGTGGGAATGGTGATGACTATCTTCATTCGAGGGGTAGGCTTCCCAATATAGCTAAAAATTCCAACAGCCTTTCCTTTGCTTGTGATAGTTATGGTGAGTTCTTCTTCATCCATGCATATGTCTGGACTTGCTTTTGGGTGCTCCTCATGGGAAGTGGGGTGAAGGAAATTGAAGATTGAGATTCACTTTAGGCCTAGTTTCTGGAAAGACTGATGTGCTTGTTGGTTGAGGTATAGCTTCTGGCTCTTCATTAAATTGATATTTCTCATTGGAAATGATAACATTAGGTCTTTCTTCCTTGATGGAAGGTGAGAAACGAGCTTATCTTGCATGAAAACATTGGTTGGCTAAGTAGTAGGTGCCCCTTGAACTAGACAACCTAAGAGATGGTTTCGAACTTGATTTAAACTTCAGCTGCTCCTATGATGCTCATCAATTGAGGTAGATGCACAACCAAATCTTCCCCCAAGATGATAGTATATGTTGGGATGGAGATACTTTTGTTAATGCCATTTGATGCTTTCTTCCACAAAGGAGAACACAATTGATTAGTTTTCAATTGTAATTCTACCTTGTCAATGTCTCTATTGTATTAACTAGATTTTTACACTTCAAGTAGAAGTTAGGTCCCACCAAGTGTGCTAGGATTTATGGGATCAAGATTGATGATCGAAGAATGTGAAGTCCACGGAGAGGAATCTTATATCACAAATCAAAGTGTATAGTTTAAGTGCTCAAACTAAGTATTGTGGGAACATTAACTTCCAATAGGCACAAGCCCCTATTGTTAATTACCCCAACAACTGTTAGGAGCCTCCTAAAGCAAAAAACCTAGCTAATAAAATAAAGACACAAAAGAAAAGAAGAAAGCATCATTCGATTAATATAAGAGAGATGGTACATAACTTAAGTTAGAGCATACCCTTACTTTATAATAAATTTCAGAATGGAATCATGGGAAACATGAAAATAAAAAAGGAAAGAGTGGGAAGAAACTTTAATGTGTGTTGCTACTCCACCCTTGTGTGTTGGACCATGTGACATTTGACTCAAATGGGTCTTGATTTGAACCTTGGCAAGTGTTGATGATTTGATTTGATGGCATCATTTGGTGGGATGTGGGAAGAGATGAGAGAAGTTTGAAGTGTTTATAATAGCTTTGAGCTTTGGCAATAACTTCATTGGGTGGCATCGCCGATGGTTTATCAGGATTAGACTAAAGTATTTTCATTAGCCAGAGTATTGGCGATAACTACTTTTGATCAAAATATTTCTGTTAGCCTAGTGGCACTAGCGATAATGACTTTTGGTTAAAGTGTTTCTTTTTGCCTTAGTTTTGACGATATCTTCATCTGGTCAAAGTTTTTTATTAGCCAATGAGGCATTGGTGATAACTTCATTTGGTTTAATCCTTAGCTAATGAGGCATTGGTGATAATGTTATTTGATTTAAAGTATTTTTATTAGCCAATGAGGAGTTAGAAATAACTTTATTTGGTTTAAAGTATTTTTGCAAGCTAATGGGGCTTTAGCAATAACTTCATCTGATTTAAACTATTTCCATTAGCCAATGAGCTAGTAATAATAACTTCATTTTATTTGAAGTATTTCGTTAGCGAATAAGGTGTTAGTGATAACTTCATTTGGTTTGAAGTATTTTTGTTAGCCAATAAGGCGTTGGTGATAACTTTATTTAATTTGAAGTGTTTCCATTAGCCAATAATGTGTTGGAGATAACATCGTATGTTTTCAAGTGTTTTTATTAGCCAATAAGAAATTAGTGATAACTTCATTTAGCTTGAAGTATTTTTGTTATCTAATAAGGTGTTGGTGATAACTTCATTTGGTTTAAAGTCTTTTCATTAGCCAATAAGGTATTGATGATAATTTCATTTGATTTAAAGTATTTTTGTTAGCCAATGAAGTGCTAGGAATAATTTCATTTAGTTTGAAGTATTTTCATCAACCAATGGGACTTTGGTGATAACTTTATTGGTTTGAAGTGTTTTAGTTAGTCAATGAGGTGTTGGTGACAACTTTATTTGATTTGAGGTATTTTCATTAGCCAATGAGGTGCTGATGATAATTTTATTTGGTTTGAAGTGTTTCTATCAACCAATGAGGTGTTAGCAATAATTTTATTTGGTTTGAAATATTTTTAGTAGTCAATGAGGCATTGACAATAACTTTATTTGGTTTAAAGTATTTCTATTAGCCAATAAGGCATTGGTGATAACTTTGTCTAGTTTAAAGTGTTTCCATTAGCTAATGAGATATTGATGATAACTTCATCTGGTTTAAAGTATTTTTATTAGTTAATAAGGCATTGGTGATAACTTCATTTATTTTGAAGTATTTCTGTTAGCCAACATTGGTGATAACTTCTTTTGGTTTGAAGTATTTCTGTTAGCTAATAAGGCATTGGCGATAACTTCATTCGGTTTGAAGTGTTTACGTTAGCCAATGAGATGTTGATGATAGCTTTATTTAGTTTGAAGTATTTTCATTAGCCAATGAGGTGTTAGCATTGACTTCATTTGGTTTGAAGTATTTTTATTAGCCAATGAGGTATTGTCAATAACTTTATTTGGTTTGAAGTATTTCTGTTAGCTAATGAAATATTGCGATAACTTCATTTGGTAAGTGTTTCCATTAGCTAGTGAGGTATTAACGATAACTTCATTTAGTTTAAACTATTTTTGTTAGCTAATGAGGCGTTCGCAATAACTTCATTTGATTTGAAGTGTTTTCATTAACAAATGAGGCATTGATGATAACTTTATTTTGTCTGAAGTATTTTTATTAGCCAATGAGGCATTAGCAATAACTTTATTTTGTTTGAAGTATTTCCATCAGCTAATGAGTCATTGGCAATAACTTTATTTTATTTAAAGTGTTCCCATTAGCCAATGTGACGTTGGTAATAACTTCATTTTGTTTGAAGTATTTCTATTAGCCAATGAGGTGTTGGTGATTACTTCATTTTGTTTGAAGTATTTTTTTAGCCAATAAGATGTTGCCCATAACTTTATTTGGTTTGAAGTGTTTCTATCAGCCAATGAGGTGTCGGTGATAACTTTATTTATTTTGAAGTATTTCCATTAGCCAATGAGACATTGGTGATAACTTCATTTAATTTAAAGTGTTTTTATCAGCCAATAAGGCATTGATAATAATTTCATCTGGCTTGAAATATTTTTGTTTGCCAATAAGGTATTGGTAATATTTCATTGGGTTTGAGGTGTTTCTGCTAACTAATGATGTATTGGCAATAACTTCATTTTATTTAAAGTGTTTTTATCAACAAATGAGGTGTTGGCAATAATTTCATTTAGTTTGAAGTATTTTTGTTAGTCAATAAAGCATTGGGGATAATTTTATTTGGTTTAAAGTGTTTCCATTAGCCAATGTGGCTTTGGCGATAATTTTATTTAGTTTAAAGTATTTTTATTAGTTAATGAGGCATTGACAATAACTTTATTTAGTTTAAAGTGTTCCCATTAGCCAGTGAGGCATTGACAATAACTTTATTTGGTTTGAAGTATTTTAATTAACCAATGATTCATTGGTTATAGTTTCATTTTGTTTGAAGGTAGCATTACCTACTGCTTGTGGATGTGAGTTCAATTTTGACGGTCCAAAGTAGCAGAGACTCCGAGGTTGACCTTAATGCATAAATCAAAGTCTATTTTAATTTAAGTGCACTATTAGGTATTGTGAAAATATTAAATTTTAATATGAGCAAGCACTTATTGTTAATTACCCTGATAATTATCAGGAACCTTCTAAAGTGAGAAACCTAGCTAATAAAATAGAGACATAAAAGAAAATTAAAAAGCATCATTTAATTGGTTTTGAGATGGTACATGGTTTAAGTAAGGACATATCCTCACATTACAATGGATTTATTATGGGAAAACATAAAAAGAAAAGAAATGCAAATGAAAGAGTGAAAAAGAAGCTCTGATGTGTGTTGTTGCCCCACTCCCATGTGCTGGACCACATGGTGTTTGAATCGGATGGGTCTCGACTTGATGCTTGGAAGGTATTAATGGTATCTTCCTATGGGACATGAAAGCATAGAAGAGGCTTGAAATATTTTCAATGGCTTTGAACATTAGCAATAACTTTCTGAGTTCAAAGTATTTTCATAGCCTATGGGGGATAGATATTAACTTTTTGGAGTTTGAAGTATTCCATAGCTTATGGGGTATAGGTGTTACTTCTTTGATTTGACGTATTTTGTAACCCATGGAGCATAGGTATTAACCTCTTTGGATTTGAAGTATTCCATAATCCATGGAGTATAGGTAATAACTTTATTGATTTGAGGTATTCCATAGCCCATAGGGCATAGGTATTAACCTATTTAATTTTAAAATATTCTATAGCTTATGGGGCATAGGTGATAACTTAATTAATTTTGAAGTATTCTATAGTTCATAGGGCATAGGTGATAACTTTGTTGAATATGAAGTATTTCTATAGCCAATGAGGTGTAAGCAATAACTTCATTAATTTTGAAGTGTTTTCATAACCAATGAGGCATAAGTGATAACTTCATTAAATTTGAAGAGTTTCTATAGCCAATGAGGTATGAGCGATAACTTCATTGATTTTGAAGTATTTTTATAACCAATGAGGCATAAGTGATAACTTTATGAGTTCAAAGCATTTTTATAGCCAATGAGACATAAATGATAACTTCATGAGTTTAAAGTATTTCTATAGCCAATAAGGCATGAGCGATAACTTTATTGATTTTGAAGTGTTTCTATCAAGGTTTTTGGTCTTGGCTTTGGGAATGATTTTGATGCCTAGAGAAACCAAAATTTTTTAGCTATTTCGCCATTTCGCAAAAATCATTCCCAATTCTGTTTTGGTCAGAACATTTTCTTTAACAAATATAGTCAAACTCTAGTCAAAATATAATTAACAAATAAAGAAAACATTTTGGCTAAAATTGAAACGAGAATGGTTTCAGCCAAAACAATTATCAACACCACTTCCCCTATGATCTTGACCATTACAATTAGGAAGTCCCTGACAAGGGGGTTGTGGTTAGACGCAATGCTGCAGAAGAGGGTGAAGAGACTCATCTTTCTTCCAACTCAATCAATAGAGAAAAATGATAATGAAGGAGAAGCACACCATCCACACTATCTCACCAATGGTCAGCAAAACACTCAGCTAGCTAACACATCCCTCCTTCACATTGGAACCCTAGCTCCGCTAGCTAGCTCACACTCCTCACCACATCGGAGTCTCACAAATAAATTGGATTCCTATTGTATCCTAGCTAATCGAAGTTGGTTGCACCTTCATGTATGGCTATTGTCTGGAGGAGCTGCTATGTCCCAACCCTCTATAAGCGGCCACTATTTAGGAGGAACTATAACATCAACCTACTCTAGCCACATCTACCATTGTGGTAAGGAGATTCACCCAACTACCACACTTGTAGGGCATGATTCGAGCTGCACCAATGTTGTCATGGCTTGAACCTCCTTTGGCCTCACCCTAGCTTTACTCAAGCTTCATGCTTGCACAACCCTTTGACCGTGAACTCTGTTAGCCTAGCTTTGCATCATCACCTTTGCCACCTCAATGCTACTCCAACTTCATGACGTCATCTTTTCTTCCCCTGCTTGCTCCTATGCCGGCATCGCAACCTCTAGGTAGTCTCTACCACCACCCCGCTACTGGCCGAGGCTGGATCTGACTAGGAAGAAGCCCAGGCCCTCATGGACCAGTTAAGGAAGAGGGAACAGTCTAAGGAAGAAGAAGGAACCGGTAGAGAGAAAAGGGAGAAGAAGATGAGTAGAGAAAAAAAGAAAAGAAAATTAAGAAAGGGCTGGCAGCAAGAGTCCTTATCTCGATTTTCATGCCATTACTACCGTGGTCACCTATGGTCTTTAGAGCATCGATAAAACTTCCTCAACATATTGGCCACCTATAGCCCTTCGAATGATAGTGAAACTTCACCAACGTTGCGGTCACATGTGGCCCTTCAAATGATTGTGGAACTCCATTAACACCACGGCCACCTGTGGCCCTTCAAATGATGGTGGA
This sequence comes from Trichopus zeylanicus subsp. travancoricus, assembly GCA_005019695.1. Taxonomy (NCBI): domain Eukaryota; kingdom Viridiplantae; phylum Streptophyta; class Magnoliopsida; order Dioscoreales; family Dioscoreaceae; genus Trichopus; species Trichopus zeylanicus. The sequence continues at coordinate 349,601 of RXID01019379.1, read as the reverse complement.
ACTCCACTAACATTATGGCCACCCACAACCCTTCGTATGACAGTGAATCCCAACATCGCAACCACCCATGGTCTCCTTCATATGATGATAGATCTCCACCAACATCGTGGCACCCATAACCCTTCGTATAATGAGCAACTCTAGGCTAGCCTTCGAGCCCGTTGAAACTAGACCAGCTTTGAGACCTGCTAAACTAGGCCAACCTTTGGGTTTGTCAAAACTAGGCTAGCTTTCGAGACCACCAAATGAAGTCAGCCCATAGGCTCACAATCAAAGGCTGGCCCAAAGACTGGCCAAATCATACTAGCATTTGAGCTTATCAAATCAAGCTAGCTCTCAAGCTCACAACCTTAGGTCAGCCTTTGGGCTAGCAAAATCAAGCCAGTCCTTAGACTCACATCTATAGGCTAGCCTTTGGGCCCACTGTAGGATTAAAGTTAACCACCCAAATAGTAGAGATCCTGAGGAGTGACCTTGAATCATAAATGATAATTTATTTTAATTTTAAATGTGCTATCAGGTATTATTGGGACATGACCTTCAATAGGCACAAGTCTTGTTGTTAATTACCATGATAATTATCAAGGACCTCCTAAAGCAAGAAACCTTACTAATAAAATAGAGACACAAAAGAAAAAAGAAAAAAATATTATTTGGTTAATCTAAGAAAGATGGCACATGGCTTAAGCAAGAGTATACCCTCACTTTACAACAAATTATAGAAAATATAAAAAAATGAAGAAAGAAAAAAGAGAGAATAGAGAAGAAGTTTTGATGTGTGCTATTGCCCCACTCCCCCCCTGTACCGAACCATGTGGTATCTAACCTAAACCATAGAAAGAAATGAGTGAAGTTTGAAATGTTTCTAATAACTTTGAGCATCAGCGATAACTTTGATATTTGAAGTATTTCTATTAGTTTTGAGCTTTGGTGATAACTTTATTTAAGTTAGAGTATTTTTGTTAGCTGATAAGGCATAGGCAATAACTCCGTTTGGGTCAGAGTATTTTCATTAGCAGATAAGGCAAGGGCAATAACTCTATTTGACCTTGAAGTGTTGTTGTAGCCAATAAGGCATAGGTGATAACTTCATTAATTTTGGTTGAAGTGTTTTCATAGCCTATAAGGCATAGGCAATGACATCTCTAGGGTTTTTGAAGTGTTTCTGTAGCCAATAAGGTGTAGGTGATAACTTTTTTTTATTTAGGTAGCGTCACCAATGCTTATAAGGTTGGGTATAGCTTGAAGATACATCGCCAACTACTTCTGGAGTTGCTAGCTTGAAAGGTGCATCATCAGTTGCTTGTGGGATTGACTAGTTTGAAGGGTATGTCATCAACTACTTATGGGGTTGACTAGCTTGCAAGAGTGCATTGTCAACTACTTGTGCGTTGACTAGCCTGTAGGTGCACATCACCAATTGGGGCTGGCTCGCTTGAAAAGGATGTCACCAGCTACTTCTGGGGCTGGCTACCTTGAAGAGTGCATTGTCAACTGCTTATACGATTGACTAGCTTGAAGTATGGCTAATAGTCTTGAATGTATTATTGGTTGACTTCATCAATTTGGTAGCATCATTGATAGGGGAGTCAGATATACCTTTAAAGTGTGGCTAATAGCTTTGAGTGCATTGTTGGTTGACTTTATTGATTTGGTAGCGTCACCGATGGCTTAGGAGGTCAGGTATAGCTTTGAAGATGCATCGTCAATGATTTTTGGAGTTGACTAGCTTTGAAGTATGACCAATGACTTTGAACAGATTAGTGATTAACTTCTTTGATTTGGTTACATTACCAACAACTTATGAGGTTAGATATAGCTTGAAAGTATTACTAAATGCTTTTGTAGTACACTCAACAAGACTCAATTTTACCTTAGTTCTTATTCGAACTGATTCTGGTTTGGGTGACAGTGGTAACATCACCCTTTGTTCATGACTTTGAAGTATTGCCAAATACTGAGGCACCCAATGGGACTCAGTTTAACCCTATTTAGTCCAAGTCTGAGTTTGATGTTACTTAGTTTAAGTCAAGTTTGACCATAAGTTGGACCTTTATCGAGTCTCGGTTTGCAACTTGATAGACTTTGGTTCAAGTTTAGGTCAATTTAGTTCAACTTCATTTTATTTCAGGCTCAAACTGGCTTGATTCTAGTTCTAATTTGACTTTGAGTTTACTTTTAGTTTGGACTTGATTTGAATTTAATTTAAGCTAAGTTCAATCCTGATTAGGCCTGAATTTAAGTTTATTTGGTTAACTCAATTTGATTTTTTGGAGCCCAGCTCAATTTGGATTTTAGTCTAATTTTTTAACCAATTTAAGTCCATTTAAGTCAGCTTGGCTTTTATCCATTTATTTTAGTTAAGTTTAATTTTTGATATTAATTAATTTGATTTGAGGGTCCTTAGTTATTTATAATGATTTTAGATGGTCTCGTAGTTCAGTTTTTAATATGCAATCCCGAAGGTTGGCTTAGTTCACGAGCTTGAAAGCTGCCTTAGTGCGAGCATGAGGGCTAATTAGATGTGAGTACAAAGACTAGGTTAGATGTGAGCTCGAAAGCTGGCTTGAGTGTGAGCCTAAAGGCTAGCTGAGTGTGAGCTCAAAGCTAATTGAGTGCGAGCTTGAAGGTTAGCTGAATGCCAGCCTAAGAGCTAACTGAGTACGAGCTCAAAGGTTAGCCGAGTACGACCCTGAAGGTTGGTTGAGTGTGAGCTCAAAAAGCTGGCTTAGATGTGAGCTTGATGGTTGGCTGAATGCAAGCTCGAGGGCTTACTGATGCGAACTTGAAAGCTGGCTGAGTGTGAGCCCAAAGACTGACTGAGTGTGAGCCCAAAGACTAGCTTAGATGCAAGCCCAAAGGATAGCTAAGTGTGAGCCCTGAGATTGGCTTAGATATGAGCCCAAAGGTTGCCTTAGATGCGAGCCCTAAGCCTGACTGAGTGACTAAGTGTGAGCCTGAAGGGTGGCTAAGTGCAACATCAAAAGTTGGCTGAGTGTGAGCCCAAAGGCTAGCTTAGATGTGAGAAGAAAGGCTAACTAACTGTGAGCTCGAAGGCTAATTAAGTGCAAGGTCAAAAGCTAGCTTAGGTGTGAGCCCAATGGCTGGTTGAATGCGAACCTGAAGGTTGGCTGAATGCAAGCCCAAAGGCTAGCTTGAATGCAAACATGAAGACTAGCTTGGATGTGAGCACGAAGGCTGGCCTAGTGTGAGATCAAAAGTTGGCCTTGTGCAAGCTCGAAGGCTAGCTTAGTGCGAGCCTGAGGTTGGCTTAGTGTGAGCCCATAGGTTGACTTAGTGGAAGATAAAAAGCTAGCTTGATGCAAGCCTGAATGCTAGTTTGGATGTGATCCTAGAGCTTGGCTGAGTGTGAGCCTGAAAGCTGGCTTAGTGTGAGCTGAAAGCTGGCTTAATGCGAGCTCAAAAGCTAGCTGGATGCTAGACCAAGGGTAGCTTGGATGTAAGCCTGAAGGTTAGCTATATGTGAGCTCAAAGGCTGGTTGAGTGAGAGCACAAAGGATGGCTAGATGCAAGCCCAAAGATTGGCTTGGATGCAAGTCTGAAGGCTAGCTTGGCTGTGAGCTTGAAGGTTAGCTTAGTACAAGATTAAATTTTGGCATGGATGTGAGCCCAAAAGTTAGCTGAGTATGAGCTCGAAGGTTGACTTAGATGTGAGTCTAAAGGTTGGCTATGTGCGAGCTCGAAGGCTAACTTAGTGCGAGCTTAAGGCTGGCTTGTGGTGATAGGAGTCCACCATCTTCAAGGGGCCATGGGTGGCCATAGTAGGGTTATGGATTCTCTATCTTTATCACCATCTTCATTACCATTTTCGAGGGATCGCAGATGGCCATAGCTAGGTCATAGGTACACTATCTTCATTATTGTCTTTATCACCATCTTTGAGGGGCCATGGGTGGTCGTAGCAAGGTCATGGGTTTGTCATCTTCATTCCTGTTTTCATCGTCAAAAGCCACAAATGGTGGTAATGTTGTCGCTATCACGCCAAAGATCGGGAGTGGCCGTGATGTTAAAAATCTTTTATTATTATTTTTTGCCTTTTTCTATAACAATTTTTTTTTTCTCTTTTTATCAAGCTCAAACCCTTTATTCTTGTTTTATTCTTTTTTTTCTCAGCCAAATTTTTTTTTTTTGGCTTCTTCTTCATGAAGCCAACCTCCTTTGTCTTCTCTTACAAGATATCACGAGGTCTGATTATGTCCAGTCCTCTTCTTGGCCAGATTCGGCCAAAGATAGTCAGATCTGGTTGACCCTTGTGTGGAAGGCACCCTACCCTTCCTTCGGTAGCCATATCCAATCACCTCTCAATCAGATCTAGCCAAGCATTGCTATGGTGGGATGGGGAGGCACCCTACCTCCCTCTTTCTAGCTGGATTAGGCCTTACAACAAGTTGGGAGTGAGCAAGGTGGGGAGCCTGGGTGCAGACTAGACAGCAGTGACCCACCAATTCGATAAGGCCTAGGCGCGGGCACAGGATTTGCAAAAGCAATCCTAGATGAAAACTTAATAAGATGTGATTGCTCGAGGATGGCATCATGGACGGCCTTGCGTTGGACTCGGAGCTTGATGCAGACTCGCTTGGAGTGGGGCTCAGTCCAGATGAAGTCAACATGGACAAGGGGGTGGGGCAAGATAGGTGCTTGAGGATGCAGCAGAGGCAGAGGGAGAGGAGAGCAGGGAGTGCACGACGATGACTTGGCAGCCCTACAGGAGAAAAGGAGAATGAGTAGAAGAAAAGAAGAGAATGCAGCTAAGTTTGAAACTTCACCTTGTTAATCTCCTTTGATGATGGCTTTCCAATGCTTCCTATTTTGTTCTCTGTTCATCTCTGATCTTCTTCTCTTTTTGATTTGCAAGTTTTGACGGATTTTTATAGGCCCATGAAGAGATAGAGTTGGGCTAGAATCAAATTTTTAATTTAAATTTTGAATGATGGATGTGGATGTAGACGGATATGGATAGAGTTTATCCAGAGTTTGGATGAGTTTGTGAAGAAATATGTGTAAATTCATTTGTTGTAGATGATGATATCATGAATTTTGTACTCATCCCGAACATTAAAGTTATAGAGGTGGATATTTACAAATTTTTTCCAAAAAATTTAGACTAAATTCTAATTTTATACATTTTAAGGGACTTTTCTGCAAAAAGAATTTGTTTATAAAGTTTTGAAACTTCCAGGGTCCTTTTTGAATAAAATTTGGACTTATTCATAAATAAAAATTCTTAAGAAATTTATTTGCAAAAAATCAAAATTTTAGGGGTTTATTTATAAATAAAGTATTTTGAAGGGATTTATTTGTAAATTTTGAATTTCATAAGGATCATATTATAATTATTGATCTTTTAAGGGGCTTATTTGCAAATCCTAGATTTTACTGGACTAATTTATAATTTTAGAATTTTATTGGACTTTTCTTTAAAATTCTTATTCTAGAACCTATTTGTAAAAAAATTCTGGTCAGGGATCCATTTATGAAGATTTATATAATCTAAGAGTATATTTGTAAAATTCTTATATTTTGCCATTTTTGGCCCAAGTTTTAAATGGATTTCGGGCTCAATTCTAGTTCAAAAATCTAACCTACTTAGTCATTTAAATTAGGCTTAGCTAGAGCCCGAATTTCGCAGTAATTTGAGCTCAATTTTTTATCAATGTTGGGCATGATTTAAGTCTGACCGAAACCCATATTTGAGCCATAATTTAGTGGTATATAAGTCTTAATTTTAATTATATTTTAATTAATTTTAATTGTGATAAAAATAGCCTCAAACACTCACCAAATCAAGCTAGCCCTTGGGCTCACACCCATAGGTCAGCCTTGGGGCCATCAATCAAGCTAGCTCTCATGCTCACAACCCTAGGCTAGCCTTTGGGCCTGCAAAATCAAGTCAACTCTCAGGCTCGCATCCATAGGCCAATCTTTGAGACCACCAAATTAGGTCAGCCTTCGGATCCACAAAATCAAGCCAGTTCTTGGACTTGCATCCATAGGCCAACCTTCGAGCTAACAAAATAAAGCTAGCCCTTGGGCATGCACCTATAGGCTAGCCTTCATGCCCGTCAAATCAAGCCATCCTTCGGGTCTGCCAAATCAAGATAGCCCTTGGGCTTGCATTCATAGGTCAGCTTTTAGGCCTATCAAATTAGGCTAGCCTTTGGGCTTGCTCAAATCAAGCCAGCCCTCAGGTTTGCATCCATAGGTCAGCCTTCGACTTTGTATTCAAGCCAGCCTAAGGTCTCACACTTAAGTGAGCCCTTGGGTTTGTGCATTTAAGCCAACTATTAGACTAGCTCATTTCAACCAACCCTTGGGTTCGCTTATCTAAGAAATCCCTCAGGTTAGCACATATAAGCTAATCTATGGGATTGCCCAAAATTATTATGGGAATCTAAAGACTCAAATTCAAATAAAACCCTATTTGAGTTGAACTAAGCTCAAATCAAACCCTACTTGGGTTAAATCAAGGTCAAACTGAACGTAAGTGGGTCAAATTGAACCCAAAGTCAAACCAGAATTAGGCTAAGCCTAAACTAAAATCAAGCTAAACCGAAATCGATTTGAACTTAAACTAAAGTCCATTAAGATGTAAACTTGAACCTGATAAGAGTCCAACACAAGGTCAAACTCGATCCAAATTGAATGAATCAAACTCGAGCAAAAATTGAGTTCAAAACATTGAATTGAATCAAATTAGAATTGGATCAAAATCAACAATACTCCCACTAGAGTCAACAATTAGTATTTGACAAATGTTTTTTCAAAAATCAATGCCAAGCTTGGTGAATTAAATTCATTATTGCAAATTAAATATTCACCATCAATACTAATAGTGATTTTGGGAATGGATGTTTCACTAGGTCCCCCTAGTTATTCTATAAAGTATCAATGTGAATCTAATCACTAAAGGTTTTAGGAAGAAGAAATCGAAAGATATTGTTATCTTTCATGGAGTTAGTAAATCATAATTGAGTCAAATTTTGAACATTGAATTGAATTAAATTAGACTTGAATCAAAGTTGAGTCCTGAATATTAAACTAAATCAAATCAAACTTGATATGAATTGAGTTTTGAATATTGAATTGAACCAATTTAGACTTGAATCAAAATTATAGTCTAAATATTGAACTGAATCCAAACCATACTCGAACCTAAAATAGATTAGTCCAAATGAAACTGAATAGGGTCAAACTAGTCCCATTGGGTATTCTAAACCTTTGGTAATACTTCATAACTATGAAAAATGAGTGATACTACCATCCTAATTCGAAATAGAACTAGTTCAGATAGAACTAAATTGGGTCAAACTGAGTCCTGCTAAGTGTGCTATAAAAGTTTTTGATAGCACTCCAAGGCTATTCCCAACTCCATAGGCAGTAGGTAATGCTACTTTCAAACTTATAAAGTTATTACTTATGCCTCATTAGATATGGAAATACTTCAAACCCATGAAGTTATCCCGTATGCTTTATTAACTATGAAAATACTTCAAATTTATGAAGTTATTACCTACACCTCATTGGCCATGAAAATACTTTAAAATCAAAGACGTTATTGCTTACGTCGCATTAGCTGTGCATAATGCCAATTCAAACTCATGAAGTTATCACTTACACTTCATTAGCCATGGAAACACAACAATCTTGTGAAGTTATTACTTATACCTTGGTTATGAAAATACTTCAAACCCATAAAATTATTGCCTATGTCTTATTGGCTATAAAAACACTTCAAACCCATGAAATTATCACCTACTCTTCATTGGCTATGAAATACTTCAAACTCATGAAGTTATCACCTATGCCTCATTGGCTACAAAAATACTTCAAACTTATGAAGTTATCATCTGTCTTATTAGCTATGGAAATGCTTCAAACTCATGAAGTTGTCATCTACGTCTCATTGGTTATAAAAACACTTCAAACTTGATGAAGCTATTACCTAGGCCTTATTGGCTATGAAAATATTTCAAAATCAATGAAGTTATCACTTACGCATCATTAGCTATGAAAATACTTCAAAATTAAAGAAGGTATTGTCAACACCTCATTGGATATAGAAATATTTCAAAATTAAAAGAAGTTATTGCTTATACCTCATTGGCTACGAAAACACTTCAAATCAAATAAAGTTATCACCTATGTCTCATTGGCCATTGAAACACTTCAAACTCATGAAGTTATCATCTATGCTTCATTGACCATGGAAATATTTCAAACTCATGAAGTTATCAACTACACTTTATTGGCTATTGATTGAGGTGATTTTTGCCACAATCAAATTTGATTGAAATATGATTAAAATTGAAAATTGTATCTGTCTAAATTTTATCTCAAATGTGGGTCTCAGTCAAATTTAAATCACACTCGAACTTGACCAAAAATTAAGCTTGAGTTAGACTTGAATCATTGGAAAATTCAAGTTTAAGCTAGATGTGATTCAAATAGGCTAATTGTATCAGATTTTTGGGCCAAAATTAGACCCAAAACTCATCTAAAATTTGGGTAAAAATGACAAAATATAAGAATTTTATAAATAGACCCTTAAATTGAATAAATTTTCATAAATGGATTCTTAACTTAATTTTTTTTACAAATAGGTCTTTGGAATACGAATTTTAAAAAAAGTCCAATAAAATTCTAAAATTACAAATCAATTCTGTAAAATTTAGAGTTTGCAAATAACCTCTCAAGAGTTCGATAATTATAATTCTATCCTTATGAAATTGTATATTTACAAATAATCCCCTCCCAAAATTTTATATTTACAAATAAGCCCCTAGAATTTCAACATTTTGTAAATAAGTTCCTAAAAAAATTTTATTTGCAAATGAATCTAAACATTATTAAAAAAAAGGATCCTAAAAGTATTAAAATTTTATAAACAATTCTTTTTTATAAAAAAACTCCCTGAAAATTATCAAAATTATAATTTAGTCTAATTCTTCAAAAAATTTGTAAATAACTCCTCTATAATTTCAATATTCGGAATGAATACAACTTTTAAATTTTATTATCTACAATTAAAAAACTTATCCATATCTCTTCACAAATTCATCCAAATTCCAAATAAGCCATATCCATATCTATTTATATCCATATCCATCATTCAAAAATTCAAACAAAAGAGATCGTTTCCAACCCAATTCCATCTCTTCGAGTCCTATATAAACTTGTTGACTTGAGAAAAAAAGATCCGAGAGCAAAACATGGAAATCAGAGAAAGAAATTAGAGAACAAGGGGAAGAAGATTAAAGAAATATTATCATCATCAAAAGAAGGAAATTAATGATAAGAATCATAGAAAGGGATAAGTTCCCTGTTACTTAGCTTTCTTTGCATTTCCTTCTTTCTTTCCTGAATTCTTGCAACCCTCGTGTCTTGCTTGAGACCTTGTTATGCCAACGGGTGGGTCTAGCCAAACATGGCCGAGCTTGACCAGCTTCTCATGTGATGCCTCGCTTGCACCGGAACTAACCATCGTCTTCCCCAAAATTGTACCTTCATCACCGCTACCCTAGCTCCTCAAAGCCCATCTCCACCTCTAAATAGGAACATAAGCCCATGAGTCACCACTTGAACCCATCAAAGTTGCTTCGCTGAGTTGCCTCCACTAGAGCCCATGAGCAGCCTTTGTCGCTGGAGCCTATAGTCACCTTCGCCACTCGAGCCCGGCTACCTTTGTCGACCTCACCCGCTCTGTTGCCACCCATGCAAACCATTGCTACCTCTGCTGCCAGCCCATTGTACCTTTGCACAACTGCCCATGAGCTACCACTCAAGCACCTCCTCCCTTTGATGTCGGCTCCACCCTTTTCCCTTGCCGATCAAGGCTCCTGCTGCTCACTTGTGGCCAGATCGGGCTAAGATCTGACCAAATCTAGTAGTGAGATGGGGATAGTAGCCTTGTCATTGGGAGGCCGGGTGAAATTAAAGGCAAAGGGGAATAGGGCACATGTGAGGAAGAATAGGAGAGAAAATAGAAAAAAAAAGTTGCCAAGAAAAAAAGGAAAAATCCAGCCAAAAATAGGGGAGAAGGGTTTTGAGGAATAAAAAAATATAAAATGTTATTGAGTAAAAAGAAAATTCAGCAAAAATAAATAAGAAAAGAGAAGAGTTTGTTCAAGAAAAAGAGAAATGAAAACAAACCTTCTCTCATCTTGATTTTCAGTGAAACTTCATCAATACTGCGGCCACCCATGGCTCCTCGAAGATGGCAGACTCTCAACACTACTTGTGGCCACTTGAAGATGGTGAACTCTCAATACTGCTCATGACCACTCATGGCCCCTTGAAAATAGCAGACTTTTAATATCGTTACAGCCATATGTGGGCCCTTGAATATGGTGGACTCTTAGCACTGTCTGCAGCTACCTATGGCACCCTCAAAGACGGTGAATCCTTGTCATTCTAAGCGAACCTTCAGGCTAGCTTCAAGCTAGCCTTTAGGCTCACATCCAGCTAATTTTTGGGCTTGGACTTAGCTAGCCTTTTGGCACATAGTTAGCTAGCCCTCGGGCTCACCAGCCTTTTGGCTTGCACTCTGCTAGCCTTCAAGCTTGCACCCTTCTAGCCTTCAAGCTCATAATTAGCTAGCATTTGGGCTCACACCTAGTCAGTCTTTGAGCTCACACTTTAGCCAACCTTTTAGCTCACACTTAGCTAGCCTTTGGGCTCATACTTAGCTAGCCTTCAGGCTCACACCTAACTAGCCTTCCTGCTTGTGCTTAGCTAACCTTTATGCTCGCACTCTGCCAACCTTCAGGATTGCACTTCACTAGCTTTTAGGCTTGCACTCCACTAGCCTTCGGGCTTGCACTCTACTAGCCTTCAGACTCCCACTCCGCTAGTCTTTGAGCTCACACTTCACCAACCTTTAGGCTCCCACTCCACCAACCTTTGAGTTCACACCTAGCTAGCCTTTAAGCTTACACTCATTCAGCCTTTGGGCTCACATTTAACCAGCCTTCAGGCATGCACTCTGCCAACCTTTGGGCTCATACTTTGCTAGCCTTTCGGCTCACACTCAGCTAGACTTTTGGCTCACACTTAGCTAGCCTTCAGGCATGCACTTAGATAGCCTCCAGGCTCGCACCTAGCTAGCCTATGGGCTCACTCTCAGCCAACTTTCGGGCATGCACTTAGCCACCTTCAGGCTCACACTTAGCCAACCTTCAGGCTTGTACTTCTCCAACCTTTGGGCTCATATTCTATTAGCCTTCGAGTTCGCACTCGGCTAGCCTTTGGGCTCGCACCTAGCTAGCCTTTGGGCTCACCTAGCAAGCAACCTTCAAGCTTGCACTTTGCCAACCTTCGGGCTCACACCTTAGCCAGCCTTGAGGCTTACTCTCAGCTAGCCTTCGGGCTTGCACCTTAGCCAACCTTTGGGCTTGCACCTAGCTAGCCATCGGGCTCATACCTCAGCTGGCCTTCGGGCTCGTACCCAGCCAACCTTTAGGCTTGCACCTCAACCACCCTTCAGGCTCACACCTCAGCTTGCCTTCGAGCTTGTAATAAGCTTATCTTTAGACTCACACCCAATTAGCCCTCAGACTTGCACTTCTAGGCTAATTTTCAAGCTCACAAACTAAGCCTAACCTTGGGTTTGCATATTTGAAGCTAGGCTATAGGTCTGCCTAAAATCATTATAAACAGTTAAGGACCTCAAATCAAATGGATTAATTTGAACTATCTCAATCACAACAAATGGATAAAGGCCAAGTTGGCTTAGATAGACTTAAATTGGTGAAACAAATAGATTAAAGTCCAAATTGAGGTGGACTCTAAAAAAAATCCAAATTGAGTTAACTTAGACTAGATAAACTCAGACCCAATCCTAATTAGATCTAACTTGGATCGATTCAAAATCAAGTTAAAGCAAGATTGAATTAAGCTCAAATCAAACCGTGATTGGGTTAAATCAAGTGCAAACTAAAAGAGCTAAGCTCAAAACCAAGCCAGGCTACACTGAAACCAAATTGAACTAAGTTGACTTGAATTTGAACTGAAGTCCATCAAGATGCAGACCCAGAACTTGATAAAAGGTCCAATATAAGGTCAAACTCAACTTAAACTAATTGAAATCAAACTTGGATCTGAACTATATTAGTCTCGATAAACTTAATTGGGTCAAACTAAGTCCTACTGAATGCACTAAACCTTCGACAATTGTCCAAGGATATGAACAAAGAGTGATGTTACCACCCTGACCTAAACTAGAATTAGTTCAAATAGAACTAAATAAGGTTAAACTGAGTCTCGTTGGGTGTGCTATAAAAGCTTTTAACAACACTTCAAAGCTATACTCAACCCCATAAACCGTTGGTGATGCTACCAAACCAAAGAAGTTAATTGCTAACATGCTCCAAGCTTTCAGCCAAACTTCAAAGCTATATCCAACCTTATAAGCCGTTTATGACACTACCAAGTCAAAGAAGTTAATCACCAATATGCTCCAACCTATCGGCCACACTTTAAAGCTATACCCAACCATATAAGCCATTGGTGACACTGCCAAGTCAAAGAAGTTAATCGCCAACATGCTCAAACCTGTTGGCCACACTTCAAAGCTATACCTAACCCCATAAGCCATTGGTGATACTATCAAGTCAAAGAAGTTAATCGCCAATACACTCCAAGCTATCGGTCACACTTCAAAGCTATACCTAACTCCATAAGCCATTAGTGATGCTATAAAGTCAAAGAGGTTAATTGTCAATACGTTCAAAGCAATTGGCCACACTTTGAAGCTATACCCAAATCCTAAGTTGTAGCTGACACTACAAAAGCAAAGATGTTAAGTGCCAAGATGCTTAAAGTCACTGGCCACACTTCAAGCTAGTCAATTGCAAAAGCAATTAACAATGCACACTTTTAAGCCAGTCAACCCCAGATGCAATTGGTGATGTGTCCTTCAAGCTAGTCAACCTTAGAAGCAATCGACAATGTGCCTCTTCAAGCTAGTCAACCCCAGAAGCCATTGACGATGCACCCTTCAAGCTAGTTAATCCTAAAACAATTGATGATATGATTTTCAAAACCATGCCCAACCCTATAAGGTGTCGGTGATGCTACCAAAAATAATAATGTTATCATCTATGTCTTATCAGCTATGGAAAAACTTCCAAAATAATAAAGCTATTTCCCACATCTTGTTAGCTATGGAAAGACTTCAAAACTAAAAAAGGTATCACCTACGCTTTGTCATCTATGGAAACACTCCAAAAACCAAAGAAGTTATCGCCTACTGCTTACTAGCTATGGAAACACTTTAAGGTCAACGGAGTTATCGCCAATGCTTTATTGGCTAATGGAAACACTCCAACCCAAATAAAATTTTGCTGATTCCTTATTGGCTAACAAAAATACTTTAAATCATAAAGTTATCACCAAAGCTCAAAGCTATCAAAACTACTTTAGGCCAATCTTGACAAGCCGCTAGCAACACCATTCAAATGAAGTTGTCATCAATGCTCAAAGCTATTGGAAATAGTTTGAACTTATCCTATTCCTTTCACATCCCATCGGATGATACCATCAACATCTACCAAAAATTGAATCAATTTAAATTAGATGTCATGTGGTCCACTACAGGAGAACGGGATAGCAACACATATCAGAACTTTTTCTCCACTCCTTCTTTCTCTTTTTCATTCTTTATTTCTTTCATGTTTTCTATAATTCGATGTTGAAATTTGTTGTAAAGTGAAGGCATACCCTACTTAAGCCATGTAGCATTTCTTAAAATCATGCAAATGCTTTTCTCTTTTCTCTTTTTTGTGCCTTTATTTTTATTAGTTTCTCATTTTAGGAGGTTACTAACAATTATCAGAGTAATTAACTATAGGGGTTGCACTTATTGGAAGTCATGTTTTCACAATACCTGATAGTGCACTTCAAAATAAATTTTGACTTATGATTCAAGATTGCTCTCATGGTCTTTGCTATCTCGGGTGGTCAATTTTGATCCCACAACTACGGATACGCTTCAAACTCATAAAGTTATCATTAATGCCTCATTGACTATGAAAAGACTTCAAACTCAATAAAGTTATCACCTATGCCTCATTAGCTATGGAGATACTTCAAAATCAATGAAGTTATTGCTTTTGCCTTATTAGCTATAAAAATAGTTCAAACTCAAGGAAGCTATCACCTATGCTTCATTGGGTATGAAAACACTTCAAAATCAATGAAGTTATTGCTTATGCCTCATTGGCTATGAAAATACTTTAAATTAATGAAGTTATCACCTATGCCTCATTGACCATGGAGCCACTTCAAAATTAAAGAAGTTATCACCTACGTCTTATTGCTTTGGAAACACTTCAAAATTCAAACAAGTTATCACTTTCGTATCATTGGATATGAAATACTTCAAACCAAATAAAGTTATAACCTATGCCTTATCAGCTATAGAACCACTTCAAACTCATGAAGTTATCACCTATGCCTCATTGACTATGGAAACACTTCAAACTCATAAAATTATTGCTTATGCCTCATTGGTTATGGGAACTCCTAAAAATCAAAAAACCTATTATCTACGTCTTACTAGCTAATGGAGACACTTCAAATCAAATGAAATTATCACTAACACCTTATTGGCTAATAGAAACACTTCAAGTCAAATAAAGTTATTGCCAATGCTCAAAGTGGTTGAAAACACTTCAAACTTCTTTCATCTCCTTCCATGTCCCACCAACTATGCCATCAATGTTTGCCAAGGATCAAGTCAAGACCCATCTGAGTCAGATGCCACATGGTTCAGTGCACGAGAGTGGAGCAACAACATGCATCAAAGCATCTTTCCCATTTCTCTCTCTTTATTTTATTTTATTTCTATGATATTCTATTGTAAAGTAAACATATACCCTTGCTTAAGCTATATACCATTTCTTAAAATCAATCAAATACTTTTTTCTTTTCTGTGTCTATATTTTATTAGATAGGTTTCTCATTTTAGAAAGTTTCTAACAATTATCAGAGTAATTAACAATAGGAGTTTATGCCTATTGAAAGTCAATGTTCCCACAACATCTAATAGTGAACTTTAAATTTAACACACTTTGATCCACACATTGAGATCACTCGCCGGGGTTTTCGCCCCTCTGGATTGTCGAAACCAATCCCATTTTGGCAGAGCCAGTAGGACTTGACTTCTCCTCCAAGTAGAGAAGCCTAGTTAATATAGAAACATGACAAAAGAAATAAAGCTAAAAGCTAATGATTGATTAAGAGAAAGAGGAAATGGCATCATTAAGTGGTTCTCTTATTTAGTCCACACCATCATCCTCGGTAAAAGATTTGTGGTACTCTTTGTCAACCAACGATCATTGTAGGAGCAATCAGAGTGTACATAAGCATGGAGCCAAAGACCTCCTACTCAGGGGCCAAAGACCTCTCATTTATGAGGTAAAGACTAAGTCCACAAAGGGAGCAAGGGCCAAACCTGTATAAGGGACTAATGCTAAATGCCATTTTATCAAACCTCGATGATAGAATGATAATCATTAAGGGGAAAACTGGAGCCCATATCAGCCATCAATTTGTGTCCAATTTCATCTAACTCATGCATGATACTTCTACTTTCACCAACAGTATCACTACTGCTAGCATTACTAATGCAACTATTAATCTAGTTACTACTCCACCTCAATAGGAGAGCACCATTGCCCTCCAGATCAAATGCACGACAGTCATCACCGCTGCCAATGGCTCTTCCTCCTCCGACTTGACAGCTTCACTTCCAGTGTCATTTTCTATTGATCCTATTTCAAAACCCGATGCCAAGATTGTGTTTTTGCTTCAATTTGTGGCTACATTGTCCACCAGTGAGGTTAAAACCAAGGAGCCAAAATTGGCATTTGATGAGGATCCAAAGCCGGTGAAGAATGCTAAGAAGGATGGAAGCAGCATCGACAAAGAAGGTGGTGGCTTGGATAAGTTGATGAAGGAAATCAGTGGAGAAGATAAAAAAAACAAAGAAGAAATGAAGGAGAAGAGGACAGCTCTAGTGCGAAGAAAAGAAGATGATCTTGTTGAAAGAAGCAGAGAAAAAGGAGAGAGAGAAAAATAAAATAAAAATAAAGAAAGAGGGGATGTTGAGGAAAGGTGTAGGGTTAAAAAAAACATGTGAAAACTTGCTGAAAAAAATAAAAAAAATTAAAAGAAGAAAAACGCACGTGGGGGTCTTTTGCAGTTTAAAAAAAGAAATTCTTTTTTTTTTTTTACTTTTGTCTTCTCTTTCAACTTGATTTGTGTGTAATGTGCACTAATCACTGGGAATTCATTAGAAAATTCGACCACCTTATTTCACGTTTAAAGGATTTCTTTATAAATTTGACTATTTCATTTTAGCTTAAAAGATTTTTTTGAGAATTTGACTATTTCATTTTAGTCTAAGAGATTTTTTTTAAACCCAACCGTCTTTTTTTTATGTCTAAGAAATTTTTTTGGAAACTCAACGACCTAACTTTTTAGCATAAGATATTCCTTCAATAACCTAACTATCGTAGTTTGGTTTAAGGAACTCTTTTTAGAAATCCTACCACCTCATTTTAACCTAAGAAATTTCTTCATAGCCTCAACTACCTAACTTTTTAATCTAAGAAATTCATTTGAAAATTCAAATATCGTATTTTTGATATAAGAGATTTTTTTGAGAATCCAAAGTTGTATTTATAACTTCAGAATTTTCTTTGAGAATCCGACTGCTTCACTTTGACCTAAGGAATTTCTTCAAAAATCCAAACGCTATATTTTTTACTTAAGAGACTCCTTCAAGAACATAACCATGAATCGAACAAATTAAATAAAATTAAACCAAAATTAAAATCAGGTCTAAACCTGAATTGAAACCAAAATCAGGACTAAACTTGAACTAAAACTAAAATCAAGATTATAGCTAAACCAAAATCAAAATCTGATTTAAACCTGAATCAAAAACAGAATTAAGTAGAAATTAAATCAGAATCAAGTCAAACTTGAATCTAAATCCCTTAAGGTTTAAACCGAAACCGAATAAGAGTCTAATGTGGGTCGAACTTGAACACATTATAGGATCAAACCTAGATCCAATAAAGATCCAATAAGGATCCAATCAAGGTTAGATCTGAGATTCAATAGGGATCTAATAAGGACCCAATCAGGATTGGATCTAAAATTCTTTAAGGGTCCAATAAGAACCCAATAAGAGTTGGATCCAAGATCCTTTAAGAATCTATAAAAATCTAATTAGAGTCGGGTCTAAAGATCTAATAAGGATCTAACAAGAACCAAATTAGGGTTGGATATGAGGTCTAATAAAAATTCAATAAGAACCCAATTTGCATTGGATTCAAGATCCATTAAGGATCCAATGAGAAGCTAATAAGGGATGGATCCAATATCATCCAATAAAAACCCAACAAGGGTTAGATCCAAGATCTACTAAATATCCAATAAGAATCCAATAAAGGTTGGATTCAAGATTCATTAAAGATCCAAAATCATCCAATAAGCATTGGATCTAAGATTCATTAAGGATCTAATAAGAACCCAGTAAGGGTCAAATCCAAGATCCATTAAAAATTCAATAAGAACCCATTGAGAATCGAATCCAAGATCCATTAAAGATTCAATAAGAACTCATTAAGAGTTAGATTCAAGATTCATTAAGGATCTAATAAAGACCCAATCAGCTTTGGATTCAAAATCAATTACGAAACTAATAAGAGTTGAACTAAGATCTAACAAGAATCAAATCCAAGATCCAACGAAAATCCAAATAGAATGAACTCGACACAAATTAAACCAAATAAATTCATACTTGAACCTAGAGTACTGAATATTGAACTGAATCAAATCAGACTTGAATCAAAGCCAACTTTGAACATTAGACTGAATCAAATCAGACTTGAACCAAGACCAAGTATGAACATCGAACTGAATCAGATCAGCCTTGAATAGAGACCAAATTTAAATATTAAATTGAATCAAATTAGATTCAAACTAAAACAAAGTCTGAATATTGAACTAAATCAAAAAAGACTTGAATAAAAATCAAGTCTGAACATCGAATTGAATCAAATCAAGCTTGAACCTGAGTCAAGTCTGAACATCAAATTGAACCAAATTATATTCAAACCAAAACTAAGTTGGAATTAAACCAAGGTCAAATTAAGGTAGAGTTAGTTGATAACAAGCTCAAAGCTATCGACAATGCCTCAAATTCAATCAATAAAAACTAAGAAAGATTGTTGATTATTAAATTTGAGATGGTCAACATAAGTTAAGATTGCTAACCATTTCAAACTGAACTATGAAAGACTTTAAATCACTTAATTAGTCAGCCAAACGTCATACTCAAAGGAAGTCCATTGGCAATAAGTATAAAGCTATTGGTAATACTTCAATCTCAACCAACACAAACATAAAAGACATTAGGGATGCTTCAAACCTAATTGACAATAAGCCAAAAAAAGGGCTATTGATTATTAAATCAAGCAAAGTTTCTACATCTACCAAGGATCAAACTAAGCACCCATTCAAATCAAAATCACTAGATGAATTGCATAGGAGTGAGGCAATGGTAAGCATTAAGCCTTTTCCAACCCTTTTCTTGTTTTATATTATAAATCTAGATTCTTTAAACTATAAAGTGAGGGTATGTCTTTACTTAGGTCATGTACTCTTTCTTTAAATCAATTAAATTATGTTTTCTTCTTTGTGTCTCTATCTTATTAGATAAGTTTTTTTTTTTTTGCTTTAGGAGATTCCTGATAATTAGTAGGATAATTAATAATGGTACTTGTGCCTTTTAGAAGTCATATTCTTATTTTAAACTGTGCACTCAAACCACCTTAAATTTTATTTGTTATTTCAAGATTGCTTTTTGGGATCTTCTAACTATCCTAGATGGTGGATCGTGGCTCCACAAACGTCTAACCTTTAGATCTTTTAGTAAAACAAATTTAAAACTTAAACTACATCCTCTAGTTTTTAGCATTTCAAGTTCAATAATTCGAGTTTTTGCATCTTCTGGCATAGTAGTACTTGCACAAGAGGAGGTGAGCATATAGATGTTTTTCAGAATTTTATTGCAAGAACATGGAATTGTAGTGTGAATAATCATCATTAAGTCGCAAAATACTCTTGGCCATTTCTAGTAGCAACACCATTTATACTATAAATATTTGTGTGAATCAAGTCCAATGAATTTATAGACCTTGATACCTTTGGGAATCATGATCTTGTCATCTTTTCCTTAATGCAATCCATGAAAATTCCAAAATCATCAAAACGTATATTCTCCAAGATTCCATAACTACATAATCTTTTCAGTAAGTCTTTAATAATGTGACCTAAAAGACAGTGCCACAAATGAGAAAAATCAACGTACAACTGTGCATGTAGATCATAAGAAGATACATGCCCAGAATCAACATTATAGCATTGAACTAAATAGGCAAGTTCTATTTTCACATTTAATTTATACAAAACATCATATATAGTACCAGTAGCAATAACAATATTTTAATCATCAAAGAGACACTATTTTTACAAAAATAAAAGAGTAATCAATTTCTGTAAACTTGGAGATTAACGAGATATTGTGTTTGATAATTGGTGTAAAGACTATATTTGCCAACAAAATAGTATGACCATCATGAAGAACCAAAATAAGTCCCATCACCAAGCGCTTCATCTAGCTCATTGTTTTCCATAAACACATACATTTTCTAATCACTTGGTTTTCCTATATCTAGGAACCCCTTATTCCTTTCCCTACAAGGATTTTATCTTATAACAATCTTTCATGAAATTCACTTTTCTTTTGTAGTAAAAAAAAACTTTTTATCTAACGAAGCAAGTACCTTTTCTTTCATATTAATTCTATTCTTCACAAATTTCTTCTCCAACTCTGCTTCTTGAAAGTCTTTCTAGACTGAGGATTGAGCTTCAGCATTTTCTTAATCAAATTAGCTAATTCAATCTTCAAAAGTTCAACTTTATTGGCTTTCCTTCGTTCATCTTCTAACATTAATATAATAATTCATCCATCATCCAATGACAATCACTCGTATTATGATTAATAACAAAATTTTCAAAGGATGAGATTAATGAGTCCATATGTAGTATATAATATACTCATCATCAAGATTTAGACCTAGATTTCTCAACTCATTTTTAATTGAAAATATTTTCAAGATATCCTACTAAATGTTCTCTTGTTTAGTTAGTTTGATGTTATGGAGCTTGTGAGTCAAAGACAACTTATTGGCTTTGAAGGACCCAACAGGTATGTCATGAATACTCTTGTGGAGCCACAATCAACCACCTAGGATAATTAAAGGATCCCAAAAAATAATCTTGAAATAACAAATCAAATTTGAGTTATATTTATGTGCTATTAGGTATTGTAAAAATATAATTGCAAACAAGTATGAGCCTATATTGTTAATTACCCTAATTATTTTCAGAAATCTCCTAAAGTAAGAAAACTAACTAATAAAATAGAAACACAAAAAAATAAAAAAATATAATTTTTATTAAATCTAAATTTTGGGGTTATATGGTTTAAATAAGGGTATACCCTTACTTTATAATTTAAATAATTTAATTCATAACATGAAATAAGGAAGAAATTGGGAAAGACTTGATGCTTGCTACTACCCCACTCCCATGTACTTGATCGAGAATGACATGATTTGATCATTGAATGATATCGATAACTTTGTTTGATTTCAAGTTATTACTGATCATTTTGCCTCATGCCAATTGACCCTATTTGAACATATAACTAATGGCTTTCTACTTGTTATTAGTTGACTTCTTTTTATTTTAATACCGATTAGTTGGAAGAATGCAAGCCCACCTTAGTTTGTTTTGATTTGACAGAATGATTAACAGCTTTGACTTATGCTAATTATTCTTGATTTGATAACAGATGACTTTTTACCTTATTGTTAATTAGATTTGAGCATCACTGATGGCTTTATACTTGTATTGGCTAACTTCCTTCAAGCATGACATTTGGCTGACTAACTGACTAGGTGCATGCATGCCTTAATTCAATCTAAAGTGATTAGCGGGTTTGGCTCATAATGACCATCTCTGATTTAACAATCAATGAACTTGTTGGTTTGTTGTCAATTGAGCATGTGTATTGTCGATGGCTTTGTACTTGTTGTTAACTAACTCCACTTTATTTGAGCTTGGTTTGATTTAGCCTTGATTTTGGTTTAAGTCTAAATTTGATTTGATTAGGTTTAGATTTAACTCTATACCCTTATTGGATTTGAGTTCGACCATTAATGGATTTGGATTTCACTCTTAATGGATTTGGGTAGAATTTATCATCAGCTAGTGTTAGAAGGTGTGAAAATTCACCACACATAGACATACCAAAATTATTGGATCCTTGATGGTTTTGAATTTGACTCTTAATGAATCCTTGATGGTTTTGAATTTGACTCTTAATGAATCCTTGATGGTTTTGAATTTGACTCTTAATGAATCCTCATCGAGTTAGACTTGATCCTTAATGGACTTTGGACTTAATTCTCGTTGGATCTTAGACTTAATCTTTATTGGATCTTAATTCAACCCTAATTGGGTTATTGTTGGATTCTTGATAGATCTTAGATTTGATTTTTTTGTTAGATCTTGGATTTGATCTTTGATAGGTTCTTGATTTTGATCCTTATTGTGTCTTGAACTTGATCCTTGTTAGATTTTAGATTTGATTCTTATTGGATCTTAGTTTTGATCTTTATTGGATCCTTATTAGTTCTTGATAAAGTCTTAATGGATCTTGGTTTAACCTTATTGGGTTCTTATTAGATCTTTGATGGATCTTTCTACAATTCTTATTGGATTCTTATTGGATCCTTAGCAGATCTTTGTTTAATCTTATTGGGTCCTTATTATATCTTTAATATATCTCGGTTCAACCCTTATTAGGTCATTATTAGATCCTTAATGGTTTGGTTCAACTGTTATTGGGTCTCTATTGGATCCTTAATAGATCTTAGTTTAACTTTTATCGAGTTCTTATTAGGTCATTGATGGATCTTAGATGTGATCATTAATGGATCTTTAGTGGAGTTTGAATTCAACCAGTGAATTTGAGTTCGACTCATGTTGGACCTAGTTTTTGTTCATGATTTGGACCTGATTTACTTTTAGTTCAGGTTTGGACCTAATTGAATCAATTTTGGCTAAAAATTAGATTTAATCAAAATTTAATTAGAATATGAAATTAAACATTATTGAATTATGACTCAAATGTTAGTCTCAGTTGGATCTAGATCACAATTAAATTTAACCAAAAATTGAGTTTAATTTCGACTTGAATGAATAGAAATTTCGGGCTCAAGCTAAATTAGGTTAAGTGATATTTGGACCAAAATCGAACTCAAAATTCATCAAATATCTGGCCAAAATAAAAAATATGAAATTTTTACAAATAGGCTTGTGGACCAAATACATTTTTCAAATAGGCCCATATCCAAAATTTTCTTTCAAAAAGGACTTTGAAAATTCAAAATTTTATAAATAAACTTTTTTGGCAAAATACCTCTAAAATTCGTAAGATTACATTTCGGTACAAATTTTTCAAAACACTTACGAATATCCTCCTGAAAATTTCATATCCAAATATAATACAAATTTTGGATCTCTTCATAAAGAAAACAAGTTCCAGTTAATAGATTACATAAAATATGAAAATATAATTTTAATTAAATATCAAAATCTCACAAGTTTCCAAAATCAACTAATTAAATATTTGATTACAAATCTTCTTGAAATTTATAAAATGATGATTACCTGTAAACAAAAAAAATAACACAAAGAACGAGAGATTAGTAAACCATCGTAAGAGGCGAGAGGGGGTCAGAAGCAGGATATCATCAAGAGAGAGAGCATCAAATATTGGAGATAGCATCAAAAATTGAGAGGATATGTAAGCTCTTATATTTTCTTTTACCTTCCTCAGATCTTCTCTCCCTGGTTTTCTTTGTTGATTGACTTGCTCCGATTTCTAACGGTTAATCAGTTGTTCTGTCATCTGCTCTTTGTTTTAAGTTTTATTTTCTCAAGTTAGAAACTCATCTGTTCCCCTATCTACCTCTCATCCTATGTTGCTTTCCAGCTCATGTAAAATCCAATCTTTTTTAAGGTGGATTGCTCGGATCTCATGTCTTGTTTCTTTGAATTCCAGATTAGCAAGCGACGGAAGAAGGCCAATGTTGATCTTCTCAAAGAAAGAAAGAGAAAAGCAGAAGAAAACCAGAAGGCTTGGCAGCATGGCGTAGACGAATGAAATTTCTTTTGGGTTTTTTGCGATCTTCATATTTATTGAAATAGATTGCAACAATTTTGTTTGTCTATCAATGAAAACCCTAATTTAGTACGAGATTTGCAGATCCTGTGACATTGACGAGCCTTTTTTTTTGCTATAAATTGCCAGTAGAATACAAATACAATCTCTCGGTAGGGAACAGATGTTACAATCAAGATGTACCAGGGTGGTTGCTCTGTTTTACCTGGTTGCCAAATGGTGCTGGCAGTGGGGAACTTGAGCTCCGAAGACCCTGCACATAAGTGTAGCTCTTTGTGCGAAAGCGAGGCCACCTGGAATCGTGCTTTTGGGTTTGAGAAGTAGAAGAGAAGAGAAGCCCGGACAGCATGGCAGCCAATAGCTTGGCTGGAAAGTAGAACATCTTGGTAAGCTACTGTTTGTTGTACTGCCTGAAAACCTTTACCAGGGATTGCTGATATGCATATTGAGGGGGTGAAGCAGCGGTAGTTGGGCGGGCTTCATCGTTGGTTTTCTTTTTGTTTTCCTTTTTAAAATTTCCTCGTGGAATCCAAGCTTAGATTGAAGAATGCAATTTGATAAAAGTATTCATAGGATTTCATTGCCGGCTGCTTCTGGGAATATTTTAAATTTGCAAATTAACCCCTCAACTTTTTACCGTGGTATGCATCCTTTTCTCTATATTCGTTACGTCAATTGAAGAAATCTCTAGGTCATGATTTGTTTGGGTAGACACCTGAAGTTACTCTGTTAACCTTCCTTGAAAGTCCTGTTTATCTACTAGAAAGACGTATGGAGCGTCAAAATTACCTCGTTTTTCGTATTTCTTTTTTTTTTTTTTTTGACTCCAATCTGCATGAGAAGCATATAAGTCTTTCTCTTTTTAGAATAAGCCAGGCACATAAGGCAGTTCAATAGGGGCCATTTGGAACGGGTTCAGAATTAAGATCAAAGTAAAAAAAAAGAGTAAAATGTAAAACGATAATACGGTCAAATAAATCTTGTTTGATTACTAATCTGGCTAGTGGGTGTTTTAAATTTTTTCTGGACAAATTTGTCCTCGGTAGCCATCCTCGCCGCCGCCGCCGACTTCATTTTCTCCGACGAGGTCCGGCGCGCCGGCGAGCTCGCCGGGCAGCTCGGGCGGCAAGCTCGCACCGGGAGCTCGCCGGGCTAGCTCGGGAGGCAAGCTCGTCGGTCGAGCTCGCACGGACAACTTGGGCGCAGAGCTCGCATGCGGAGCTCGCCGGCTGAGCTCGCGCGGAGAGCTCACCGGCCAAGATGAGGACATTTTAGTCATTTTTTATTGATAATTAAATTAAATTAAATAATATTAGTGTGGTCAAATTTTTAATATTTAGAAGATAGTCTAGTCAGGGCGAGATGATCCTAACCCTGACCCCGTTCCAAATGGATCCTAGGTCTCCACTCACCTATATTTGGCGATAAGCTTGCACTTGTGGGAGAAACGTAGAGAAGTTGCATTGTACGTAAGTTGCTCAAATTTTATTACTTAGTTTTGTCATTTAATAGTAAAATACTCTTACTGTCTTTCCTTTATTAAATCTAAATGATTACGATTAACAACTAAAATCATAATAATTTTTTAAAAATATTGAAAATAAAATATGTACGACTTGGATTATACCCGAGGAGATTTTCATAAAAACAACTAAAATGTTAGATTTGAGTGGTTAACAAATAAAAAGCAAAGATTTGAGGAATGTATATGTGAATAACCCAAAAAAATACTGCATCATCATCGTTCAACAGTCGTGTTCATCAACAGCTACAGTCATATACAATTCTGACTTTCTGCTTCTAAAAAAATTAAATAAATTCAAGCAGAAACAAAGAACCTATTAGCTCGTCAGTTCATTGAAACTATAGATCTCCAGTCAGTTTGGGTGGAGCTCACCAAGTTCGACTTTGAACCCGAGTTAGAGTAGGAAATCGAAGCAAAATAAAAGTTCTCACGGGGTGTTTCTGTTTTCGTCTGATCTCATTTTGAATTGGAAAAAATAGACATATCCATCAATCCTATCACATCCTTCAATTCCAACAGTTCCTTCTCATTCTTCCTTCGGTGCAGATGACACCATTCGTCGGGGGCTTTCCCAAGCAACGCCAAAGGAGATATTGGTGGAGTACTTCTGTGACTTGCGCAACGTAGCTGATGTTGTAGTCTATAATAGGCAGAGCCACCCGCGTCTCCAAGGGATTAGCTTTGTCCATGATATGCCAAGTCTTTTAATTGGGTCCATAGGTAACGTTGGGTTCAACATGTCCAAAACCAGCAAGTAGGACTGATATAAATAATTAAGATCCATCCTCATCCCCAACGCAATGTCTCTCTCGTTAGTATAACTGAGACCCCAGCTACAGATTCGACAAACATTATGAGTTGGCAAGGCTTTGAGAATCTGGCCAACAGAGTCTGACGGATGACCCAATTACTAAAGGCTCAAACTCAAACAATGCAAAATTTTCAAGATCTCTAGGTTCAACAATTACAACATCAAGCTCAGTTTTGGAACACCTACCAGCAACCACAATACCAACAATATCCAAATCCATCAACACCCTATCCCGGTGGTCCCAACCATTAGGCACTGGATCTCGGGCATCATTTGTGCCAATCAACTAAGGTTCTGAACCTGCTTCATAACTAGGCTTTTATGGGAACCAGGGTCTTAGATTACACCTATGATTCAACTAATGAAGCTACATATCATACCTCACTGAGTCTAATTTTGGTCAGTGGTGAATAAGAAAGCTATAAGGAGAATGAGGCACTTGTACCATAGAGAAGAGTCCCCATAATTTCACAATCATATTAGTTTAGATGCAACTCACCTTTGGCATTAGAGATTATCTATGAGCCGTGACAACCGAAGTTTCATCAACCACCTTTTGAGGTGTATGATTGCATAAAAAACCTCATAGATCATATTAATCCATTTATAAATATTATGATGTTACATGGGGCATGAAACTCATGATATGCAAGACATTTTCTATGGCCCTTCAAGGCCTTGGATAAGTATGGTATGCTTAACTCCCCCGAGGCTTGGTGTCCTATTTTGATGACATGGTTGACAAGTTCATCAAATAATTCATATCACTTGTGCCTTGAAGGAAAGATTCATCATTGTTGCAAGCCATTAGCAGAAAACAGAGGAGTTCTTAAGAGAATATATGACTCGATTTAATACCTTAAAGCTAGATGTAACTGAGTTAGATAGCTTGATTGTGCTCACAACTTCTATCAACAAAATTTAGTAGAGTAGGATAGCTTATGAGATGGTGGAATTCATTTAGTAAGCAAGAGAGAACACAGATGTTACAAAAGTAATGTTTACTAAGTGCGAATCAAAAGGGAGTAGTAAGCCTAGAAAGGAGCACAAGGAGGATAAACATAAGAAGCACCAAAATGACTTCCAAATATATAACCCACCGAGCAATTCTCCAACTAAAATGCTTGCACAGATAGGGCATAAAGACTATCTAAGGCATCTACCTCCACTTTGACATAATAGAAGTAAGTTGGACGTAACAAAATATCATAAATAACACAAGGACTATGTGAATGACTATGAAATGTCGACAATTGAAAGTTGAAATAGAGAGATTGATGAGTGAGGATCACTTGAGGCAGTTTATTGAAGGGGATGCCAGAAGAGAAGATTCATTGAGTTAGGATCAACCTCAAGGCTCGGCGCCTCGTAGACAAGCATAACCCAAGAGAGCAAAACCCTAAAACTTTAGAACCCACTAGTGAAGGGTCACCTAAACATGATTTAAATGAGACCACTACAACAAAAGGGCAGCTCAACATCCTTAGACAAATGCCAAACCACCAATGGAGAGTAGGAGAGATCAAAGCATCAACATTGCATAAGAAATCCCAAAGGTAATTGTGTTCCCAAGGTAGATCAACTAGTAGATTTAAACTATGGGCATCAACTCCCCAAGTTTCGAAATGTTTTCTTTGGCAATCACCAAATAAGGATGTACTTGAGAGACAAGGAGAAAATCTCTTTCATCATTGACCAAAGTACTTATTGGTATGTTGTGATATCTTTTTTGGACTAAAGCATGCAAGTGCAATGTACCAGATAATGGTGAACTGAGTCTTCGAGACTTAACTAGGAGGAAATTTCAAAGTGTATGTTAATAATATGTTGGTGAAAAATCACTGAGTCTTGAATCACCTTGCCAACTTAAAGGGGACGTTCAACACATTTCGTTGTGTCAGATGAAGCTGAATCCTAAAAAGTATGCCTTTGATGTAGCTTTTGTCAAGTTTCTTGCATATCTTATCTCAAATCTCAACATTGAAGGGAACAAAGAGAAGTTAAATGCTACTCTAGAGATGAGCCTCCTGAGTTTGGTAACAAAAATGTAGAGGCTCACAAGTTGGTTGTCAACCTTGAATCATTTTCTCTCTGAATCAGGTGAGAAATGGTTGCCATTCTACAAAGCCTTGAAGTAGAAACACAACTTTCAATAGGATGAGAACCACAACCAAGCCTTTGAAGCCCTCGAAAAGTAACTCTTAACCTCCTCTCTTAGTTAAACTTGAAGTTGAAGAAATGTTAAATATTTATATATATATGATACCTAGTACACTATTAGCTCGATTTTAGTAAGCTCTAGAGAAAGGAGACAACACCCCCATTTACTATGCCAATCACATGTTTATTGGAGTTGAGATGTAGTACTCAATAGTAGAGAAGCTAGCATATACAATAGTGAAGGTAGATCGGAAGCTTCAATCTACTTCTAGGCATACTCAATGTTGTTCTTGTGAACTTCCCACTTTAGTAGACTCTCCAAAGTTAGAGACTTCAGGTCACTTGTTGAACTGGTCTATGGAGCTCAGCTAGTATAACATTTTATACAAGGCTTGAACTACTATCAAACTGTATGTCTTTGCTAACTTCATAGTAGAAGCTAGGACCCTTACTTCGGAAGTGAAGCCATAGGCATGGGAAGAACATAGATAGCTCATCCTGTGAAATTAGGAATGGAACACGAGCTATACTACTAAATCTGGATGATTGCATAATCAAACACTCACGTTAGCTAGAATTTCCAACATTGAATAAGATAGTCAAGTACTCCTCCTCAAATATTGGGTAACACGAGAGGTGGGAGATTGGAGGCTAAGGGTCTACAATGATTCTTAGCTAGTATGTAAACAAGCGGTGGGAGAATATAAAGCTAAAAACCCTATTATGGCTCAATACTTTGCAAAGGCACATAAGCTCATTTAGAAGCTAGAGGAAATAGAAGTATATCGAGTCCTGAGGGAGGATAAAATTGAGGTAGATATATTAGCCCATCTGGCTTCATCTTTACCAGTTGCCCAACTTGCACAAATTTATATAAACTTTATATAAAAATTGAGCTACTAAATATTAGTTGATATTTAGTTGAGGTAAACAACACCAATGAGGAGCTAAGCTGAACAAATTCCTTTATTTCCTATTTAACTAAAGGTCTCTTACCCGAAGAGTCAAAAGAGGCTTGGAGAATCAACAGACTTGCAACAAACTTCATTATGATAGAAGGTTGGATGTGCAATAAACTTTTACATAACCACTCTTGCACATTTTACTCATCCAAAGTAGGCTATACACCCTCTGGGAGGTTCATGAAGGCATCTACAAAATCCAGGAGTGCAAATAAGCTTTGGCACAAAAATTACTTCAGCAAGTATAGTACTAGATCAACATGACATTTGAGGTAATATTGTTTGCCACTCAATGCAAGCAATATCAAAGACATGCCTCATTGAACCATAGCTCGAAATTTTGGCTTCAACAAACTTAGAACTTTTGGCCATTCAACCAATGGGGATGGACATTTTGAGACCATTCTCACCAATTGTAGAACAAGAATTTCTGGTAGTCACTATAGACTACTTCATTAAATGGGTGTAGGTAAAACTACTTGTAACAATCTCTGAGAAGATCTAGGAGTTTTTCTAGTAAAATTCCACTTCAGATTGCCAATGGTCCTAATTATTGAGAATTAAAAGTAGTTCCTAATTGATTATGAAAAGTAATTTGATGATGCGAAGTTCAATAAGTACTATGACAGTCTCCATATAAAGGTTTACCTCAATGGCACATCTTCAATCAAATGACTTGGTAGAGATGATCAATCAAACTATAATATGGGTTTGAAGAAGGGACTAGAAGGAGTGAAAGTTGCATAGGTTGAGGAGCTACCTCATGTTCTATAGTGCCACAAAATAACCCCCAAAATTGCTATAGAGGAATCTTCTTTCATGTTGGCCTATAAAGTTAAAGTAGTTGCACCAGCCGAGATCAAGCTCCCTTCACCTAAAGTCATAGCTTACAACCAAGAGGTAAATGAGGAAAACCAAAGGATGGATAAGGGTTTTTTTCTAGAAGCTCATGAGAAAGCTCAAACAAAATTAGCAAAGTACCAATGGTGCATAGCACATTACTACAACGTTAATAATAGAGATATGCAACTTAAGGATTGGGTATTTTGCCCACTGATATCAATGATCGAGTTGTTGAGAAGCTACCACCAAATTGGGAAGGACCCTACAAGGTGACCTAAATTGTTAGAAAGGAGGCATACAAGCTAGAGAAGTAGGATTGTAGAGTTCTACCTCGTACTTATGGCCATGATCAAGTAAACCAATGATCCAAACTTAGTATAAAAATCTATCATTTTCTCCTTTACAACAAGTTATTAACTTGATTAGTGGAGGGGTCACCACCAAAGAGCTCCCGGTGATCATTTTCACCTCTTTTATCTTACAGATTGTGGTGAGGGTTAGTACAATATATCTAGATCTCAAGGAGTCACTCAAACTTGATTGGAGGTGAACCAAACTCCATCATAAAAAAGAAATGGATAAATCAAGAGAGAATCATTTAATTTCTTCATATTCATGATGTAAAGGAGGGGGTTCACCCTTGCTTAAGCTTTATACTCCAAATGAAATGAATGAGTCAAGTTCCATTATTTGTGCACTATAAATAGGTATTTTGGTCGAAGGTTCCCAATTTTGTGATAATTAACAATAGATGTTTTTCTTTGTTGGAAGTCATAGGCACATAAATCAAACAAACTTTCAAGACTTAATTCTTCTTAGGTTGTTTATTGCAATCCTGCATGCTTATTTTATTTTTATGTGATTTTGTTATCTTTCTTGTGGTAAAATTCTATTCTTTGGAAGGAGATGGACACAATCATAATTAGGTTCAATGTTTACAACTTTATAAATCTATGGAACTTGCCAACAAAATCTTGGTAAAAAGATTAATTACAAGCCAAATAATTAGATTGCACTTTAAAAATAATGTTTACTCTTTGATATCACATACAGTGAGCTGCAACACCTCACCAAGCTTCAAAACCCTATTAATAGGGCTTGCTGATCTACAAAAGCTCATTGATGAAGGGAGGAAACTTGTAAACCTACACATATAAGTAGGTTCGAGTTCCAACAACTTCATATTGGAACTTTAGGATGCATTCCTTTGAGGGCATTTGGTTTAAGTTAATCTTGACTAGTTTGGCTAAATTTTGGGTGGACTAGTGGAGATAGTTGGGCTAGCTACAGTACAACAAATATAGGTTGTATCGGTGCTAAGGATCCAGGGCTAGACTTAGTGCTGCCAATAGATAACACTAGCAGTACTAAATCTAGCACTGGTAATAGTTAGACTTTGGAAGTACTAATATAAATTAGTACCCTT
The DNA here is from genome assembly GCA_005019695.1 of Trichopus zeylanicus subsp. travancoricus. Lineage (NCBI taxonomy): Eukaryota > Viridiplantae > Streptophyta > Magnoliopsida > Dioscoreales > Dioscoreaceae > Trichopus > Trichopus zeylanicus. The sequence continues at coordinate 318,527 of RXID01019379.1, read as the reverse complement.
AGTATGTACCCATTTCTAGTATTAACGCATTAGTGTCGGAACTAACCTGTTTAAAATGTAACCCCGATTCTCATTTTTGCACAATTTCACTATCGCCTTATGAGATTATTGATCGCCTGCTCATCGTCTACTCCTGATCTTGTCAACTCATCGACTACAGGCGCTGCCACCTCCCTCATCATTTGCTCCTGCTCCCCCTACTGTCGACTACTCCTGTAGGGCATTGACACCTCATATGAAAGCTTTTGTAGGCCACCATTGGTGATTGGTCCAAACTCCTCGCCACCGCCAACTGCTCCAGCTCACCACCACCTTCTACTCCATCTCTACGCCAACTCTATGCTAACACCTCCAACTAATTGTTGAAGAGTCACCTCTCACCCTCCTCCAGTACTTCACAAGGTTTTATATCAATTCACCACCTCTTGCTTCTCTAGTTTATGATTTTTGTTAGTTGATCAATAATTGGGGTGAGAAGCACAAGAGTATATGGATGATTTCAATTTGAAGGTCAATTATTTGATGCCTAATTAACCTTGTTCTATCTTAAATTCTTGCTATGTTGCTGCACAAAATTTTACATACCTGATCATTCCTGTAAGGATTGGGATTTTTCAAAAAAAAAGTGTTTACAACTCTTGCCTTGGGTTTGAACTTTGAATTTCATTTTTGGTTGTTTGGATGATATATTGCAATGCTATTGTTTGATTCCTTGGCAATTACAACCACTAAGTACTTTGGTAAATGTTTAAATGGAATCAATAATGTAGCCATTTGAACCTTGACAGATTCATAGTAACAAACATTAGGTTTTTTATGCATCAGCCTCCAAATCTCGAGAAAAAAACCATCAAATTCTAGATTCTATATTAAAGAAATAATGTAGAAACCAACTAGGTTTGATGATGAATATGATAACAAGTAAATCAAATCTTAACTTTTTAAGTTTAAGATTGATACACTTATTTTCTTCTAAGTAGATAAGCGTGACAGTTATGATTTTCGGATATGTTTCAACATGGGAAGTAACTTACACTAGAAATAATTAAAGAGATGATTGCATTTAATAGTGTCTCTACCATTATCTAGACATAATCACTTTCTATGCATCATAATTCGGTTTTGGTGGTAACTTGTAATTAGTGGCTTTCAATTGGCCACTCACTCTAGTTTATTATATTTCAAATTTATTAACCTTTATTTGAGTTTCACAATTAATTGTTCTTTAACTGCATCAATTCACCACAAACCCTTAAAAGTTCACTAATACTAATTAAACATTTTTTTTCTTTGAGTTACATGCAAAAACTCCAACTAAAATGGCCACAATGCAGTATAATTTACAAAGATCTTTTCTTAGTAAAAACTTTCATTTTCAACCACATGCAACAATATTTGCATTAAGGTTGTGTGAGCAAGAATAACAAGAGATAAGAAGTGAGCAAGAGAAAGGAAAAAGGTAAACAAGCTTTTCACAGATCCAAATATTCTACGTTGGTTTTTATTTGATGAAAGAGCACTACACTAGAATAATATCCCAAACCCTACACCAAAACCCTAATTTAGCAATGCTATGAATGATGTTGTTTGGCTCTTTCTAAATTGCATCAAATGTGAGAATATCAGTTCAATTGGTTCTTTTTCTCCGATATATTTGATCATCAGACTTGGGTTGTGCATGTACTCGCTCTTTGACATCATTCTTAATTCAATAAAATAATCAGCTGAAGTTTTTGTACAGAGAATTAGATTGAAAATTACATATATTCAGTAAACATGAACAAGAGTTCGATCAAAATAAAGCACCTACTAGATGTCAAATATGTTAATAGAATAAATATATTTCTGAACTATGCCTACATAAGCAAGAGACTAGTTCAAAAAATATGGTGCTCATGTGTTGACGTATGAATATGCACAAGGCAAGAAGTGTATGTATTGTCCCTCATAGTTTTGATGATGAACAAATGACATTTGATGATTTACTTGAGTTGAGTTTAGCCAAAATACTTTAAAGCTCTCAAGAAAATGTTCAAAAGTTCAAGGAAAAGAAAGTGCAATTGTGGATCGGCAAACATGACTTGAAGAGATCAAGAGATAGCTCAAGGCAACTTGAAAGGTTTCTACTATAACTTAAGGAATTGAGGATAACAAGGACAAAGCCAAGACAACTCAAGAACTCAGCTTCGACTATATTTAGTTTTCTTTTTATTTTCAGTCGAGTCAAAAATTTGTTTGAGCTAAATCATTTAGCATTCAATATTGCGTAGAGTTCTGCAATAAATTTTTAACAAAGTTTTTTTCACTAAACTAGATGTCCATTTATGAACCAAACAACTGATTAAGTTAGGCTAAAAATTCAACATTCAGTCCTATACATAACTAGACGACCGATTAATAACCAGACATCCAATTCCGATTCAGGTTTTGGGTTATTAATCAAAACCGAATGCCCAATTGGGAACCAAACACCTGATTGGGGTTCAAGTTCTAATAAAACAAAATGCCCAGTTGGATTGTAAGCCAATACTGATAAATTGGAATCAGATGATTGGTTATCTAAAATGGATGTTTGGTTTGGATTTTCTACGTAACTAACTGCTAGTTTTTTTATCATTAGAGTGAACCAAACTGTGGGATCTCACCCCCAATGGCTTGTTTTCAACCCAAAGGTATAAATAGAGTGGAATAGGCCTCAATTGACAACTTCTATGTCTTCTAATCTTTGAGAAAAATGATCAAAGCTCTTTCTACTCTCTATCTATTATTGAACTTTAAACTTTTCAATCTCAAGTAAATTTTCATTGTCCTTTACCTTTTTCTTAAGAGAACTTTATTCTGAGCTAAAATTGTAAGATCTACTTTCATTTTTTTCACTTGTATTCTACTCCAAGGTTGTTTAGAGTGATTAAGAGGCTCAAACTTCAGTTCAAAGTTCATCTTGTTGTTTGGTGCAAGAAGAGTTGTATGGGATTAGCTTCACCAATGAAGCGACATTCTAGTGGAGAGTTGAAGTCCTCAAGATTGAGGCAAAGGCTGTAGAGTATAAGCAATTGGTCTCCAAACTATGTTATGTCATGGTGCACTCTTAACTTGCTTTATTTAATTACTTGCATGTGTGATTATTTGAGAATTAACTTTCAATCGTGATTGGTGGATTGAATTGGTTTTGATTTATTGAAAAAGCTTCATTCTCAAAACCTAATTCATCCCCCACCCCACTTCTTCTCTTAGGTGATTTTTTGTGCTTTCAATTGGTATTAGAGCTTGATACTCTTGTTTTTAGTTTAACCAACTAGAATTTTTTAATCTATATTTATGAAAAATTTTAGTATTTTCCCATCCCTTTAAGAAGGGCAATCTACTACTGGTCCACCACCATTTAATGACACTCATTTCAACTATTGGAGAGCCCAAATTTGGATATTCATCAAAGCCATTGATTAGGATTTATGGTGGTAGGTAGAGAAAGGTATACTCAACTCATCAAAAAAATTAATGGGGTGAAGGTTCCCAAACCCAAAGACAAGTGGGATGAGGTTGATAAGAGAAATGATTCTTTAAATGCGAAAAACAATGAATATTTTATATTGTGCTCTTGATCCATCCAAATTTAACCGTATTAGTATTTGTGAGATGGCTCATGAAATATGACACTATATTGAGGTTACTCATGAGAGTACAAGACAAGTTAGAGAATCTAAAGTGAATATATTGGTTAACCAATATGAACTTTTTAAGCTAAAGCCAATTGAGTCTATCACCAAAATGTTTACTCGCTTATTGATATTATCAATACTCTTAAATCTCTTGGTTAAACTTATACTAATGATGAGATTGTTAGAAAGATTTTGAGATATTTGCCTAGGACTTGGGATTTAAAAGTGACGGTGATACAAGAAGCCAAATATCTCAATACACTACCTTTGAAGGAGCTCCTATGATCTCTAATTACTCAAAAAATGACAATGAAGACCCACATCCAAGAGGACAACGAAGACAAAAGCAAGAAGAACATTGCTTTCAAAACCAAAGAATTAAGTGGAAAAGAAGAGGAGGATAGTGATAAAGATATGGTGCTTCCAACAAGAAAATTCAAGAAATTCCTCAAGAAGAAGAAAATGCCAAGAAAGACAAAAAAAAGATGAGACAAGCAACCCAATCATGAAAGAAGAAGAAGAAGACATATTTGCATGCTCCGGGTGCAAGAAGCTGAGCCACATGAAAGCAAATTGCCCTCTCAACAACCAAACTAAGAAATTCAAGGCAAAGAAGAACAAGGCAATGGTAGCAACATGGGATCATTTCAAAGAAGAGAGTGAGAATGCCTCATGCAATGATGAGATTATGAACTTATATCTCATGGCAAATAAGGATGAGGTATGTGACTTATCCTTTGAGAAATTTCAAGAAGCTTTTGAAGAATTACTTTTAAGGCATAAAAAATTGAGTCTCAAGCATGCTTTATTGAGAAAGAAACTATCTACACTTGAAAATAATTTTAATGCTTTGAAATCTTCTAAAAGCACTTGCAATTGCAAAGAAGATATTGATGCATTCCAAGTAAAATATGATATTTTAAAATCCTCTAAAACTATTTGTGATTGCCAAATGATCTTGCCATGCTTAGAAATGAGAATGATCATTTGAGAAAAGCTTTACAAAATTGTTTCATGCAAATACTACTTTGAATATGATTCTCAATAGCCAAAGGAATGTTTTGAACAAATCTGGTTTAGACTTTATTTTAACTTCTAAGTTCAAAGGTACTAAAACTACTTTTGTAAAGGCATCAACTAAACTCATTCTCATTTGACTTATACTTATTGTTGTAGAAGGGGACATGTCTCCACTAGTTGTGCAATTAAGAAAAACTTTTCTCTTAAACAAATATGGGTATCTAAGGAGATAATCCCAGAAGCCAAGGAATCCAAGTTGGTTTGGGTTCCCAAAACTTCTCTAGTATGATCATTGTTGGAGCAGATAGGGATAACCCATATGCCTTTAGTAGCTATATTTTATGGTCATTTTCCAGTTAACGTATTAGAGGTAATAATTTCATCTCATATTTCTTGTGTTTATGCCCTTTTCATACTCTTTTTTTTCTAAACTTGAGGACCCATAATTGAGAATGTGTACCAACCTAATTTTTATGTGTTAGTTGTGCCTACACTTAAAGAAGAAGAATGAAAAATGATTCCTTGATAGTAGATGCTCAAGACACATGACGGAAATCCATCCATGTTCAAGAAGTTGGTAAGTAAGGATGGAGGATTTGTTACCTTCGGAGATAATGGTAAATGTAGTATCATGGTAATGATGACATTTTTATTGGTTTCTCTCTTATTAAAGGTGCACTTTTAGTTAAGAAACTTAAGTATAACTTGTTGTCTATTAGTCAATTATGTGATAAAGGTTTTCATGTCTTATTTAAATCTAATCATTGCATAGTTAGACATAATGATAGTAAAAATATTGCTTTTATCAGTCATCATGATGGAAATGTCTATACTATTGATCAAAATAACCTCAATATTGAAATGTATTTTGTACCTCATGAGAATCATGAATGGCTTTGGCATACTTGCTTTAGACACACATGCATGGATATAATTGTCAAACTCAATTGGAAGGAGGTTGTGAGAGGACTACCCAAAGGCAGGTTTATCAAAGTTCAAGTATATGACACATACCAAATGGGAAAGCAAGTGAAGTTCTTACATAAATTCAAGAAGGTGGTGTCAACTACAAGGTTGCTCCAACTTTTTTACCTAGACTTGTTTAGACTCTTTGGGACTACAAGTCTAGAAAGTAATATGCCTTTATAATTATTGATGACTTTTTTCAAGATTTACATGGGTTCTATTTCTTGCAAATAAAAGTGATGCTTTTGATACTTTTGTTGGTTTTGCAAAATATATTAAAATGAAAAGGGTTATTTGATTTTCAAAATTAAAAGTGATCATGGAGGAGAATTTGAAAATTATCGATTTGAAAAGTTTTCCATTGAAAATAGCATTGAGCATAGATTTTCGGCTCCTTGCATTCCATGATAAAATAGAGTTGTTGAGAGGAAGAATATGTCTCTTTAAGAGATGGTAAGAGTCATGCTTAATGAGTACTTTCTACACAAGTATTTTTGGGTGGAGGCCATTGACATGACTTGCTATATCTTGAATAGAGTTTTTATTTGATCAATTCTTGACAAAACCCCATTTGAGTTGTGGAATGAGAAAAAGCCAAATATTATATATTTTTATTTTTTTTAGATACAAATATTTTATTTTGAATACAAAAGATCATTTATCAAAATTTAATTTCAAAACTTTTGAAGACATATTTCTTGGTTATTCTTCTACTTCAAGATCATTTAGAGTCTTCAATATGTCCTCTTGGATTGAAGAAGAATCTATTAATGTTGAATTTGATAAATCTAACCTCGCTTGGAGAAAAAGGCTTTTGATGATGATATAGAAATCTCCAAGAGGACAGATGATTTGTAAATTTCAAAAAGAAAGGAGGGTAAAACTAGCAAGGAATCAAATCAAAAGAATGTTGATAATGGAGATGATGAGCCAAAAGAGCAAGAGCATGACAAGGGGCTACCCAAGGAGTGGAGATTTAAGAAAAATCATCTAATAGATTAAATCATAGGTGATGTTCATCAAGGGGTAAAAACTCATCAAGCTCTTAAGTATCCTAATCATATTGCATTTCTTTCTCATATTGAACCCAAGAACCTTTAGGAAGCTCAAAAAGATGAGAGTTAGATTCTTTCTATGCAAGAAGAACTAAATCAATTTGAGCGAAATTAAGTTTGGGAGCTTATTAAAAGAACAAATGACTACCCAATTATTGGTACCAAAAGAGTCTATAGGAACAAATTAGCTAAAAATGGTGTACTGGTGAGAAACAATGCTAGATTAGTGGCCAAGGGTTTCAATTAAGTTGAGGGCATTGATTTTGAAAAAACTTTTTCACTCGTTGCTTGTTTGGAATCTATTTATATCTTACTTATGTTTGCTTGTTTCAAAGGCTTCAAACTATGGCAAATGGATGTCAAAAGTGTATTTTTAGATGGCCTTTTATCCGAAAAACTTTATGTTTTCCAAGAACTTGGTATTAGAGACTAAGTTCCTTCTTGATTTCAAATAGTTTCAAAAGAGATAGTATAGATACCACATTATTTTTCTTAAAAATGCTTGATGATTTATTAGTAGTACAAATTTATGTTAATAATATCATTCGATACTACTAATGAAAATCTTTGTGAGATGTTTGCAAACACAATGATGGAGGAGTTCAAGATGAGCAAGATAGGAGAATTGTATTTCTTTCTTGGACTCCAAGTGCAATAAATGAAAAATGGAATTTTCATCAACCAAACTAAATACACCAAGGAGCTACTCATGAAGTTCAACAGGGATAAAGCCAAAGAAATAGGTACTCCAATAAGTCCTTCAACCAAGTTTGAAAAAGATGTAGTAAAAAGGTTGGTGAAAAGTAGTATAGAGGTATGATCGATAGTTTATTATACCATACTGCAAGTAGACTCGATATCATGTTTAGCATTTACTTGTGTGCTAGATCTCAAGCATCCCTTAGGAAATCCCATCTAGTTGTCATGAAACACATACCAAGATATCTTAAGGGCACACTAGACTTAGGATTGTGGTATCGAAGAGACAATTATTTTGACCTGATTGGTTTTTGTGACATAAACTATGCCAAATGTCGTGTAGATAGAAAGAGTACTAATGATACATACTAGTTTCTTAGAAAGTCTCTGGTCTCATAGAGTTCCAAGAAATAAAATTCAATGTCTCTTTCTACCACTAAAGTCAAATATGTAGTTGTAGGGTATTGTTGTTCTCAAATTCCTTGGATAAGACAAATAATTCAAGATTTTGATTACAATTTTTCAAATGTACCAACTTACTGTGACAATACTAGTGCCCTTAGTTTGTCCAAAAATCTAGTACAATATTCTTACTCAAAACATATTGATTGATATTCACTATTATTTTTTTTAAGATCATGTTTTGAAAAAAGACATTTTATTGATTTTCATCAAAACCGATCATCAACTAGCAAATATTTTTACAAAACCTTTAAATGAGATGCAGTTTTGTTTCATTCGGAATGCTATTAGTATTCTAAAGCTTACATGATTTTTTTGATTTTTGGAATTGAGTTTTCAATTTTATTTCTGGACTTTATGGGGTCTGTATTCTTGTCTAAATTGCATGCCCATTTCTGAAACGGACATCCATTATAGAAAAATTCTAAAAAATCAGAACTACCAAAAATTTTCTGCTGGATAATCGTTCAACAAATGAACATCTGGTACAAAAATATCTAAACTACTAGATAGCTATAGTTGGATGCTCATTTTACCAAACAGATGTTTGAAATACACAAGTAGAGCCTGATTTTAAATTTAAAATACCCTAGCCACTAGGCCTTTTTCACCCATCTCTCATGCACGACCCCTCTCCGGTGACTTCCCTGAGCATTTTGATGTGGCTCTTTGGCAATCCAAGGTTCCTACCTCAATTTGGCCCTTTTTCTTTTGAATTTTCCCCTTCCCCCTTCTTAATTTTGACCTTTTCACCTTCAATGGCTAGGAGGATCAAACACCTAATCTCTAAGAAGAGAAAGGGTGAGAGATCTTCCTCCACACCTAATAATGATGACTATCCCCTGAATTTGCCTCCATTGATTATTTTACCATCTTTCAAAATAAGTTTGCTACTTCTAGAATAGTAGTCCCTTGAATGGTTGTTTTTAGTGATCTTGGTTCTCTAAACCTTAGACCACTATTGATCACTGATCATGAGACATATCATGATCATGATGTTAGAGCCTTCTATGCTAACGGGTCTTTCGATGAACACTCTACCACGCTAGATACTTCTTATAGAGGTAGAGATATTACTTTAACACCTATAGTACTGAGCCACTCTTAGTGTTCTTGTAGAGAGGGAATGACTAAGCCTAACTTGCAAATGGCATAGCCACCTTCCTCATACAGCTCAGTTATTGAGACTGTATTTGAGGAAAACTAGGGCAATGCCATGTGTAGGCTTCAGTTGAACCTCCTCTGACCTAATACCAACATTATCTGTCAAATCCTTGCCTACATTATCCTTCCAAAGGGTGGGCATAGGGACAAGGTTTCCTACACCAAGCTTTATCTCATCTATTCCTCATCGACTTAGCGTACGGTTTGCCTACCACATCTTATCCTTCACCATATGGGTTATTACATCTAACATGTACATGCTACCCTTGGTTACCCCAAGTTTATTGCACATATCCTAAAGAACATTGGGGCTTCCATTCCTACTCATGATCTCTCTCTCTCTATCATGCCTTCACCCCTGTTGATACATTCTCTCACTTTACTCTATTTTAGATAAGCTTCTCCTTTCGTGATGGTTCTTGGATTCATGGGGATGGCAATGATTCATGGGGATGGCAATGATAAGCAAGGTAAGGAGGAGTTTGATGATGCAAAGATAGGCTAGAAAGCAGGAATTACACTAGTTGGATATTCACATACCACATCTGCAAGCTTTGAGGCTGACTTTACTACAAGGCTTGTACATCTTGAGGATATAGCTTAGAGCACAGCCAAGCATGTGACCCATCTCTGGACTTTGGTGGATGAGTTTTGCACCTCGTTGTACTGGTCATCAGAGATTGTTCGATGATACTAGACTGCATGACTCCTAAATAGACTCTTGGATTGAGTCCCTAAACTCAGACCTTGTTGATATTTGAGTTTTGTGGATTATGGTCATTTTATCTATATGTGGATTATGGTTTCAGTGTCTTGGCTTATGACTTATGGCTTATGAGTTGGACTTTTGTGACTTGATGTTATGATTTTGTTATGGATATTCTTAATGTTCTTGGATATCACAATCTTAAAAATGCATCGAGTCGGGGGAGCTTAATATCTTCTATATATAGGTTGTGGTGACATTGTCATTATTTCTATGTCTCCTGTTCATTGTGATGATATTTTAGCATGTATTTAGGTTATACTTATTATATTTATAGGGGATATTCTATTTATTAAAATCCTATTTTATTCCTTTTTTTTGACATCAAAAGGGGGAGAGAGAGTTGATATTAATCCTTAGGGCTGACTATACATGGCGTTTTGTTATACTTGATGACTAATATGTGATACTTCCACTTTAAATTATATGCATTTTATTTTGGGAGTTTATTATTATCAAAAAGAGGGACATTATTGTCCCTTCTAGTTTTGATGCTGAATAAATCATATTTGATGATTTACTTGAGTTATATTTAGCCAAAATACTTAAAGCTCTCAATAAAACATTCTAAAGCTTCAAAGAAAAGGAAGTGCGATGATGGATCGGTGAACATGACTTGAAGAGATCAAGAGATGGGCCAAGGTGGCTTGAAACGTGTCTACTACAACTTGAAAAATTGAGGATGACATGGAACAAAACCAAGACAACTCAAGAACTCAACTTCGACTAGGTTTAGTTTTCTTTTTATTTTCAGTCAAGTTAAAAATTTGTTTGAGATAAATTGTTTAGCATTCAATGTCACATAAAGTTCTACAAGAAGCTTTTCACAAAGCTTTTCTAACTAAACTAGATGTCCACTTATGAACCAGAAAACTAATTGAGTTAGATTAAAAATTCAAAATTTAGTCCTATACAGAGCCAAATAATCGATTGATAAGCAAACATCCGATTGGTGATTAAGGTTCTAGGTTATTAACCAAAATTGAATGCCTAGTTGGGAATTGGATGCCTGGTTAGATTCAAGTTTTGATAGAACCGAATGCCTAGTTGAGAACCAAATGCCTGATTTGACTATGAGCCAATACTAATAAATTAGAACCAAATGACTAGTTATCTAAAACAAATGTCCATTTTAGGTTTTCTGTGTGACTAACTACTAGTTTTTTGACCATTGGAGTGAACTCAACTTTGGGATCTCAGTTCCAACAACTTGTTTTCGACCCAAAGGTATAAATAGAGTGAAAGGGGTGTCAATTAACAATTTTTACATCTTCTAATCTTTGTGAAACATGATCAAATCCCTTCTACTCTCTAACCATTGTTGAGCTCTAAACTTCTCAATCTCAAGCAAGTTTTCATTGTCGTTTACCTCTTTCTTGAGAGAACTTTATTGTGAGATAAAATTGTTAGGTCTACTTCCATTTTTCTACTTGTATTCCACTCCAAGGTTGTTTGGAGTGGTTGAGAGGCTTAAACTCTGATTGGAAGTTCATCTTACAAGTTGGTTCAAGAAGAGCTATGTGGGGTTGGATTTACCAACAAAGTGATACTCTAGTGGAGAGTTAAAGTCCTCAAGATTGAGGCAAGAGTTATGAAGTATGAATAGTTGGTCTCTGAATCACATTATATTGCAATGCACTCTTAACTTTTTTTTATTTAATAACTTGTACATATGATTGTTTGAGAATTAACTTTGAATCATGATTGGTGGATTGAATTGGTTTTGATTTATTGAAAAAGCTTTATTTATTCTCAAAACCTAATTAACCTCCTCCCCCCTCTTATGTGTTTTTTTGTGCTTTTAGCATAAACATGGAATTGTCAAAGGATGTAATGTGTATTATACTAATTGAATATTCCATGGAGAAAAGCTGTGGTATTTAAATAGGACAAATCCTACAAATTAGACAATTAATATGACAATAGTTGACAATGAGAGGGATGACATCTGAGGATTGATCTGTGATGTCTTTAGGACTGCATTTTCTCAAAATATCCTTCTTGATATGGTTGACATTGTAAGTGAGTGTTGTGATCGAGATGATTAGAAATTTTATAAATAAACCTAATTTTGAGTTGTATCTAGAATGCAAGAGCTTCACGTTCTTATTATTCCTCGTGATTGTTGGTCATGAAGTCCAAATGTTGATGGAGCAACCACTCATTCAGTTTATTATTGAAAATATTAAAAGAGGTGTTTTCTCAGCATTCTTTATTTCTCAATTTGTATCGGGAGGCTTGAAATATTATGAAAGATATATGTTTGGGATATACAAAGATTCATACACGTCTAAATAATTATATGTTTTATAGAAATGAAAGTAAATTAGACACCTATTGTAAATATTACAAAGCACCATGTTATCAGCATTTCACAATCCAAAGTAATGATAACAATCAAAAGGTTCAAAAAAACTTATGCTAAAGTTGTACGATATTTTTCCCTTAAGTTGAGGTTACAGTGACTGTTCATGTCAATAATGATAGCACCACATATGGATGACATGCTGAAGACTATGTGCATAATGGAATAATCAGTGATCTAGCAGGTAGTGTTGAGTGAAAAGAGTTCGACTCACGATACCCAAACTTTGTTGCTAACATCTACAACATCTGTTTGGGCTTAGTCTTTAATGGGTTCAATCCCTTTCAAAAAATGAACTACTCATATAGCATTTGGCCTATAACTTGCCTCCTTAGTTGTGTAAGAAACAATTATCATTTATTTTCTCCATGATTATTGATGACACAAAGGGACTAGGAAGTGACATTGATGTATACATACAATTATTGATTGAAGAGTTAAATTAATTATAGAAACTGGCCATACCAACATTTGATGTAAGCAACAAAATAAATATTCTATTTATGTGCAACATTGATATGGATAATCAATGATTTTTTGGCATACGCATACCTTTCAGGACATAGCACTAGAGGGGGACAAGTATGTCCTGTGTATGTAAAGAACACATGATCTAAGTGGTTAAAACATTGCTGGAAGTTCTATTACATATGCCACAGATAATTTTTGCCTATTGATTGTAGATTCTAGCGTGATAAGATTGCATTCGATAGGATGTGTGAGTATGACGTCCCTCCTCCCAACTGTGTGGATCAAGGCATTGAGTGAAGCAGAGGCAACTCAAAGTCATGTAGAGGGGTGTGGTTGTGGACCCATCTCTAAGAAGATGAAGACTTTTAAAATGTATATCAAAGGCTATTGAATATTTAGTCCAATTGGAAGAAGATAAGTCTTCTTTGATTTGCCATATTGGAGTTCATTATATATTCAATACAAACTCAATATCATGCATATTGAGAAAAATTTTCTCTAAAATCTATTATGGATGTTCCTTGGTACTTTAAACAAATCAAAGGATAATTTGAATACATGACTAGATATGAAGGCCATTGGCATACAGAAGGTACTTCACACAGAAGATATAGGTAATAGAATATTTTTGTTGTCGGTTCATTCATTATAAGCAAACAAGAGAAGGATATTTTCTTAATTGTGTTAAAAAATATGAAAGTTTCTAATGTGTTTGCATCAAATATTTCCAAATGCATGAATATAAAAGATTGGAATGCCACTGGTTTAAGTTATGATTGCGATATATTAATAGAATAGTTGCCCTGAATTTTTGCCACCTTGAAAAGATATTCCTACTTTCTTTTTTCAATATCATGTAGCATTTGCCTATTCACCTCATAGAGGAAGTAATACATGTGGGGCTAGTCCAGTACCACTGTATATATTCAATTGAGAGATAAACTCTGATTATTATTTTTTACTTATGCATATTACTTTCATCGATGATAATACACTTACAACTTGCCATTCAGATATCTTTCCAAATTGAAGAACTATGTGCAAAATTAAGCCCATCTAGAAGGTTCTATAGCAGAAGGTCATTTGGCAGAGGAATACATAATATTCTATGCAACGTACCTTAATAACTTTCAGTCAAATTTTGCTTAGTCTTCTTAGAATCAGGATCGTTATTCCCATGGTGGAAAGGGGCATCCAATTGTGGTTCAATGGGGACTTCATTACATAAGCAAGACTCAATAGGCACAAGCACACTGCTATATACAATTTAATCTAAACATCATGGTAACTTTTTGAGAGTGTGTAAAATGATTTGATCGGCTCTAATGAACTCTAATATTACTTACTTGTGTTTTGAAAGTATCAAAATTTATTTTGTAGGGAACACTTGAAGTCAATAAAGGTTGATAGACAATGTAGAGGTGGAGAGTTCAAATGAGAGAAAATTCATAGTGAGAACATTAGTAAGTAGTTTAGTGAGCATGTAAGTGTTACCGAGACATAGTCTACACAGCATGTAATATTTATGTCTCTAATTCCTAACACATAGCTTAATATTATTTTAGATTGTTGGAATAGAAAAAACAATAAAGTGTCTGACATTCCTAAAGAGATATTATTCTTGGCAGCTGGTTCTAACAAATAGATTAGGAGATACTTGGGGTGCATTGTAAATGGTTTTCAATTTCATATTAAGGTGTAGGAGATTAGTTATCGTATGAAAAATTTTGAAGGTAGCTATAAGAAGTTCCACAAGCATAAAGGGCAAGAACCCAATATTAGGAGTTGTATAGTTGTATGGTGTTTTAATTAATATTATTAAGATACGATACAATAATGAGCTTAAGTTCATGTTGTTTAAGTGTGACTAAATTGACAATAATACCAAAGTGACAACATATGAGTTTGAATACACAATAATGAACTTTAATTATCTGATATATAAATACAACCAATATAGATATGAGCATTATATTTATGTGCATCAAGCATATCAAGTACTTTATGTGGCAAATACCTTAGATATGGAGGAGCGCATGATTATGGAGATGACTTCAAAGGAGTACGTTGATACTTTTGACCATACAACAAGCGATAAAAACTATGAAGAGCCAATTGCAGAACCATGCACGACACAACAACTAGATAATTTTGACTATGAATTTGCTCACACAAACATTGAAGAAGTAATAATAAATGTGCCACATATTATTTCATATTAGTTGCATGAAGAAGATCATCATGACAATGACATCATGACCTATGAATCTAATATCAAAGAGGAAATCCTTATGGAAGATGACAAATATAATAGCGATGACAACAATGACGATTTCATACTTGAAGAAAATGATGGGTAAAGGTTATTATCATATTGGAATAGAAACTCAAATGCTAATATAACAAAAATTTGCTACTTTGATTAATTTTTATTTATTATTATCTTTTTTTTTTTGTTCTATTGGTTATTTGACTGATTTTTTTTATTGATGTTATGTAACTGATACTATTTTTTATTTTATTACATTCTAAGTGATTTGATTAGTGTATTACTTCGTGTTCTTTTGCACCAGAAGTGATTTACTCCCTTCGTATTTATAAGTATCTTTAAAATTTTATCTTATGTTTGCAATATACTTATCTTGCAATATTATTTTATTCTTTTCAAAACGTGTTCTTCATTTTTTGTCATTATAAATTATAAAGAAATGGCATAATATGTGAGAGACATGATGGAGGTGTTGTAGGATGTCAAGATTGTGGATCCAAGATTCAAGACAAGTGGAGATTCAGACGAGGACTCCATTAAAGATTGTGTGGACTCCGCCCCTTTAGAATAGGTAGATCAAGATATACATCCTAATTGTGATAAAGGTATACATAATATGGGATTGATTTTGACAGTCTGGGATAGCAAAGAGCTCGAGAGAAACCTCGAATCACAAATCAAAATTTATTATAATTGAAATGCGCTATCAGGTGTTGTGAGAATATTGACTTTCAATAGGTACAAGCCCCAATTATTAAGTACTCTGACAATTGTCAAAAACTTTCTAAAGTAAGAAATATTTAGTTAATAAAATAGAGACACAAAAAAAAGAAGAGAGTATTTGGTTGATTTCAAGAAAAGATACATGGTTTAAGTACGAGTATACTCTCACTTTACAACGAATTTCAATATATAAACATAAAAAGAACAAAGAAGAAGAAAGAGTGAAGAAGAAGCTTTGATGTGTGCTATTGCCCTGCTCCCCCAACATTGGATCACATGGCGTCTGACTCAAACCAACTTGGTCTTTGGCAGGCGTTGATAGCATTGTCTGATAGGACATAGAAGGAAATGGGAGAAGTTTGAAGTATTTTCAATAACTTTAAGCATCAGTGATAACTTTATGATTTAAAATATTTTCATTAGCTAATAAGGCATTGATGATAATTTCATTTGGGTTGGAGTAATTTTATTATTCAATAAAATATTGGCGATAACTTCTTTAGTTTTTGAAGTGTTTCCATAGACCATAAGGTATAGCCAATAACTTCCTTAGTTTTAAAAATATTTACATAACCAATAAGGCATAGATGGTAATCTCATTTAGTCTGGTTGTATAACTAATGGCTTATAGGATTGGATATAGCTTTGAGAATCATATTGTCAATTGCTTTTAGGGTTGATTAGCTTGAAGAGATACGTTGCCAACTGCTTATGAGGATAGCTAGCTTGAAGGGTGCATCACCAACTACTTCTGGGGTCGGCTAGCTTGAAGAGTGCATTACCAACTGCTTCTAGGGTTAACTAACTTGAAGGACTGTATTGTCAACTTCTTGTAAGGTTGACTAGCTTGAAGAGGGCATCATCAACTGCTTATGAGATTGGCTTAACTTGAAGGGTGCATCGTCAACTACTTTTGAGATTGACTAACTTGAAGGGTGTATCGTTAACTACTTCTAGGATTGACTAGTTTGAAGGGCACATTGCCAATCACTTCTGGGGTTGGTTAGCTTGAAGGATACATTATCAACTACTTTTAGAGTTGACTAGTTTGAAAGGGTGCAATGTCAACTGCTTTTGGAGTTGATTAGCTTATAGGGTGTGTTCTACCTGTGGGTTTAGCAAGCCTAAAGAATACATCATCAACTACTTGAGGGGTTGACTAGTTTCGAAGTGTGACCAACAACTTGGAGCATATTGTTGGTTAACTTCATTGATTAATAGCATCACCAACGGCTTAGGGGTTAAGTATAGCTTTGAAGTGTGACCGACAACTTGGAGCATATTGTCAGTTGATTTTGTTTGAACAAGGAATTATGGATGATTGACTAAGTGAATTTAGTTTGCTTGGAAGCATTGTCAATGATTTTGGGTTGGCTTAGCTTGGAAGATACATCATCAATATTTTTTGGAGTTGACTAGTTTGAAATGTGACCAACGACTTTGAGCATATTGGAAATTAACTTTTTTGATTTAATAGCATCACCAATGGTTTATGGAGTTAGATATAGTTTTTAAGTATTACTTAAGGCTTTTATCACACACCTAGCAAGACTCAATTTAACTTTATTTAATTATATTCAAATTAATTTAGGTTCAGGTCTTGGTAGTGATGTTACCCTTTGTTCATAACTTTAGAGTATTACCAAAGTTTTAGCATTTCCTGTGGGACTCAGTTTGACTCTAATTAGTTCCATTGGGACTAATATAGTTTCAATTTGAGTTTGATTTCATTTAGCTTGAATCAAGTTTCACCTTGTGTTGGACTTTCATAGTGTTCGAGTCTACTGGACTTTGGCTCAAGTTCAAATCAATTTAATTCAACTAGGTTTCAATTCAGGCTCAACCTAGCTTAATTCTATTTTAATTTTGAGTTTGTCCTTTTAGTTTAGACTTTAATTGACACAATCAAGATTTGACTTAAACTCAATTCAATTCATATTCAACTTGATTCTAAATTTGGATCTTTTGCATTCCAGTTGGATTCAAGCTTTTAGTCCATTTATTTAATTTAGGCCAATTTGAGTCAACTCAATTTTTGTCCATTTATTTTGGTTGAGCTTAATTTCAATGTAATTGAGTTATTTTATATTAAGCAGTTTGATTTGAGAGTCCTTAGTTGTTTATGATAATTTTAGGTGGACCTATAGCTCAAACTTAAATGTGTCAACCCAAGGGCTAGCTAAGTGTGAGCTCGAAAGCTGGCTTAGAAGTGTAAGCCCAAAAGCTGACTTGATGCAAGTCTAAAGACTAGCCTACATGCGAACCCAAAGGTTGGCTAAGTGTGAATCCGAAGATTAGCTTGGATGCGAGCCCGAAGGCTGGCTGGTTATGAGCCTGAAGGCTGGCTAAATGCGAGCCTAAAGGTTGGTTGAGGTGCTAGCTTGAAGGCTGGCTTGAATGTGACTCGAATGCTAGCTTAAATGTGAACCTGAAGGCTGACCAAATATGAGCCTGAAGGTTAGTTAGGTACGAGTCCGGAGGCTAGTTTGGATATGAGCCTGAAGGCTAACTTAGATGCAAGCTCAAAGGCTTGCCAAATGTGAGCCACTAAAGACTGGCTGAGGTGTGAGCCCAAAGGCTAACTAAGGTACAAACCCGAAGGTTGACTTGGATGTAAGCCCGAAAGTTAGTTTGGTAGGATGAGGATCTACCATCCTCATCACCATCTTCGTGAGGCCATAGATAACCATAGCGAGATCATAAGTCTGTTGTCTTTATTACTGTCTTTAAAGGACTGTGGGTGACCAAGATGAGGTCATAAGTCCACTGTCTTTATTGTTATTTTTAAGAGACTATGAGCGCTAAAAATTGAGACAAGAAAAATTTTCCCTTTTTACACAGCAATATTTCCTTTTCTATTTTTTTTTTATTTTTATACCTCCTTTCCTCCTCCCACCAAGACCCATGCCCTTAGTTGCTTCGTACGACCGAGCCGTGGTGGCCTAGTCAATTCTCCAACTAGATCTGATCGGGAGAGGGTGGATCCTCCCGATCGGATCCAGCTGGCCTTGGCCATGGTAGGGCGGTAGTTGGAGTAGATGGAGTGGCGGATGAGAAGGGAGGCCTCATTGAGATTGTTCTCATAGATAAGGGCAAGGATGCAGTTGTGGAGGTTGAGGTGCTTACCAGTGAGGGCGGAGAGGGGCTCCATGTGGAAGCAATGCTTATGGCGGTGACACTCAGCAGTGGCTTCTTTTGGCAAGGCAAAGGAGGGAGGGTGGAGTCACAAGAGATTGAGACAGGAATGGGGGGCTAGGGTTTTGAGGTGGAGAAAGAGGGGCTTCGAGATGGCTGCCATTAGAGGAGGAGCCGGCGATGGAGATGGGCTAGGGCAGCTCGGGTTTTCGGCGATGGGGGCAAGGTAGGCAAGTCGATAGAGGAGGTGAGCAAATGGTGGTGGTGGCCAGCACTCCAGGGTTAGGTGCGAGGCAGGGTTGGAGAAGCCGATGGGCCGATGGAAGCCACAAGGAGCGTCAGCGAAGGGGGCAGAGCAACATATGTAGCACTTCTTCCTTGGAGGAAGACAAAAAAAAGAGGTGAGTCAACAGAAACAAAAATAGAAGGAAGAGATTACCTATTTCTAAATTTTCTCTATTATTCTTCTCTACAATGGCTATGTGATCCTCTCCCCATTCTGATTCCTCTTCATTCTGTGCAAGTTTTTTTCAATTTTTCGTAGGCTTCCAAGAGAATTTCAATGCCAAATTGAGAGGATTTGAAACCAAATGAGGGATTTGATTTTGGAATATTTAGGATTATGATTATAGTTAGATTAGATTCTTGAATATTGTATTTGGTATGTAATTTTTTTTTATTGGGATTTGTTTTGCTAATGAGAAAATTTAGATTTTGTATTATTTTCGGATGATGAATTTTTAGGGGTTATTTGTAATTTTTTTCAAAAAATTGAACTTAAATATAATTTTATAAATTTTAAGTCTTTTTGCAAAAAAAATATTTCTATAAAAATTTTAAAATTTTAAGGATTTTTTTAATAAGATTGGACTTACTTGTAAAAAATTTTGAGGAGTTTCTTCTAAATTTCTCAAAAATTAGATTAAAACATAATTTTATAAATTTTAGGGGTATTTTTGCAAAAAAGACATATTTGTAAAAATTCTGTAATTTTGGAACTTCTTTTTGAATAAAATTTAAACTTATTTGTAAATAAAAATTTTTGAGGGGTTTATTTGCAAATCCTAATTTAGTCCAATTCTTATTTCAGCTTTTAATCCAAATTTAGGCCCAGATCTAATATCTAAATTTGACTTATCATGAATCCAATTTAAATTCGGGATAAGATTTCAAAATCTACTTAAATGAAGTGTCTCCTTTGCTTCTACTTCATGAGTCCTCTTGGCAAAGAGAGTAGATGCGACAAGAAGAGTGAGTCCCTTGCTTCCTGCCTCCATAAGTGTTTAATGAGTAAGCTTGCATATTTATTTTTCTATCTTCTCACAAATTGCCCCTTCTCTCTTATTTACCTGGTTCACATTTTTTAAAGGTACTATGGAACCTTTGTGATCAAAAGTATTGGGGAGGAAGGAAATTTAGCTTTATATTATTTTCTCCCAGTCTTTGGGACCGATGCTGAAGTAGCCATTACATACCAACCCCATGAACATCCAAAGCACGTGTGTTTTGATAATTATCATCCTTTAGCCCACTTTTCGAAGGAAGGGACACTGTACGCTGATGGGGCAGGTGGTTGTTTCATGCTGGAACCAATTGGGCACTTTAGACAGCGAGAATCTTTAGAGACCTTAGGCACCATTTGGTTCGAGCTTAGGATCAGGATCAAAATCAAGACTAGCGAACTACTTTTGTAAACAAATTTTTTTATCAAAATTAATCCTATAATAAATTAAAATTCAAAAAACTATTTAATTTTTTTATAATAATTTAATTTAATACCGATGTAAAATAAGTAATATTAATTTTGTAAGAAAAATAAATAATTCTGAAAAATGCTAATCCTGATCCTGATCTCAAACCAAATAGTGCCTTAGGGTTTCGCACTCTTTACTATTGCTTGCCTACTTGGGGACGATCATTCCCACTTGTCGTACAGTACCAGTTCTACAGAGTTATTCAGAGTGGGTTAATGATGTAGTGTCTCAGTTCTTAGCCCAACTTGCAAGACTCGGCATCCTCGGAGAAGTTATAATGTCTAAGGGACAATATGCCAAAGACTCAGAGATTTTGCGTGGTATGATCGAGATGTAGAATCATGACACTAACACCTTCCATACTCCATATGGTGATATCATTGTTTCCTTATGGGATGTAAAACAACTAGCTAGTATTCCTATTCATGGGGACTTCTATGACGAGTACATCTCTACTGACCATCATGCAAGCCTTGATTTCAGTTATGCTTTACGTGATCTCCTCAAAGTTTACTAATGGTTGGTGGTACGCTTTCCAAATAATCAGAAGAGGGTATATTTCAATCATTAGATTGAGATCTTTTATGAAAGAAGTCTAACAAATGAGCCAACCAAATTTGACTATATCATGCATGACACAAGAGACAACCTTCCAGAATTTGGTCGTGAGACCTATTTTGTTGCCTTTATCAGTTTATGCCTTTGTTACTTTGTCATGCCACACAATAGGTGGTATATCCATCTTGAGACATTTGCAATGGCCTGTAAGATGGCACATAGGCAAAGGGTTGCCTTAGCCTCTGTGGTGCTAGGTTCGATATATGCTGGTTTCAGAGTGATGGTGAGTAGTCCCACAAGACTAGGTGATTCTTCTGTTTGCTTCTTCATTCATTTTCTTTATACTTAGATTTATGCCCACTTTAAGAGGATGTATACTAAATTAGAACCTAGTGATGAAATCAAAAAGTTTTGTCAGTCGTATTTGATCTCCAACCCTGAGATGATTCGGATCATGGGTACGACCGCCTCTACTTCCTCCCTCAGAGAGGCTAGAATACATATGCAGAACCCCCAAAATTTTGAGTAGCGAACTTTTCCCTTCACTTTTCATGATTCTAATGTGTTAGCGGATATAGCTCGTCTTTTTTTATCTTCAAAGGCTTATGAGTGTACAATGTCTTCGAGGCATGACATGCTTCCACTTCATTTCAAAGAGTATTTAGCTGTGGAGTCTTATAATCCACATTGATTTGGTCGACAATTTAGGTATGATTAGGGTTTTTCTAAGAACGTTTCTGCTCCTTTACCACCATTATGTCTCGATCAGTTAGTAGGCTATTGGATACATTTCACTCATATCTAGGATGATTTAGAGTATTATATTTCTAACATCGAGTGTGAAGTCAAGGTACTTCGATCCTATGCCACAATATGGTTTGATAGTATAGGTGGATATTTTTACATTGACCCTGAGTTTCTATTCCAAACAAGCCTGATTTGCACAGCTAGGAAAAACAAGCAGCAAGCAATAGAGGGTCAAAACAGTAGAGGACTCAAGAGGCACATAAGGTCCTAGCTTGCAAATTTGCTTACTTTGGATTTAGCAGAGAGAGACCTATCCCTTCTTATAAAGTTAGCAATGGCCATTTTTGAGGTAATGCAAGTCCCAGATTAAGCCCGAGGTGGGAGGCACCTTAACCTATATATGACCACCATGTGACCGATGCTCTGAGGTGCCTAGTGACACATGCAAGCTCACTTGTAGATGAGAACATGGAGGCAGGTTCGCATATACCATCTCAGGATTTGTTTTTCTCATTTTCCATCATTGACATGGATGGAGGACAAGGGGTGACCCTTTCTTCATTAACACCAGTATGTCACTCTCTTGATATAGATTTGGGTAGAGTAGCCCAACTGGCTTCTCCATCACCTGCATTGCCTGACCATTCATCAGATGTGAGTATCCTTAAGTGTCAGTAACTTCATTTTCTTTTCTCTCCTCTTTTGGCTAAAAATCTCTCTTCTTTTAGGTAGATAATGATTTTGAAGGCCCACCCAATGATATTTTAGACTCTGATGGTAAGAAATGTCTGAGTTTTACCAAACTTTATATTGTGCATATACTAATCTTGCCCTTGCTACAGATGTGGTTCCTAGGTCATGCTTTAGTTGAGGGATGTTCACATCCATGGGTATTTATCCACCATCATTGGCATTAGGTAATGACCGATCATTTTCTTTTTTTTCTTGAAAATCTTCCTAGTTTTTAATGCATCACTTACCCCTTCAGGTAACAATGGAGAGGCATGAGCGAGTGACTATTGAGTTTCTACGATCATTGGAAGCACCATTTAAACTTTATGTATTTTAGGATTATGTTTGTCCTATTTATCTAGAGCCTCTACTCATTTTGGTCTTCTTTATTTATGAATATTATTATTGCTTTATGGAATTTCTTTGCTTTTCATCAGATTTAATCTTGCAACCTTATATATATCCCCCTTTTTTGTTCTTTTTGCACCCCCGCCATATGTATGAGTTTTGATTTCTCTATTTGTGATAATGGACTTGCATTGCCATATAGAAGTGGACTTGGGCTATCATGTGGAAGTGGACTTAACTTGTCATATGAAACTAGACTTGGTTTCCTACATACAGGTGGATTTAATTTGCTATATAAAAGTGGGCTTGGGTTTCCATGTAGAAGTAAAGTTATATTATCATATAGAAGTGGACTTAGCTTACCACTATGAGTGAGCTTTATTTTACCACATAGAAGTGGACTTAGGTTGTCACCTAGGAGTGGACTTAGGTTGTCATGTGGATTAGATTTAAGCTGCCAGGTAGTAGTGGATTAAGGTTGTCACATAGAAATGGACTTATATTGCCACGTGAAAGTGGGCTTTTATAGGGGCATGGATTTAACCATCATATAAATTAGGCAGAATTTTGTGTCCATATTTTATCTAGAGAAATATGGAGTGCATATTTAACTAGTCATTCCTTTTTGAGAAAGTCAGATGTTCTGTCATAGACAAAACATAGACACTTTTAGTTGTGATTATTGTTGCCCTTAGGGCTTAAGTATAATACCTTTTGAGGAATCGATCATTGATAAATAGCATAGGCTTTTCCCCTTATCATTGATCAGTTGGTAGGATCTCCCTTCAAATATCTTTTTGATGATGCTTTTCTAATTAAGATCGAACTTGCCTTACTTGTTTGATTTGGGATTATGGGTCTTCTCAAGACTAAGACCATTTCCCCCTTCTAGAAGGACTTAAGCCGAGCAATCTTATTGTAGGCCCTGGACATTTGTGCTTGATACATTTTTATATTTTACTGGACTGTGAGCCTTCTTTCGTCCAAGGAGTCTAGCTCATCGAGGCAAAGATAAATATTGTCTTCTTTTGTGATTTCTTCTTGTAAGGTAATCCCTAGAAAGGGAATTTCCACTTCCAGTGGCAAGACTACTTCAGTTCTAAAAACCAATACATATGGCATTGATTAGGTAGGGGTTCGATATGTGGTACGATAGGCCAATAATACCTCATTAAGCTTTTATTGTTAATTTTTTTTTATTTCTAGCAATTAACTTTTTCAAGATATTGAAAAAGATCTTGTTGAATGATTCAGTGAGCTCGTTGGCTCTTGCATTATAGATGGATGAATATTTCCAATCAATTTTGTGATGATGCATGAATTATCTTACCATGAAACCTCTGAATGATGGTCTATTATTGGAAATGATCCTTCGAGGGATCTCGAATTGATACAAGATTTTTTTTGAAAGACGTATATCATAGTATCTACTTTTGCCTCTTTCAATGGAATCACTTTAACCCACCAAAAGAAATAATTAATTGCTACTAGTATGAAGCAGTGGCCCCTAAAAGAAGATGATTTGATTAGGCCAATGATGTCTATACCCCATGCCTCGAATGACTATGAGGATACTATTGAGTGTAGAGGATTTGGATATTGATGAATGAAGTCACCATGAATTTGGCATAAGTGTCATCTTCTCACATATTCGATATAGTTTCCTACCTTCAAAGACCAATAGTAGTCCATACACTTAATGTCATCATCAGTTTTGGGCCCGACTAAAGAGCTCCATAAACCCTAGAATGCACCTCATACATACCATCTTTGGCCTCTTTGCTTGAGAGACAATACAAAAGTAGTTGATCAAACGACCTTCTATAGAGAGCGTCATTGATAAATAGAAAGTGCACAACCCTCTTTCTAAGTTGTATCCGTACAGATTTATCTTCTAGGAGTTTTTCACTTTTAAGGTAGTTAGTGAATGGTGTTCTCTAATCTGTGGCCTCTTCTATTAGTTTAGATTCAATTCTCTCGTGCTTGATGCTGAAGAATAAGCTTATTACTTGTCTACTATAGACTGTAAGTAGAATTTCTCCTTGATCAGGGTCAACTAGTGTTTTGGCTAGTTTGGCTATGAAGTCAACTTCTGCATTGATGGATCGAGCAACATAACTTATTTGAACATGTGGGATTTATCTTGTGAGCTCTTAAGCCTTTTCATTGTATTTTAGGAGCTCATATTTGTGGGCTTTATATTTGTCTTGGACTTAGTTGATAACTAGTTGCAACTTACCAAAAATACATAGGCATAATATTTTTATATTGAGGGCCATTTTCAGTCTTGCAATTAGGGTCGCATATTTAGCTTTGTGTAGGTTTTGAGAGGAAATAGAAGTATCATAAAATGCCGTCATTCAGAGTGACATAAATAAGTCAAATACCTACTTTGATTTTTGGAAGCTTTGGTTTGATTACTGGTTTGATGGATAATGATCTATTAAAGTATAGCTTCTAGTAAAGTTCTCTTCCTTCAACCAAAAGATTTCTTGATCTAGGAGGTTACAACTTAGACGAGAATTGTCCAGTACTAGATAAGCTATGAGAAAATTGATGAGGGCTTACCCCTTGACCATCTTTTGAGGAGTATACTTAATATCATATTCCATGAGAATTAAAGCCCACTTTGCTAGTCTCCTACCGAGTACAAGCCTAGTCATTAGATACATTATGGGATCAATCTTTGATATTAAAATGACTTGATGAGAAAGTAAATAATACATCAGCTTTTTAATCATGAATATAAGTATCAGACAATGCTTTTTGATGGAGGAGTAGTTGCTTTTTGCCCCTACTAGTATTTTACACAAATAGTAGAGTGCATTTTTTTTAACCTCTTCATTATTCTAGGCAAGAAGTGCCCCAGGGATCCTTCCATTGCTGCCATGTAGAGATTAAGGGCTTATCGAGTATAGGTGTTGCTAGGACTAGGGGCTTTAGGAGATACTGCCTGATCTTTTCAAAGGCCTATTGGCAGTCTCAATCCCAAATGAATGGAGTGCCCTTCTTTATTAATTTGGAAAGATGCTTGTATTTTACAAAGAGATTTGAAATGAATCTTCTTATGTATGTGAGTCGGACTTGGAATGACCTCAAGTGCTTTAAATTGCTAGGTGGTGGCATATCCAAGATAGTTTTGATCTTAGATGGATCGATTTCAATCCCTTGATGTCTAACAACAAGTCGAGAAAGTTTTTCAATGATACCCCAAAAGCATACTTCATAATATTTATCTTTAAATTATATTTTCTAAGTTAATCAAATACCACTCTCAGATTTTTGACGTGCCTATCTTTAGACTTAGTTTTGACCACCAAGTCATCCACATAACATTCTAATAATTGGTATATGAGGTTATCAAATATTCAAGTCATAATCATTTGATAAGTGGCACCTACATTTTTGAGCCTGAAGAGCATCACATTGTAGCAGTAAATGCTAATTGGTGTTCTGAAGGTCGTATATTTCTTATTATTAGGATGCATCTTGATTTAGTTATATTCTAAAAAATCATCCATGAAAGAGAATATTTCAAAGTCGGCCCCTATTATCAATCATGATTTTCATTATTGGCAATGGAAAATCATCTTTTGGATATACTTTATTCAAGTCCCTATAGTCCACATAAATGCATATTTGACCATTCTTTTTCTTGATTGACGCGATGATTACCAACCAATCGGGTTTTTTTTTCTCCCTGATGAAGCCTACTTCGATCAGTTTCTTTATTTCTTCTATCATTTTCTATTCTAGGTCAAGTTTCATCTTCCTAGGTGCTTATTTGATAGGTGAAAGCTCAAGATTGATGGCCAGTTTATAGACTATAACTTCAAGATCTAATCTAGGCATCTCCTTATAGCTCTATGCGAAGCAACCAATGCACTCTTGGAGCAATGCTTTGAGATGGATTTGGCTTTCCTCTGAAAGTTGTGTGCCGATGAAAGTCAGCTTGGATCTTACCCTGAGCCTAGATTAATCTACATTAATTTATTAATTGTGCCTTGTCCCCCATCCTCAAGTTCTGATGGAGTTTCTTTTAGCTTGAGGATAATTTCTTCACCAAGTGATTCATTATACCGAGTGAGGTTTGGCGAAAGTTAGTCTGATAGCATTTTGGCTGCATCATACCCCCTTTCTTTTAGTTTTGATGAAATTCCACCGAGTATGTCACCTTCTTATGATGTCTAAAAAAGTACGACCACCTCAACGCATGTGTCAAGGGGTATTAATGTTATTTGGTCATCTTGAATATCAAAGAGAGCTCTAATGGTGCCACAAGACATGCGTGGGTGTTTGAGGGAATATAGCCTAGTTTTTTGGACACCATTTGGTTCAGGATCAAGGTCAAGCTCAAGCTCAAGATCAAGACTAAAATACAAAAAGATAGTCTGGTCAAATTTTTGGTTGCATGCTAGTCTAGCTCGTGAATGGTTTAAATTTCTTTTGGACCTTAATGCCCTTGGATATATAATTTATTGAGGTTTGAATGAATAAAGATAAGGACAGTATGGTAATTTATCTTTTAAAGTAAAGTAAAGATAGTTTGGCAATTTTTTTGGTGTTTGGATGGTAGGCCGGTCAGGATAGGATGATCCTGATCCTAATCTCAAACCAAACGCACCCTTGGTGTTCTTGCTTCCTCTTCTAGGAATATAAGCACATCCTTGGGATGGATCCCATAAATTCCTAAATAAATGACTCTATCTCTTTGTTTGTGGATATCCACAGCTAGATTTGTTTATTATCTAATGAAGCTGATGTGAGAAATATTTAAGCATGACTACTGGTTAATGGTCACTATCATTCACTAGATCTTTAGTCCCCTAGGATTTCATATATGCTTGGGGCATAAGAAATTGCCTTGTAAAATAGTTTTTTTTTCTCCTTTGTACTATGGAGGAATGTAAAAAGTCATTAGTTCTTCCACGATATTGATACTTAGCTCATCTAACAACTTAAATAAGCCTTTTGGAACTTTAGTAAAAAGGATAGTATTTTTCATTTAACCTCCATTTTTATATTCATCAAAGGTATAACCACCTAGGCAAGCTTATAGGGCTTCTTCATCTAAAAAGGTTGGGTTAGAATTGCTTCCTAGCTGAGAAGGAGCAAAGATCATACTAGCAATCTTTTACTTTACTTGACTAATAGAAGCAAACCCCTTATCAGCATCGAATTTCTAATAGTATTTCGCATCATCATAATATACCTCTTGAACATCAAAAGGGTGTACATCTCTATTAATTCCATGTTCTTCACCATCCTTGAAGTATTTGAGGCACTGATATAGGGTTGTTGGCACTACTTTATTTTTGTATAGCCATAGCCTCTCTAGTAATGCTTTGTATGACGCATCAATATCGATCACATAAAACTTGACTTTTGTCATCATTTCATCTACTTTTAGAGAGATGGTTATGGCTCCCAATGCTCTTTGGTTATTTTGATTAAACCCTTATATGCTTATAATCTCGGATAATAGGTGACACGCATCCAATGCTAGAGCTCTTAAAGTTAAGAGAGTTATCAAATTAACTGAGGAACTTGGGTCAATCAAGATGCGATTAATCTTGATTCCATTACATATTCCTTACGACATACAATGGTCTGTTCTGGTCTATTGTTCCAAGTAGCAGTTCATTATTTATGAAAGTGATGGTGGGAGATTGGAGTGCACACAAAGACTCCTTCACCTTCTCTTCAAAAAAGTATGCTTGGTAATTAGCCGGATTCTACAAGATATGCACTAGTATATCCCTAAGTTCTTATAACATCATTAGGGCATCAAATACACTTAGCTCAATCGAGAACTTCTTGAGGTGGGCTGCTATATTGTATTTCACCTTTTTGGGTGTAGGTTCAGTGTAAACAGGCTCAATGTCCTCATTTATTTGAATTTCTTTTTTCTCATCCTTGGGGATATTTTTATCTCGGAGCTAGCACCTTTTCATCTTGAAGTTATACCTAGTTTATTCTTCTTAGTTGAAACCTGGTATCATGAAACCAATAAGGTTCATCTTCAGAATCATTCTCGAGGCTAATCATGTAATAGGAGATAGTGGACCCTTACTTCCAGTCAGTAGTTTCCTAAAAGTTCTTGGAGAATGTGTCTGACTAATAATCATCCCATTCAATATTAGAATTAGGCACATAGGATTTTCTTGTAGAGAGGTATTTAGGAACACTTTGAATGAGCCCTTCTATTTTGTATGCTAGTATAACCTTCTTTAGGACTTTGTATTTAGAATGTTTCTTCCATGGATATGCAGATTGGCTTGACATGGGGGTGGAATGAGCTTTAGCATTAGCGCATTTGATCCTCTCCCAAAATGCCTTCTTCCTTTGGCACTTGCTAGCGTAGGACCTTCCGAAATGGTCATAAAGTTGTTTTGAGTTAGACATAGAGTCATATTGATTGTTCATGCCTTATATGCATAATTTCTCTAAAGTTGGAAACGCACATCCTTCCATAAGTTCCAAAATTGTGACTTCATAAAACTTAGCGAGTTAAGCATTTGTTGCTGGATTACCTGATGGAGGCTAGGATAGACCATGCGATAAGAGGTCATAGACTTAGATAAGTGGACTGATGCAGTATTCACCTTGGATGTATGTGTCACCATGCAATAAGAGGTCATAGACTTAGATAACTCTCTTTGATGGTGTCTAGCTTACTTGACCTGTCTCTGGAGTAAGTGGCACACATGGTCATTTTGATCCCAAGAAGGGTCGGTAAGTGGTGTCTCACCATCCCTATAGGGTCTCTTGTGTGGTTTTGTCTTTTCTACTAGTACCTTTTCCATTCTCTCAACTTTCTCACAAAGTATGTATTGGTCATGCTTTCCATATGAGTAGCCATAGCCTTCATATGCTCATTCAGCATTTGTATTTGCCCCTTAACAAACCTCATGTTAGTTGTTGCTAGTTCTTTCATAGTATTTAACTATAGTTTGAACATGCTATAGTCATACTCGTGAATGAACCACTTTTTGAGAAATTATATCAGGAGCAGCCCTTAAGGGGACCTATGGAATCTCTCATTTTATCAATAATATCTCCAATGAATCTATTTGTTTCTTCCTACCTTGCACCCTGAATTTCTTCATTATTGAAGCGACAAGGTGGGGATCGGCCTGGTTGTAGACCGCCAATAGTAAATATGGTAGAGCATGTTGCCACTGAAAGTTTACTTTCTTTATTTCCTACATCAAAGCCATTCCTCTTGGATTTCTTTAGTAGTAAGCCTTACTCAGACATCCTTCTATTGGTGTTTAGTCGACTGGGGTGTGAGATCGCAGTCCCTCCTAAAATCATGATGAGAAATGACTCTGACAGTATAGGTGGTCTCCCTTTGTGAACCCTCATGCTGGGTTGTAGCTTTATAATGACCCTTGTGATTTTATTTGATAATTCGACCATTTGTTATAATCTTAAGACAAGACTATGTTCCTGTGATTTGCTCCTACCCTTCTCTAAATTGTTTAATGGAGGAAGGAGTTGGAGGTAGGGATGATAATGATCAACTTCATTTGAGGGGTAGGTTTCCCAAGTCGACTAAAGATTTCAACATCTTTTCCTTTACTTGTGACAATAAAGATAATATCTTCTTCATCGATGTCTATGTCTAGATTTGTTTTTGATTGCCCCCTGTGAGGAGTTAGTTGAAGACAGCCAAAAATAGAACTTCCTTTTGATCCTAATCTCTAGAAGACCAATACCCTTTTTGGTTAAGGTATGGCTTCTAGCTCTTTATCTGAACATCCCTTCTCATTAGAAATGATGACATTGCGCCACCTTTCCCTTGATTGAAGATGAGAAATAGGTTGGTTTTACATGATGACAACTTTAGTGAGTGTAGAAGCAAATGCCTTCTTGAACTGGACAACTTCAAAGATGGTTTCGAACTTGATCTGAACTTTAGCTGCTTCTGTAGCAACCATTGAATAAGGTAAATGCACAGCCGATCCTACCCCTAGAATGATAGTGTATCTTGGGATTGAGATGTTCTTCGTTATTATTATTTGATTCTTTTTTCTGTAAAGGAGAACATAATTGATCAATCTTTAATCATAATTTTATCTTATCAGTATCTCTATCGTATTAATTAAATTTCTACACTTGGAGGAAAAGTCAAGTCCCACTGGGCATACTAGGGTTTATGGGATCAATTTTGGCAACCTAGGATAGCAAAGACCTGGAAGCGACTTTGGATCACAAATCAAAATTTGTTTTGATCTGAAATGCGCTATGATGTGCTGTGAGAATATTGACTTCTAGTAGGTACAAGCCCCTATTATTAATTATCCTAAAAATTGCCAAGAACCTCCTAAAATAAGAAATTTAGTTAATAAAATAGAGACACAAAAAAGAAAAGAATAAATCATTTGATTGATTTTAAGAAAAAATATATGGCTTAAGTAAGGGTATACCCTCACTTTACAATGAATTTCAACTTATAAACATAAAGAGAACAAAGAAGAAGAAAGAGTGGAGAAGAAGATTTGACATGTGCTGCTGCCTACTCCTCCTACGATAGACCACATGGCGTTTAACTCAGATTGACTCAATCTTTGACAAGTATTGATAGCATCATCAAATGGGAGGCAGAAGGGAATGGGAGAAGTTTGAAGTATTTCTAATAGATTTGAGCACCAGTGATAACTTCATGATTTAAAGTATTTTCGTTAGCTAATAAGTCATCGGTGATAACTTCATTTGGGTTGGTGTTTCCATTATCTAATAAGATGTTGCTGGTAACGTCTTTGGTTTTTGAAATATTTCCATAGCCAATAAGACATAGGCAATAATTTCCTCAATTTTTGAAGTGTTTCATCGCCAATAAGGTATAGACGATAACTTTATTTGGTTTGGCAACATCAACAATGGCTTATGGGGTTGGATATACTATTGAGAATCACATCATCAACTATTTTTGGGATTGACTAGCCTAAAAAGATGCTTTGCCAATTGCTTTTGGCATTGGCTAACTTGAAGGTTGCATCACCAACTACTTTTGGGGTTGACTAGCTTGAAGGGTGTGTCACCAATTGCTTCTATGGTTGGTTAGCTTGAACGGCTACATCATCAACTATTTGTGGGGTTGACTAGCTCAAAAAGTGCATCGTCAACTACTTATAGGGTTGACTTAGCTTAAAAGGTGAATTGTCAACTACTTCTGGGGTTGACTAATTTGAAGGATGCATCGTTAATTGCTCCTAGGATTGACTAGTTTGAAGGGTGTATTGCCAACTGCCTCTAAGGTTAACTAGCTTCAAGGGTGCAACATCAACTGCTTTTGGAATTGACTAATTTGAAAGGACACATTGTCAACTATTTCTGAGATTGACTAGCTTATAGGGTACGTCATCAACTGCTTGTGGGTTTAACTAGCTTGAAAGGTGTGTCATCAACTGCTTGTGAAATTGACTAGCTTTGAAGTATGATCAACAACTTTGAGTATATTGTTGGTTGACTTCATTGACTTAATAGCGTCACCAACAGCTTAGGGAGTTGGGTATAGCTTTGAAGTATGGCCAAAAATTTAGAGGGTATTGTTAGTTAACTTAGTTCGAACAAGGTTTTATGGTTAACTGACTAAGCAAGTTCAAGCCTACTTTAGTTCAATTTGATTTGAAGCATTGTCAATGCTTTTGGGTTGGCTTAGCTTGGAAGATGGGTCATCAATGGCTGGCTAGCTTGAAATATGACCAATGACTTTAAGCATATTGGCAATTAACTTCTTTGGTTTGATAATGTTACCAACAACTGCTTATGGAATTGGATATAGCTTTGAAGTATTGCTGAAAGATTTTGTATCACACCCAGTGAAACTCAGTTTGATATTATTTAGTTCTATTCAAATTAATTCAAGTTTAGGTTAGGGTGTCAATATCACTCTTTGTTTATAACCTTGGAGTATTGCTAAAGTTTTAGCACTTCCAGTAGGGCTCAATTTGACTACAATTACTTTCATTGGGACTAATATGGTTTGAGTCTGAGTTTGATTTTATTTAGCTTAAATCGAGTTTGACCTTGTGTCAGACCTCTATAGAGTTCGAGTCTAAATCTTGATGGACTTCAGTTTAAGTTCAAATCAATTTAGTTAACTTGGCTTCAGTTCAGTCTCAACCTGCCTTAGCTATGGTTTGCCTTTGAATTTGTCCTTTTACTTTGGACTTGATTTGACCCAATCAGGGTTATATTTAAACTCAATTTAATCCAGATTCAACTTAATTTTAAATTTGGATTTTTTTCGAATGCATCTCGATTTAGGCTTGTGGTCCATTTGTTTAATTTAGATTCATTTGAGTCAACTTGATCTTTGTTCGTTTATTTTAGCTGAGTTTAATTTCAATGTAATTGAGTTATTTCACATTAAATAGTTTGATTTGATTGTCTTAGTTATTTATGATAATTTTAGGTGGATCCTAGCTCGGCCTTAAATGCATAACTAGCTCGGCCTTAGATATGCAAACCCATAGGTTAGCTGAGTGTGAGCTCAAAAACTAACTTAGAAGTGTAATTTTGAAGACTGAATGGATGCAAGTTTGAAGACTAACCTAGATGCAAATTCGAAGGTTGGTTGAGTACAAGCCCAAAGGCAGGCTTGGATGCGAGCTGGCTAGGTGCGAGCTCAAAAACTGACTTAGATGCAAGCCCAAAAGCTAGCTGAGTGTAAGCCCAAAAGTTAACTGGGTATAAACCTGAAGGCTAGTTAAGTGTGAGCCGGAAGACTGGCTTGAATGCGGCCTGAAGGCTGGCTTAAATGTGACCTTGAAGGCTAGCCAAGTATGAGCCTAGAAGCTGAATAAGTGCAAGCTCAAAGGCTAGTTGAGATGAGAGTCTGAAAGTTGACTTGAATGTGAGCCCAAAGGCTGACTGAATGTGAGCCCAATGGCTAACTAAGTTCGAGCCTGAAGGTCAGCTGAGGTGTGAGCTTGAGGCTAGCTTGAATACAAGCCCGAAGGTTATCTTAGATGCGAACCTAAACGCTTGTTAAGATGTAAGCTCAAAGTTTGGCTAAGGTGCAAGTTAGAAGTCTGTCTAAGGTGTGAGCATGAAGGCTAGCTTGGATGTGAGGCTGAAGACTGGCTGAGTATAAGCCCGAAAGCTAGTTGAGTGCGAGCTTGAAGGCTAGCCTAGATGTGAGCCTGAAGGCTAACTAAAGTGTGAGCCCGAAGGCTGACTTGGATGTGAGCCTAAAAGCTGGCTAAGGTGTGAGCCCAAAGGCTAGCTAAGTGTGATCCCAAAGACTAGTTAAGATGCAAGCCCAAAGGTTGGCTTAGGTGCAAGCCTAAAGGCTAGCTTGGTGCAAGTCCGAAAGCTAGCTTAGGTGGGAGCCTGAATGTTGGCTTAGTGTAACCTTGAAGGCTGTCTTAGATGTGAGCCCTAGAGTTGGCTAAGTGCTAGTCAGAAGGTAGGCTTGGATGTAATGAGGATTTGCCATCTTCACTACTATCTTCGAGGGGCCGTGGTTAACCATGGTGAGATCATGGGTTCATCATCTTCATCGCCATCTTCAAGAGGTCGTGGGTGGCCTCGGTGAGGTCATGGATCCACCGTTTTCATCACTGTCTTCAAGGATCCACGGGTAGCTATAATAAGGTCATGGATTTGCCATCTTTGAGGGGCCCCAGGTGGCCATGAAGTTGATAGAGTTCATCGACGTGCCAAGGACTGTGAGCGACCACAGCGATGGTGGCACAAAAATTAATGCAAGAGAGATATTTTCTCGTTTATTTTGCGGATTTTCTTTTTTTTTACACAACAATCCTTGTTTTCATTTTTTTTTATTTTCCTCCTCTTCTATTCTCCTTCTTCTCTAACAGGTCTTCTTCTTTCTCCTACAACTTTCTTTGTCCCCAAAACTCTAATGGCCAAAGCTTCTTCATCTTCTTCTGATTCGTGGCTGGACTTGGCCAATTTTGGCTAATTCTGGCTCTAGTGTGTGAGAGACTTAGGTCGACGTAGCGTGGTCAGAGTAAGCCAAGACGAGGCGGTTGGCTGTTTGCACAGGCATGGCAAGGTCAGTGCAAGACATGATAAGACAGGACCAGGCCACATCATGGGCTGGCCAAGCAAAGTGGGAGCAGGTTTGGAGAATTGTTGGTCTAGCCGACGAACCTCTAGGTTGGGCCAGTACTCGAGCTTTGGGCCTAGTAGCTAGAGCGCCATGCCTAGTAAGGTCAAGCACTGCATGTGGGTGAGGCCACTGGAGCTCTGACCAATCGTGTCCAGGCGAGCGAAGGAGTAGCTGGTGTGGGCCATTGATGTCCCTAGTCTCCTCGGAGGGCCATGCATGCCGCTATGGATGTGTCCATGCCCACTCCATCCGGAGGTGGTAGCGTGATGAAGGTCTCGACTGCAAGCCATCAAAATGCCTCTCTATTGTAAGGTAGGCAGCAGCACTAGTCATTGTTAGGCGATAAGACTAAGTAAGGCAATGGGCAAAGCTATTCCTTTGGAGGAGGAAGCAGAGAAATAGGGAGAAGATCGATAGAAAAAAAAAAAGAAAAGTTAGATAATTACCCATTTTTCTTGCTCCCAATCTCCAAGTCTTAATGACTTACGATCCTAATCTCCCTTCTCTCTCTACCTTTATTTTTTCTTTTTGGCTACAATTTCTCATCAATTTATAGGCCTCCTAGAGAATCGAGATCAAATCGTTGATCAACTGATTTTGGAATATGATATGAGTGTGATTAGATCTTGATATCCTTGATTGATTTCATTTTGGAAACAAATAGGATTAGATTGGGGATGAAATTGTATTCCAAAATCTTGTGATTGCTATATAATTGATAGAGATCTATTTTCCCAATGAGAAATTTTAAATTTTAAACAATTTTCGAATGATGAATTTTCATGGGGTTATTTATAAATTTTTCAAAAAAATTAGACCAAAAATAAAATTTTATAAATTTTAGGGGCTTCTTTACAAAAAGGATGTAGTTGTAAAAATCCTAAAATTTTCAGGTCTTTTTTGAATAAAATTTCGACTTATTTGTAAACAAAAATTTTTGAGGAATATATTTATAAATTTTTTGGAAAAAATTTACTAAATATAATCTCAAAAATTCTAGGAACCTTTTTACAAAAAAGACCTATTTGTAAAACTTCTGAAATTTTTGGGTTATTTTTGAATAAAATTTAGACTTAATTGCAAATAAAAACTTTTTAGGGGTTTATTCAAAAACTTTTTGAAAACCTTACACCGAAATGGAATTTCATAAGTTCTAGGGACCATTTTACAAAAAGGGCCTATTTGCAAAAAATCTAAAATTTTCAGGGTTCTTTTTTATTAAAATTTGGACTTAATTATAAATAAAAATTTTTGAGGGGTTACAAGTTTTTTGAAAAATTTCGATAAAAATATACTTCTATAAATTTTGGGGATCTTTTTCCAAAAAGAACACATCCGAAAATTTTAAGTTCCTTTTTAGAATAAGTTTGAGCCTATTTATAAATAAAAATCTTCAAGAGGCTTATTTGTAAATTTTAAAAATTTTAGGAATTTATTTGCGAAAGTTAAAAAATTCAGGAATTACTTACGAATTTATATGCGAAAGTTAGAAAATTCAGGGATTTACTTACGAATATAAAATTTGAAGGATTCACTCTCAAACCTTGGATCCTGCGGGCATCAATTTAAAACTTGAAAACTTTTAAAAACTTTTTCATATAATTTTCTTCTAAGATATTTATTCATAAGAAAAATCTAACCAACGTTTATAACTTGCATTTTGATCCAAATATTTGATGAATTTTGGGTTCAATTTTGGTTCAAATATCTAACATATTCAGTTCTCTTTAATTTAAACCCAGATTTTTCAATAATTTGAATCTAAATTAAATTTTTGGTTAGATTTGACTGCGATTTTAGTCTAATTAAGATCCACGTTTCAATCGCAATCCAATGACATTCAATCTATATTTTGACTAAATTTTGATTAAATTGGTTAAAATTGACTCAAACAAATGCCCCCTTCACATCTACTTCACCAGTTTTCTCGGTGAGGAGAATGGGAATGGATGCAAACAAATTTCCCAAGTGCTCACTCTTTGCATTAATGCCCTAGGAATTCATCATGTGAGTTTAAATTGCCATGCGAAGTAATCTTGAATCGTTGCAAGGAGTCGATTTAAGCTCTCATGTTGAATGGATTTGATTTTGCCACATGAAAGTGAATTTGGATTTAGATGTGAAAATAGACTTGACTTGCCATGTAAAAGTGAAATTGGGTTGCCACATTGAAGTTGACTTAATTTACCGCATGAAAGTGGACTTTGTTTGCCACATAGAGTGGGTTTACTTTTCCACATGGAAATAGACTTGATTTGCCACAAGAAGTAGGCTTGGTTTGCTATAGGAAGTGGACTTGATTCACCATGTAGAAGTGGACTTAATTTGCTACATAGAAATGGACTTATCTTGCTACGTAGAAGTGGACTCAATTTGCCACGTGGAAGTGAACTTAATTTGCCACTTGAGCGTAGACTAGATTCGCAACATAGAAGTGGACTTAATTTATCATATGAAAGTGGACTTAATTTGCTACAATGAGTGCACTTTTATGAGGATGAAGATTTAACCATCACACAAATTGGGAGAAATTTTGTGTTAATGTTTTGCCTCAAAAAACATAGAGTGCATGTCTGACCGAACATTCCCTTTCAAGGAAGTCGGATGTTCCATCATAGAAAAAATATACATACTTTTGGTTGTGATTATTATTGCCCTTAGAGCTTAGGCATAATACCTTTTGAGGAATTGACCACTAATTAATGGCATAGGCCTTATCCCCATATCATTGATTTGTTGATAGGATCTACTTTCAAATATCCTTTCGACGATATAAAAGTCTTCATAATTAGGCTCGAACTTACCTTTTTTGTTTAGTTTGGGATTATGGGTCTTCTCAAGACTAAGGCCATTCCTTCCTTCAAAAAGGACTTAAGCAGAGTCATCTAGTTGCAGGCCCTGTACATTTGTGCTCGATATATTTTCAAGTTTTGCTGGGCTACAAGCCTTCTTTCATCCAAGAAGTGTAGCTCATCAAGGCAAAGATGAATATTGTCTCCTCTTATGATTTCTTCCTGTAAGGCAATCCTTAGAGAGGGGATTTGTACTTCTAATGGCAAGATTGCCTCAATCCTGAACACCAATGCATATGGCGTTAATTAGGTAGGGTTTGATATGTGCCATAATAGGCCCATAGTGCCTCAGCAAGCTTTTGGTGCCAGTCTTTCTTATTTATGGTAATAAATTTTTTCAAGATTTTGGAAAGGATCTTGTTGAATGTCTCAATGAGCCCATTGGCTCTTGCATTATAGATAGAAGATTATCTCCAATTTATCTTGTGACAATGCGTGAATTGTCCTACCTTAAAGCTTCTAAAGGATAGTTTGTTATAGAAATAATCCTTCGAGGAACATCGAATCAATACAAGATATTTTCTTGAAAGAAGCAGATAATATCATCTGCTTTTACCTCTTTCAGTAAACCACTTCAGCCCATCAAGAGAAATAATCGATAGCTCCTAGTATGAAGCGATGGCCTTTAGAAGAAGATGGTTAAATTAGGCTAATGATGTCTGTGTCCCATACCTCATATCGCCATGAGGATGCTATTAAATGTAGAGGATTTAGGTGGTAATGGATGAAGTCACCATAAATTTGGCATAGGTGACATCTTCTTGCATATTCAATGCAATCTCCTACCATTATGGGCTAATAGTAGCCCATACGCTTAATCTTCATCATTATTTTTTGGCCCGATTGATGAACCTCACAACTCTAAAATGCACTTCATACATAACCTCTTTGGCCTCTTTGTCTAAAAGACAACGCAAAAGTAATTGATTGAAGGACCTTCAATAAAGCATGTCATTGATAAGTAGAAAGAACCTGGCCCTTTTTTCTGAGTGTCAGAAAGTGCATTGCCCTCTTTTTGAGTTGTGTTCATGTAGATTTATCTTTTAGGAGTTCCTCACTTTTGAGGTAGCCACTGAATGGTATTCTCCAATTTGTAGCCTCTTCTTTAGGTTAGATTCAGTCCTCTCGTATCTAATGTTGAAGACTGAGCTCATCACTTATCTACTACAAATTGTGATTAGATTTTTTTTCTTGATCAGGGTTAGCTAGTGCCTTGGCTAGTTTGGCTAAGGAGTCAGCTTCCGTATTAATGGACTGAGGAACCTTAGTTATTAGAACATATGAGATTTGCTTTATAAGCACTTGAGTGTTTTCATGGTATTTTAGGAGCTCAAATTTGTGGACTTTATATTCATCTTGGACTTGGTTGATAAGCAGTCACAAATCATCGAAAATAGATAGGCATGATATTTCCATATTGAGGGTCATTTTTAGTCCTATAACTAGGGCTTCATATTTAGTTTCATTGTTTGTGCATGGTTTTGAGAGAGAGTAGGAGTAAAGTAAAATACCCCTATTGGGAGTGACATAAATGAGTCCAATGTTTGCTTTGATTTGCAGAAGCTTTGGTTTGATCCTTGCCTTGATGGATGACACTCCATTAAAGTATAGCTTCTAGTAAGGTTCTCTTTCTTCCACTAAAAAGATGTCTTCGTCAGGGAGCTCGCAACTCAGAGGAGAATCGTCCGATGCTTGATGAGTTGTGAGAAATAGATAAGGGCTTGCCCCTTAACCATCTTCTATGGAGTGAACTTAATATCGTATTCCATGAGAGTTAAAGCCCACTTTGTTAGCCTCCGAGTAAGTACATGTCTAGTCATTAGGTACTTTATAAGATCAATCTTTGATATTAAAATAACTTGATGTGAAAATAAATAATGCCTCAGCTTCTTAACTGCAAATATAAGTACCAAACAATGCTTTTCGATGGTGGAGTAGTTAGTTTTTGCCCCTACTAGCATTCTACTCAAATAGTAGAGTGCATTTATTTTATCCTCTTTATTATTTTGGATAAGAAGTGCCCCAAGGATCCTTCTATTACTGTCATGTAAAAGATCAAGGGCTTATCGGTAGGGATGCTGTCAAGACAGATGACTTTAGGAGATATTGCTTGATCTCTGCAAAGGCCTATTAGCAATCTTCATCTAAGATGAATGGAGTATCCTTCTTCATTTAGTTGGAAAAAGGCTCGCATTTTCAGAGAGGTTTGAAATAGATCTTTTTATGTATGTGAGTCGGCCTTGGAATGACCTCAATTGCTTCAAATTGCTGGGTAGTGGCATATCCAAGATAGCTTTGACCTTAGATGG
Source organism: Trichopus zeylanicus subsp. travancoricus (assembly GCA_005019695.1). Lineage (NCBI taxonomy): Eukaryota > Viridiplantae > Streptophyta > Magnoliopsida > Dioscoreales > Dioscoreaceae > Trichopus > Trichopus zeylanicus. The sequence continues at coordinate 278,388 of RXID01019379.1, read as the reverse complement.
ATCAATTTTAATCTCTCGATGTCTGACAACAAAGCCAAGGAATTTTTCGAATGATACCCCAAAAGTATACTTCATAGGATTCATCTTTATATTATATTTTCTAAGGCAGTCGAATACCACTCTTAGGTCTTGGACATGCCTATTTTTGGTCTTAGTTTGACCACCAAGTTATCCATATAATATTCCAGTAACTGGTGTATAAGGTCATAAAAAATTTGAGTCATGGACCTTTGATAAGTGGCACCTACATTTTTGCACTCGAAGGGCAGCACCTTATAGTAGTAAATGTCAATTGGTGTCCTTAAATTTGTATGTTTATCATCATTAGGATGCATCTTGATTTGGTTATATCCTGAAAAATCATCCATAAAAGAGAATATTGTGAAGTCAGTCATGTTGTCAATCAAGATTTTTATTATTGATAATGAAAATTATCTTTTAGATATGCCTTATTCAATTTCCTATAGTCCACACAAATGTGGATTTGGTCGTTCTTCATCTTGATTGGAATGATGCTTGTCATCCAATCTAAGTATTTTTCCTTTCTGATGAAGCCTACTTCGATTAGTTTCTTTGCTTCTTCTATCACCTTCTATTCTAGGTTGAGTTTCATCTTCCTAGCCACTTGTTTGATAGGTAGAAGCTCAAGATTGATAGCCAATTTGTTGAATGCAACTTTTGGGTCTAGTTTAGGCATCTCCTTATAGCTCCATGTGAAGTAATCAATATACTCTTGGAGCACTGCTTTCAGCTAATTTGGGCTTTCCTCTAAAAGTTGAATGCCGATGAAAGCTGGCTTGGGGTCCTCCTCTTAGCCTTGGTCAATCTCCATTAGTACATTGACTATTGCTTGCCCCATGTTCTCAAGTTCTAGTGGAGTTTCTTTTGGTTTGAAGATTATTTCATCATCAAGTAATTCATTATGTGGAATTAGGTTTGGCGATGGTTTGTCTAAAGACATTTTGACTGCATCATGCTCCCTTTCTTTTGGTTCTGATGAAACCCCACAGAGAATATCACCTTCTTGTGATGCCTAAAAAGTTACAATCACCTCGACATATATGTCAAGAGGTATTGATGTTATTTGGTCATTCTGAATATCAAAGAGAGCTCTAATGGTGACCGCAAGACACATGTGGGCATTTGGGATAATATAGCCTACTCCTTTGGTGTTCTTACTTCCTCTTCCAAGAATATAAGCATGTCTTTGGGGTGAATCCCATAGATTTCTGAAGAAACAACTCTGTCATTTTATTTATCGATGTCTACAGCCAAATTTGTTAATTATCTAATGAAGCTGGTATGAGAAATATTTAGGCATGACAATCGGTTGATGGTCACCATCATCCACTAGATCTTCAGTTCCTAGGATTTCATGTATACCTAGGGCACAAGGGATTGCCTTGTAAAATGGTATTTCCTTTTCTCCTTTACATCATGGGGGAATGTAGAAAGTCATTAATTCTTCTATGATATTGATGTTCAGCTTATCTAACAACTTAAATAAGCCTCTCAAAACTTTAGTAACAAAGAGAGTATTTTCCATTTGGCCTCAGTTATCATCTTGATCAAAAGTATGACCACCCAAGCAGACTCGCAAGGCTTTTTCATCTGAAGAAGCTGGGTCAGAATCTCTTCCTAACTGAGAAGGAGTAAAAATCAAGCTAGCAATCTTTTGCTTTATTTGACTGATGGAAGCAAACCCCCTATCAGCATCAGATCTCTGATAGTATTTCGCATCATCATAATGTACCTCATGAACATCAAAAGGGTGTATATCTCTATCAATTCAATGTTCTTCACGTTCTTCACCATCCTCAAAGTATTTGAGGTATTGATGTAGGGTTGATGACACTACTTTATTTTCATATAGCCGCGGCCTCTCTAGTAGTACTTTTTATGATGCATCAATATCTATCATATAAAATTTGGCATCTATCATCATTTCGCCTACTTTCAAAGGGATAATTATGACAGGAGTTTGGCGTGCATACAAAGACTCCTTTATCTTCTCTTCAGCAAAGTATGCTTGGTAGTTGGCCGGATTCTACAAAATGTGCACTTGTGTATCCCTGAGTTTTTGTGACATCATCATGGTATCAAACACACTCAACATAGCAAGGATCATTTTAAGGTGGTCTGCTATGTTGTATTCCACTTTTTTGGGTGTTGGATTAGTGTGCGAGGGCTCGATGCCCTCACTTATCTGAATTTCCATTTTCTTATCCTTGGGGATATTTCTATCACTATAATATTGGAGCTTATCTTAAAGGTAGCACCTTCCCACCTCAGACTTGTATCTGGTTTGCTCTCCTTAGTTGAAATTTGGTCTTATGAAACCAATAAGGTTCATCTTTGAAATCAGTCCCGAGGCTAATTATGCAACAAGAAATAGTGAACCCTTGCCTCCAGAAAATAATTTATTGAATGTTCTTGGAGGATGTGATTGGCTAATAATTATCCCATTCAATATCAAAATTTGGCACGTGGGGTTTTCTCATAGTGAGGTCTTCAGAAACTCTCTGGATGAACCTTTCTATTTTGTATGCTAGTATAACCTTCTTCAAAACTTTGTATTTAGGATGTTTTTTCATGGATATTTAGATTGGCTTGATTGTGGATATTTAAATTGACTTGACATGGGGGCAAAATAAGCTTTAGGATTAGCTCATTTCATTCTCTCTCAAAATATATGCTTCTTCCTTTGGTACTTACTAGTGTAGAGCCTTCAGAAATGGTCATGAAGTTGCTTTGACTCAGACATGGTGTTATATTCATCGTCCGTGGCTTATATGCATTATTCTTTTAAAATTGGCCAAGTGCATCCCTCTACAAGGTCCAAGACTGGGACCTTGCCAAACTTAGAGGATTAAGCTTTATTTCGTAGATTGCCTGATAGAGGCTAGGACAGTAGCTCGTCAATGTTCACCTCAAACATATGAGTCACCATGAGACAAGAGGTCATAGACTAAGCTAATTCTCTTTGATAGTGCCTATCTTTCTTGACCCATCTCTGAAGTAAGTGGCACAAGTGGTTGTTCTCCCAAGAAGGGTCAGGAAGTGGTTTCTCACCACCCCTATGAGGTATTTTATATTGCTTTATCATTTCTACTAGCACCTTCTCTATCCTCTCGACTTCCTCACAGAGCATGGTAGTCGTATTTATCAACCTTTCCATATGGACAATCATAGTCTTCATATGCTCATTCAGCATTTCCATTTGCCCCCTGACAAACCTCATATTAGTTGCAGCTAGTTCTTTCACAATATCTAGCTATAGTTTAAGTATGCCATAGTCATACTCATGGACAAACCACTTTCCAAGATAGTCATCTTGAGGGTAGCCCTCAGGGAGACCTATGGGATCTCTCATTTTATAAGTAAAATCCCTAGTTAATCTAATCACTTCATCTTGCCTTGCACCCTAAATTTCTTCATTATTGAAGTGACGAGATGGGGATTGGCTTGGTTGTAAACCTCCAATGATAAATATGGCATAGTATGCTATCATTGGAAGTCACTTTCTTCATTCTCTACATCAGAGCCTTCTACTAAAGTTTTGAGTTTGTCAGAAAAGAATTCTTCAAGAGTTATTTGGGTTCTTTCTCCTTGAATATATTTATCCAGAGTATTGATATATTCTCAGATGGCTATTTTCTTGGCATTATATTCATATGGCTAAACTAACTTCTTCTTCTGGCTTCTATTCTTTCTCTTCTTGATGCTTCAAGTAGGTGAGGTAGTTTACTTTGATGAGGCTTTCTTCATCACCATCTCGTGCTCTTCAAGGTTTCTAGTTATTTTCTCCATCAGTTTCTTTATTCTTTTTGACATGTAGATATTCCATAAGCCCCCTTGTTTGAGAGTATGTTGTGCTTCTTCCCTAAAAAGGATTTCAACAGGTGGTTCATAGTCCTAAAACACAATAATATGATTAATGTATTCAGTGGGGGGGTTTTGAATAGGGCTTTTGAGAGAGTTAGCTTGCCTTCTCGGTATTGCTTCTTGATCCAATCCTTGAACACATAGCAATCTTTAATGGTATGCCCAAAACTCTATAGTAAGGATAATAGTTTGGATGATCTATTTGGCCTCACCTAGCCTCTTGAATTTTAGCAATTAGAGGTCTAACTTTAGGGCATCTTGGAAGATTTTACCTACTCTTTTTCTTTTAAAAGAATATTTATTTCTAAGCTTTTGTTGAAGATCATTAGATCATTCCACTTCTCCATCTCTCCAAGAGTTGGCGATTTCTAAGGATTGCCCTTGTTCATGGTGAGGTTTGGAGGTTTCTTTTACTCAGTTGCTGTGAATGCAGCCTTCACATTTTTGGAAGACTCTCCATGCTTTATCTTATTTTTTTTCTAGCTTGAAACTTTGTGAACTAGATAACATTGGTAGGCCAATTCTTTCCAATTTCTTGACTTACATGATAAGGTCTTCTAAGGTATGGATCGAAGAGGCACTCAAATAAGGTGTCATCCATTCTCCCCTTATGTTGTTGAGGATTAGGTTCACCACCTCAAATTGGCTCATGGGTTATTCACACTTGATGCTGAGATTTCTCCATCATGTGATATAATTCAAAATCGACTCATTATCACATTTTGATATTGAGACAAGGTCTGTAATGGTTACTTTATCACAAACTCCTCTATATTTGATTTGAAAAGTTTCTTTCATTTATGCCCAAGTTTGTATGGATTCTGGTTGTAAACTAGTATACCACTCGAATGCTATTTATGTCAAGCTTGCTAAAAATTGGTGAAATAATAACGAAGGACTACTACTTCAATCTCCACACAGATTCACAAAGTCAGCTATGTGTCATTTAAGATTGCTCATGCCATTAAATTGTTTGAAATTAGGCACTATATAGCTTCTAGAATATGGCACTCAGTCATGATCTCTAGGGTATAGTTTGTCAGCATCATTAACTCTATCCGTCTCACTTTCTTGTCTTAACTACATAGCTACCATTTATTGTACCTATTATTGTATGTATATTGGGAGTTCCATATTATCAAGAATCGCTAAAATTGGGGATTGGGCATCACTTATTGGAGGAGGTACTTGTGAACGGCCTATATTTTTGTGGATCTTATCTATAGGAGATGCACCTTCCACTACTTCTGCTGCTTGAGATGGCTATTGAGATTATTCTAACTTATTGAGCTTCAGATTCATTTGTAGCATCATCTCTATCAACTCCATGATTTTCTTTTGAGCTTTATCTTTCTTTTTGCCTTGCTATCTCAACTATTCTTGTAGTACTTCTATGGTAGCTTCTTGATTGAAGCTTTCAGTTATGATTAAGACTTCTATCAGAACATGATAGTCCATGTCTTGAGAATTAGGCCTAAGCTTTGTGTTGAGGCTAACCTCTCTCATCAGTGGAGTCACCTCATTTAAGAGTCTACTCATGGAGTGGGTTGCCACACCCTCTCATTGGTGTGGTAACAAGGAATGGTCGACAAGTATCCTCTCCTCTTAAATTTTTTCATTAGTAAGTCATACTCAGGCTGCCTTCTTTTAGCATTTGGCCAGCTAGGGTGCAGGATCGCAGTTCCTTCTGGAGTCATGATCAGAAATGACTTTGATAGTATGGGTGGTCACCTTTGGTGAACCCTCAGGCAAGGTTATAGCTTTACAGTAACTCTTGTGGTTTTATTTGATGATTCACCCTTTTGCCATAGTTTTAAGGCAAGACTATGCCCCCTATGATTTGCTTCTACCCTTCTCTAAATTGCTTAATAGAGCAAAAGAGTTGGAGGTAGAGATAGTAATGACCGACTTCATTCAAGGGGTAGGTTTTCTAAGTTGGCTGAAGATTTCAATAGCTTTTCCTTTACTTGTGATAGTCAAGATGAAATTTTCTTCCTTAATGCTTGTGTCTAGATTTGCTTTTGATTGCCCCCCGGTAAGGAGTTGGGTGAAGGCAACTAAAAATTATGCTTCATTTTAGTCCTAGCCTCTAGATGATTGATATTCTTTCTGGTTGAGGTATGGCTTCTAACTCTTTATCCGAATAGTCTATCTCATTAGGGATGATGGCACAGGACTTCTTTTCCTTTGATGGAAGATGAGAAATACGCTGGTTTTGCATGAGAGCAACCTCAATCGGTGAAATAGCAGGTGCCTTCTTGAAATCGATGACCTCAGAGATGGTCCTAAACTTGATCTGAACTTCAGTTGCTTCTGTAGCACCCATTGACCGAGATAAATACACCACTAATCTTGCCCCCAGTATGATGGTGTATTTTGGCTAAGATATTCTTCGTTGTTGACATTTAATTATTTCTTCTATAAAGGAGAACATAATTGACCAATCTTTAATCATAATTTTATCTTATCAATCTCTCTATTATATTAACTAGATTTCTACACTTGGAGGAGAAGTCCAATCTTACTGAGAGTGCCAGAGTTTGTAGGATCGATTTCGGTAGCTCAGGATGTCGGAGACCCTAGAAGTAACCTCAAATCACAAATTAGAGTTTGTTTTAATTTTGAAGTGCGCTAACAGATGCTATGAAAATATTGACTTTCAACAAGTGTAAGCCCCTATTATTAATTACCTGACAGTTGTCAAGAACCTCCTAAAATAAGAAATCTAGTTAATAAAATAAAAAACACAAAAAGAAAAAGAAGAAAGTATTTGATTAATTTTAAAAAAAGAAACATGGCTTAAGTAAGGGTATACCCTCACTTTACAATTAGTTTCAACATAAAATTATAAAAAGCATAAAATAAATAAAGAAAGAGAAGATAGGAGAAGAAGTTTGATGTGTGTTGCTACCTCACTCTCTTTGTGTTGGACCATATGACATTTGACTCAGATCGACTCAGCCTTTGGCAAGTATTGATGGCATCATCTGATGGGACATAAAAGGGAATGGCAGAAGTTCTAAGTGTTTCTAATAGCTTTCAGCATCGATGATAACTCCATCATTTGAAATGTTTCTATTAGCCAATAAGGCATCGGCAATAACTTCATTTGGGTTAGAGTATTTTCATTATCTAATAAGCCATTGGCAATAACTCCATTAACCTTAAAGTATTTTCATAGCCAATAAGGCGTAGGCAATAACTTCATTATTTGAAGTATTTCCATAGCCAATAAGGGATAGGCAATAGCTTTTTTAGTTTAATAGCATCACCAATGACTTATGAGATTGGTATAGCTTTGAAAATCACGTCATCAACTGCTTTTAGGGTTGACTAGCTTGAAAAGGCATATCATCAACTGCTTTGGGGTTGACTAGCTTGAAGAATGTGTTGCCAATTGCTTCTGGGGTTAGCTAGCTTGAAGGGATGCATCATCAATTGTTTATGGGGTTGACTAGCTTGAAGAGTATGTTGTTAACTACTTCTAAGATTGACTAGCTTGTAGGGCACACCATCAACTACTTATGGGGTTGACTAGCTTAAAGAGTGCATCATCAATTACTTGTAAGGTTAACTAGCTTGAAGAGTGCATCATCAACTATTTCTAGGGTTGACTAGCTTGAAGAATGCATTGCCTACTACTTCTGGAGTTGGCTAGCATGAAGAACGCATCGGCAACTACTTTTAGGGTTGGCTAGCTTAAAGCGGCATGTTGTCAATTGCTTGTGAGGTTGTCTAGCTTAAAGAGTAACAAACGACTTTGAGCATATTTTTGGTTGACTTCATTGACTCGATAGCATCACCAATGACTTAGGGGATTGGATATAGCTTTGAAGTGTGACTGACAATTTGGAGAGTATTATTGGTTGACTTCTTTTGAACAAGGTATTGTAGCTGATTGATTAAGCAAGTTCAAGTCTACCTTAATTCGATTTGATTCAAAGTGTTGCCAATGCTTTAGGGTTGACTTAACTTGAAAGATGTGTTATCAATAGTTTCTGGGGTTAACTAGCTTCAAGTGTAACCAATGTCTATGATTGTATTGGCAATTAACTTCTTTGATTTGATAGCATCACTAATGGATTTGATTTGACCCAATCAGGATTTGATTTGAACTCAGTTCAATCCAGATTCAACTCAATTTTAAATTTGAATTTTTTTGGAGTCCAGCTCAATTCAGGATTTTAGTCCATTTGTTTAATTTAGGTTCATTTGAGTTAACTTGATATTTGTCTATTTATTTTGGCTAAGTTTAATTTCAATATAATTGAGTTATTTTATGTTAAGTTGTTTGATTTGAGAGTCCTTAGTTTTTTATGATAATTTTAGATGGACTTATAGCTTGACCTTAAATATGAGAACTCGAGGGCTTGCTGAGTGCAAGCTTGAAAGCTGACTTTGAAGTGTAAGCCCAAAGGCTGATTGGGTGCAAGTCTGAAGACTAGCCGAGATGCAAACTTGAAGGTTAATTGAATACGAGCCCAAAGGTTATTTAAGTGTAAGCTCAAAGTTTGGCTTGGATGCAAGCCCAAAGACTAATTGGGTGCAAGCTCGAAAGTTGGCTTGGATGTAAGCCCAAAGGCTGGTTGGATGCAAGCCTAAAGGATAGCTATATGTGAGCCCAAAGGCTAGCTAAGGTGTGAGCCCGAAGGCTAGCTTAGATGTGATCCTGAAGGCTGACTAAGGGAGAGCCTGAAGGCTAGTTAGGTGTTGAGCTTGAAAGCTAGCTAAGATCTGTACCTGAAAGCTGGCTTGGATGCAAGCCCAAATGCTGGCTTAGATGTAAGCCTAAAGGTTGGCTTAGATGCAAGCCCAAAGACTGACTTAGATGCGAGTCTGAAGACTGGCTTAATATGAGCTTGAAGACTAGCTTTGATGTGAGTTCGAAGATTGGCTGAGTGCGAGCCCAAAGGCTAGCTAAAGTGCGAGCCCGAAGGCTGACTAAGGTACAAGTTCGAAGGCTAACTAGGTATGAGGCTGAAGCCTAGCTGAGATGCAAGCCCGAAGGCTAGCTAGGCATGAGTCTGAAGGCTGACTTAGGCATGAGCCTGAAGGCTGACTTGGTGAGAGCCCAGAGGTTGGCTTAGGTGTGAGCCAGAAGGTTAAGTTTGTGCATGCCCGAAGGCTAGCTAAGTGCAAGTCTGAAGGCTGATTTAGGTGTGAGCTCAAAGATTGGCTTAGTACGAGCCTAAAGTCTAGCTTGGATATGAGCCCAAAGTCTAGTTAAGTGTAAGCATGAAGGTTGGCTTGAATGTGATGAGAATTTACCATCTTCATCACTGTCTTTGAGGGACTGTAGGTGGCTACGACGAGGTCATGGGTTCACCGTCTTCATCACCATTTTCGAGGGGCCACAAGTGGCCATGGTAAGGTCATGGGTCTACCATTTTCATCACCCTCTTTAAGGGGCCATGGGTGGCCATAGCAGGGTCATAGATTCACGGTCTTTGAGGAACTGTAAGTGGCTACGAAATTGATGAAGTTCTTCAATGCGCTAAGGACCATAGGTGACCGCAGTGTTGGTGGCATAGAGATCAAGGCAAGAGATAGCTTTTCTCCTCTTCTTTTTTGGGGTGCAAATTTTCCGTTTATTTGTGAAAATAATTTGACATTCTATGGAAAATCTTTTATAGAAGGCATAGAACAAATATAGAAGACCATATACAATTGAATTTTGAATTGTTGGTATCAACCAGTTCCCATTGTCACCATTTCTTGATTACGTTGAAATAGATTTTGTCATGTGTACAGTCTCAGGAGGTGCCGCATGTAATGAAAGTTGGAGTTTTGCATAATGAAAAAAGATCAACAAGAAACTCATTATTGGTTTATGTTGGTTATCATTGATTGACCTTCCTTAATGTGGTCATTAGGCGCATCATCTTCATTATCAAAAGAAAGAAGGGAAGACCCCATCTAAGCCTTGAACCCTTCATTCCCATGCCTCTCCATTTTAGGGGTCACTTCTAGGGCTGATTCAAACATCTCCAGCCCTAAGTTTTGGCATCAAAACTACCCTTATGAAGTATCACTACTGCTTTTCTTCTCAAAATGAAGGTAGTTCCACCGTACAAGATCATAAGATCCCATGAAACAATTTCATAGCACCAAAAAGAGTGATGGAGCAACTACTCCCCAATGTGAGGATCTTTGAACCAAGAAATAGTGCCATTAGACCAAAGATAAGTGCAAACACTATGTTGAGGATTGCCAGACAATGAACACTACCTCTTTTTGATGCACAATAATTATTTTCAACCATTTTGAGGCATGGATGTCTTGTCGGAGCAGAATAAGCAATAGCAAATCTGGCCAAGAGATACAATGCCAACGCCAAGAATATAATCCCCGATGGCATAAACCTCCTTGTCCGTTAAGTAGAAAGACCCATGGTACTGCTCGTGATCAAAATCTGGCGAAGCATTTACTAGTAGGGCCTAGATCCACCTCTCCTGATAGAATAGCCTTCGATTTGGTTCCTCGAGGAAGACTATGCTGAGGCTGACAAAGGCCATGACAACCACCCTAAGCATGACGGCGCTAGTGAGCACCAATGTCAAGGGGCATTGGAAGCAGCCCCAGGCCTTCTCCTCCTCCTACAAGCCATTACACTCCTGCTTTGGTATTAAAAAGGTTTAGAGGTATAAGCTCAAAGACTGACTAGGTGTGAGTCCGAACACTGGCCTAGATGCAAACCCTAAGGTTGGCTAAGTGTGAACCCAAAGACTAGCTGGGTGCAAGCTTGAAGGTTGGCTAATGTACGAGCCCAAAGGCTGGCCTAGATGCATGCCAAAGACTGGCTTAGATGGGAGCCCAAAGGCTAGCCAAGTGCAAACCCGAAGACTAGCTAAGTGTGAGCCCAAAGGTTGGCTAGGTGTGAGCCCGAAGGCTGGTTGAGTGTGAGCCCAAAGGTTGACTTGGTGGAATGAGGATCTACCATCTTCATCTCCATATTTAAGAGACCATTGGTGATCGCGGTGAGGTCATACATCCATAATCTTCGAGGGGCCGCGAGTGGCCATGGAGAGATCATGGGCCACCATCTTCATTACCATCCTTGAGAGGTCACGGGTGGCCGCAATGAGGTCATGATACTGAAAATCGAGACAAGAGAAAATCTTTTTTTTTACACAATAACTTTTTTTTATTTTTTTTCTTTCTTTATATACCTCCTTTCCTCCTTCACCAAGACCCATGCCCTTGGTTGCTTCCCATGATCCAACCATGGTGGCCTGGTCACTTCTCCGGCCAGATCCAATTGGCCTTTGCTATGGCGAGGTGGCAATTAGAGTAGATGGAGTGGCAAATGTGGAGGGAGGATGTGGTTATGGAGCTCACGGCATTTGCCAATAAGGCAGAGAGGGACTCCATGCAAAGGCAGCACTTGTGGCAGTGACACTCGATGGTGACTTCTTCTGACAAGGCGAAGGAGAGGGGGTGGAGGCATGGGAGATTGAGACAGGACGGGGGGGCTGGGGTTTTGAGGCAAAGGAAGAGGGACTTCAAGATGGTCGCCATTGTAGGAGGAGCTAGCAATGGAGATAGGTTGGAGTGGCTTGGGTTTCTAGTGATGGGGGCAAGGAAGGCGGGCCAATAGAGGAAGTGAGAAAATGGTGGTGGTGACCAGGGCTCCAAGGTTAGGTGCTAGGCGGGGTTGGAGAAGCTAGCGGATCGATGGAGGCCATGAGGAGCATCAGCGAAGGAGGTGAAGCAGCATGTGTAGCACTTCTTCAGTGGAGGAAGGAAAAAAAAAATGAGAAGCAGGTCAACGAAAACAAAAACAAGAGGAAGAGATTACTTGTTTCTAAATTTTCTCTATTCTTCTTCTCTACAATGGTTTTGTGATCCTCTCCCGATCTTGATTCCTCTTTGTTTTGTGCAATTTTATTTTTTCTTATAGGCTTCAAAGAGGATTTCGACACCAAATTAAGAGAATTTGAAACCAAATCGAGGGAATTTGATTTTGGAATGTTCACGATTGTGAGTGTAGTTAGATTGGATTCCTAAATATTATATGTGGCATGTAAATGTTTTTTATTGGGATTTGTTTCCTTGATGAGAAAATTTAGATTTTGTACCATTCTTGGATCATGAACTTTTAGGGAATTATTTGTAAATATTTTTCTAAAAAATTGGACCAAAATATAATTTTATAAATTACAGGGGTTTTTTACAAAAAAAATATATTTGTAAAAATTTTAAAATTTTCAATGTTCCTTTTGAATAAGATTTAGACTTATTTGCAAAAAAAAAACTTTCAGCAATTTATTTATAAATTTTCCAAAAAATTAGACCAAAATATAATTTTACAATTTTCAAGGATCTTTTTGAATAAAATTTGGACTTATTTATAAATTTTAATTTAGTCCAAATCTTACTTCAACCTTTGATCCAAATTTAAGCCCAAATCCAACATCTAAATTTGGTTTATCACAAATCCAACTCAAATTTGGGATAGAGTTTCAAAGTCTACTTAAACACACAACATTGTTTAATTTATCTACTTGATATTCAACTTGATTTAATATTTCTAACATTGTAATTTAATCTTTCATTTTATGTAATTTACATGTCCTTTTGTAGCTTTCTCGAGTAGGACTTGTCGTGGTCCAAACAAACTTATAGGAGTTTGGCATACCAATAGATGCAGATTACTCCTCAGTGTCAACCACCATAACCATATCATTGGCGAGAGTTTGACATGACTCTCAATCTAATTGGAGATTTTTGAAACGGATGGCAATAAGTTTTGACTGGCCCAAAAAAATAAGGAACAAATATGGGTGGATATAAAGATAATATCTACCTATATTATATTTTGTTGCATGATTATATTCATTATATTTCATAGGTTTCTGACTTTTCTAATGTCTATGTCTTCAAGCCAATGCAAATTTGGAGGACAACACAAAGAAAGATGTCATATGAAAGAAATTTGGAGGGCAAGCATTGGAAAGACTGAAAGGCAAACATGAACAAGAAATACTTTATGCCATACAAGAATGATTCAGAGAGACTTGTTACTTGCCCATATCCAAGGATAGAGGAAGACCAATGGCATGTCCTAGTTCGACATTGGTGGACAAAAAAAGCACAGGTATTGCTCTAACCTCTTGGTTATTGGAATATGAATATGGTTATCACTAACATTATATGGCCTAATAATTTTACATTCTTCTCTTAGGAATTAAGTCATATAAATAAAAAAAATTGAAAATGGTGGGCCACTCTCTTAGATATAAGGGATATGCTAACCTAAGGACTGAGGTATATTATTCAACTTTATTCAGTATATTATATTATTGTGAATTGTATCACTTGCAACTTGAGGCACCCACTAGAACTAAGTCTTCTAGGTTGAATGTCTTCCTCGCATTCTATACCAATAAGGATGACAACCAATTGACATAGTATCCCCAACTACCATAATAAGCATTTAACTTAATTTTTGATAATATTTGATCTAATGAAATGATAATAATATTTTTAGTGCTCATACTACAAGAGAAGATCTCTTAGCTGAGGCAGTCTCTGTCAAAGAACTTTCTCTTAGATACCATCACTCAGAACATGATTCATAATTAGGTGTTCAAGCCTAACAAGTATGGTCGAGTGCAGACATCTAGTATAGGACCAACTCCCATGACTATCTTGGGTCCTCCTCCAAAGCCTCTCAAGGTGAGTAATGTTAGTATACTTATAATTAACTACAGGTGATTGTCCAGTTGAAGATTACTTTAGCATTGAAGAGATTCAAGAAGGAGATATTTGACCAGCTCTCTCATACTATGTCATGGTCTACCCCACAACCCTAGGTATGAACTAAATTTTTCTATTTTATAATATCCATATTTGTAATGCTAATACATATTTTTTGTGAGAAATTAAGAAGGTTTTGGGTGTAGCATCCCAATAGCAAGGTGTGTTAGCGGTAGCCAAGGTAGCTCAAGGGAGAATCCTTTCACTTCTCATGCTACTCATTGTTGGGGGAGTCAAAAGAGTGTCAAAGCATATCAATATAGTGAGTCAGACACCAAACCATCCCAAAAGCTTAAGCTCATGAGATATGGGCCTTTTTCACTATATAAATTAGACTCTATCTAACCAATATCCGATGTGGGACTAATTCATCACACCTGACATTATAACAATCTCTCCTTTCAGGTGTAATTTGACATCATCAATTTTAACACTCTTAATCAAGAACTCTTTTACTCAACCAGTTCCACTGTGTGACCTATACTAACAGGTTTTTGTCTCATTTTTTTGATTTTTTTTTAAGAGAGACTAACATTCAACTTAATTCAATCACATCATCACGGTAATTTCAGTATTAAGAGTTTGCACAGCTTTAAACCTGAAACTCTAATAACACTTATTGGAGGAGTCAAAAGAGTGTCTAATCGGATCAATATAATGGGTCGAACACCAAACCATCCCAAAAGCTTAATTGTGTCTCGAATCTGACTTTTCTAGAGAGTCTTAATTATAATAGAAAGTAATTTAGTGGGTCTAATCCTTATCTAAATTATCTTCTACTAGAAGACTTAAATTAGTAGAAGTCTTATTTGAGTCAATCTTCTACTTTGACTCAAACACAGTTAGGCCACATCTATAAATACCCTATTCATGTAAGAGTTTCTATATAGAGTGAGAGAGAGAGACATAGATCAATACTCTCAAAATCTCTTGTGACGGCTAGGCTACTTAGTCTCTTATGAGAGTTGGCGATATTTGAGTTTTACCTCCATTGTTGTAATCTTCTCTTCCTTTTCTGATCAATATAATATCCTCTGGATCGTCTTCGCCACATAAATTTCTTGTGTCCTATTTTCTTCTTTTTTGTTCTTATTCTACATCATGAATTATAGTGGACATTGATATTTAGTGCTACAAGTGGTATCTGAGCTTGGTTTAATATGTCTACTACAAAGTTTGATATATAGAAATTCAATGAAAAGCAAGGATTTCCTATTTGGCAAGTAAGAGTTCATGTAATTCTTACTCAATAAGGGTTGAGAAACACATTGAAGGACGTCAAACCTGAAGATGTCACCGAAAGTATCTGGAAAAACAAGAAGGCTAGTACACATAGCACAATCATCCTTAGTCTCACTGATGAGGTACTCTATCCATTTCTTAATGGAACATCACCTTCAGAGCTACAAAAAAAGCTGGAGAAATAATATATGAGTAAGTCTATCTCAAATCGATTTTACTTAAAATAGAAGCTTTTCAATTTTCAAATGAGAAAAGGCACGAATATAGTTAATCATCTTAATGCTTTCAATAAACTAGTCTCTCAATTATTAAGTATTGATGTTAAAATTGAAGATAAAGATAAGATAATTATTTTATTATCGTCTTTACCTCCTTCTCCTCAGAATCTAAAGACTACTCTCATATATGATAAGGATTTGAAATTTGACGATATTTCTGCTGCCCTTCTATCAAATGAATATTTAAAAAAGATTAAAGGGAATGTGTCACACTCAGAAGCATTGATTATCAGAGGTCGTACCAAAGAAAGATCAAACATAGATCGTTCTAGATCCAAATCCAAAGTAATAAACTATAGATATTATAAGAAGATGAGACATGTAATTAAAGAGTGTTGGAAGCTCAAAGCAAAGAAAGAAAGAGAATCTCAATCTAAAAAGTAAACCAAAGAACAAGTGTTAGTTACTGAAGGGAGTTCTGATGATAATTATGGTAATGTTCTCTCTATTAGTTTTAATTTTGATCATTATCATGATACTTGGATTCTTGATTCTGGTTGTTTTTTCCAAATGTGTCCGAATAAGGATTGGTTTGAAGACTACAAGTCCTATGATGGTTGTTTAGTTTTGATGGGTAATAACAATCCATGCAAAACTGTTGAAATTAGAACAATCAAAATTAATATGCTTGATAATATTATTAGAACTCTTACTTACGTTAGACATGTTCCAGATTTGAAAAAAGAATTTGATCTCTTTGGGTGCTTTGGATTATACTGGTTATAAGTATTCTGCTGAAGGTGGAGTTCTTAAGGCTGCTAAAGACTCATTGACAGTGATGAAGGGCCTAAAGCATGGAAGTTTGTATGAGTTAGTAGGAAAAATCATTGAAGACGGAGCAGCAATTTCTCAAGCTTCTTCTTCTGATATGACTCACTTATGGTATATGCGTCTCAGTCATATGAGTGAGCAAGATTTAATTGAGATCAATAAAAGAAAATTACTTAAAGACTTCAACTCATGCAAATTAAATTTCTGCGAGCATTGTCTCTATGGTAAACAGTCCAAGGTAAAGTTTAACACCAGTACTCATTGCACTAAAGGCTTAATTGATTATATTTATTCTGATGTGTGGATTTTTTTTTTTTGCATCACAAAACTAAAGTGTTTTCTATTTTCAAATAGTGGAAAACTTTAATTGAAAAAAGGACTGACAGAAAAATCAAATACCTCAGAAGTGATAATGGCAGAGAGTACAAACTAACAGAGTTTCTCAAATTTTGTAAAGATGAAGGCATCGAACACCACTTTACCATCTCAGGAAAACCTCAACAAAATGGTGTGGCTGAAAGGATGAACAGAACCTTATTGGAGAAAGCACGTACTATGCTCAGTACAACAAATCTTGATAAAGTTTTTTGAGCAGAAGCAGTCAATACAATATGTTTCATTGTCAATCGCTCTCCTAAAATAGCCATTAATTACAAGACTCTTGAAGAGGTATGGATTGCTCAACCTGAAAATTATTCTTCATTAAAGATTTTTGGTAGCCCTGCTTATGTGCCTGTTGTCATGAATAAGTTAGATACACGTTCCAAAAGTGTATTTTTCTGGGTTATGTCAAAGGTGTTAAGGGCTATCGTTTGTCGAATCCTACTATTTCAAATGTAATTATTGAGAGAGACGTAGTACTTGATGATTGCGTTATGTTGAAATCTCTCAAGAAAAGGTTCGAGTGATATAATGCAAGTGGAGGTAGAGCATGTAGTTCCTTCAGAAGAAAATATTCAGGGTATGCCCAATTCTCAAGAAAATTCTAAGTATTAAATTTCTGAGAAGACTCCACTTCAAAGATCTCAAAGAAACACAAAGCCACCTGAAAGGTATTATTTTGAAGATATGGTAGCTTTTGCTCTATTTACTGACAATGGTGATCCGTCTTCTTATAAAGAAGCAATGTATAATAAGAATTCTTTTTAATGACAAGCTGCTATGAATGAAGAGATGGATTCTCTTCAAAAGAACCATACTTGGGACTTGGTAAAATTACCAAAAGTTCAAGAGGCCAAAATTATTAGCTACATTGATTCAGACTATGTCAGAGACCTTAATTGATGATGATCCCTCACTGGTTATCTTTTCACTCTTTATGGAGGACTTATTAGTTGGAGGTGTACCTTACAGTCAATTGTGGCAGTAATTACAATAGAGTCTGAGTATATGGCAGCTACAGAAGCCGTCAAAGAAGCTCTATGGCTAAAAGGATTGGCAAGTGAAGTTGATTTTTCTCAAGATATTCTTCCTTTCTTTTACGACAGTCAGAGCGCCATACACCTTGCGAAGAACCAAATGTACCATGCCAGATCAAAGCATATAGATGTGTGATTTCACTTTATTCGGGACATTATTGAAGACAATGAGATTTCTTTATAAAAAATTCATACTTTAAGAAATCTTGTAGATATGTTGACGAAGGTGATTCTGATTGACAAGTTCAAACTCTATTTGGACTTGATCAATGTTCAAGGTCGTTGATCCTGCCCCATGAGGTAATGGCAAAGACATCTATTGAAGATTCAAATTCAAAGAATAAGAGGATTCGAGCCAAGGTGGAGATTATTGGCTTAATTGTATCTCAAATCTGGATTTTCTGGAGAGTCTTAATTATATTAGAAAGTAATTTAGTGGACATAATCCTTATCTGAATTTATCTTCTACTAGAAGACTTAAATTAGTAGAAGTCTTATTTGAGTCAGTCTTCTACTTTGACTCAGACACAGTTAGGCCACATTTGTAAATACCCTATTTATGTAAGGGTTTTTATATAGAATGAGAGAGAGAGACATAGATCAATATTGTCAAGACATCTTGTGATGGCTAGGCTACTTCGTCTCTTGTAAGAGTTGGTGATATTGGAGTTTCGCCTCCATCATTGTAATCTTCTCTTCTTTTTTTCATCAATACAATATCCTCTGTATCATCTTTGCCACATAAATCTCTTGTATGTTATTTCTCTTCTTTTATGTTCTTCTACTACATTATGAATTATGGTGGACATCGATATTTAGTGCTACAACTCATGTAAATTTTGTCAATAATATATTGATCCTATTAGTACAAATGCCTTCTGATATTACACATGTTGAACATTCGTAACTTATGGATATTGGTAGAGGGAAGGGGTGGTGACTTGGCCACCAGGATAATGATTTGGGCATGCACAAGGGCACAAAGGTGGGAGCTTGGGAATGGGCACAAGTACGGCACAGGGGTGGCACTTGGGAATAGACATAAATATGTGTGTTGGGACTTGGGTATGAGCACAAGTGGGAGGGGAGACTTAAGAACAAACATAGGTACGAAGGTGGGGACTTGGGAACGGAGATGAGTAAGAGGGTAGGGACTTGGCGACAAGCACAGGCATGGAAGTGAGAATTTAGACGTAGGTTGTCTATATGACACTTTTTATTGCTTACACAAATTTTAATTTTTTTATTATTTTTTTAGACCTATATGAGAAGACTATATAGGAGTCGATGACTAAGAGTAGGACAGGCAGACACAGGTATGAAGTGATATTCGAGATGTATGACAATTTGTGCTTTGGATGGTTTGTATTGTATAATAGCTTATAATTCGAGATGCATGAATTGTACTTAAAGATTGTATTTATATTTGTATTTTGGAGATTATATTTGTATCAACTGGTTTATGCTTTATGTATCGATTATATCATTTGTAAATACAAAATATATTCAAGATATATATTGATACTTAAAAAACAAGATTCGGCTACAATATAAGATCAATTACAACACTTTTGGATGGCCAATACTAGTGCTAAACAAGTAGCACCCCTAATGATTAAGGCCATTAGCAGTGCTACCAGATTAGCACTATTAAAGGTTGGCCTAAAGCCTTTAGCGAAGGTATAAGATTAGCAATATTAAAGACCTTAGGCCTTTAACAACACCATAGAATAGCACTGCTAAAGGCTTTTGCCTTTAGCGATGCTAATAAAATAGTATCACTAATGGTTATCCATTAGCGGTGCTTAAGTTATACAATAGCGACACTAATCCTTAGTGCCAGTATTATATTTTAAGGGTGCTAATTTAGCATTACAAATATTCATAATACTATCTTACACGGCATTTTATTAGTGCTATTAAAAGATTTTTTTTTATGCTAATTTTATTTATAATGGCACTATATTAACGTCAAAAAATAACCTAAATTATTGCAGTGTTAGCTAGGCTAAGAAAATATTATTTGGTGAATTGTATGGCTAAAGGAATATTTTCAAATTTTACTTTTAAGTTTGCTCTTAATATTATTTCTTATGAGGCTAATTAATTTCGTAATGTAAAGAATTTAACCTAATAACCAATTAGAGTATCTTAAGTATAATTACTTGAAAATAATTATATTACATAATTATAGTTAACAAAAAAAGGCAAGTTTATATAAATGAAAATATATTAGTTCGAAACATAATAGTGTGAAGTCATAGTAAAGATATCTTCAATATATATACTGCAAATATATAACACAAATAGATGAATAAAAGTTTAATACATAAACATCATGACAAATAATACACCCATAATAGTGACGTTGACATCAATGAAAATAATAAAGCATTGACAAGGGGTGCACACATCAACTAGGACCATAACCTCATCATGATCAATGTCGAGGACTCCCACTATGTAGGTGTTGTTTATGATATGGGTACTCAATAGTTGAAGCAAATAAGTGTGACTCATATGTTTGTTATATTGGTGCTAAAATGCGACTAAAAAGTAGCTACTCCCTCATCTTCTTGAAACATGCTCTAGAGTATTCATTAACCTATGCATGATAGTTTCATGTCTCATAGATTCTCAGATGATAACAAACAAACATGATGTATATAGATCTCCAAGATTTCATTATTCCCTACAATTAGATCCATTGAATTTGAATATTGTTAGTATTACTTTAATAACAAAATAGTGGTTACATATAAAGAATAAATGAACTAACAATAATTAGAAAAATATGGCAATTGCAATTCAATGACCAACATCTACCAAATAATACCTAAAAAAATTATTGTTTTTTGAATGATCATATTTATTCAACAAACCAAATTGGAATGTTTAAATAGGAGTTAAACCTTTCAGAACTCAAAAGTAGCCGCATTCCAAACATGTCTGTAAGGCACGCACATCTATCACAGGCCCCTTACATCCGATACAAATATACATAAGTTATAAACAAAAAGAAACTACAATCATAACATTCTGAGTGAGCTTGTCATGTCTATCCCGAAATGAGAGTTGCATCTCACGGGATATGACTACTAGTATATGTGTGTCGTCAATTACACCGTGCACATCCTATGAGTTGGCGATAAAATAATATAATAATCTCTACTATACTAAATTTGTTGCAATAAGAAGTAGAACTAGAAGCTTCAAACCTTGAAGTACATATATGTTCCTCATTCATATTGAATAGCAGGATATACCGAAGTGTCTTTGGGAGATAATTGCATGAATTCATACTTAAGTGAGATGACATTATTCAACATAGTATTAAAGTACCTATCAATTATCTCTGCTAAGTGTTAGAACACAAGCTGCAAGTCTTTGTTTGACATGGAATGAGTAATAACATAAGAAAAATCCTAAGTTTCGCTTGAGTCATCATATTCTATATAGAGACTATGGAAACAGTTTCAGCAGCCCAGGAGTGGCAGAGACCCCAGGAAGTGAACTTGATGTACAAATCAAAGTTTATTTTAATTTCAAAGTGTGTTATTAGGTGTTATGGGAACATTGATTTCCAATAAATACAAGCTTTTATTGTTAATTATTCTAATAATTAACAGGAACCTCCTAAAATAAGAAACCTAGATCATAAAATAGAGACAAAAAGAAAAGAAGAAAGTATTTGATTGATTTTAAAAAATGGTACATGCCTTAAACAAGGGTATACTCTCATCTCACAACAAATTTTAATATAGAATTATAGAAAATATAAATAAATTAAAGAAAAAGAAACAGTGAAGAAGGAGCTCTAATGTGTGTTACTGCTCCACTCTCTTATGCTAGACCACATGGCACCTTGATTCAGATAAGTCTTAATTCGGTCTTTGACAAATATCATCCAATGGAACATTGAAGGGAAACGAAGGGTGAAGCATTTCTGACAGCCCGAGTATTGGTGATAACTTCTTATGGTTGAAGTATTTTCATTAGCTGATAAGATGTTGGTGATAATTTCAGAGTTTGAAGTATTTCTATTGGCTAATGAGATGTAGGTGATAATTTCTTTAGTTTTGAAGTATTTTGATCAGCCAATGAAGTGTTAGCAATAACTCATAAGTTTGAAGTATTTTTATTAAGCGATAAGGCATAGGTAATAACTTTTTTGGCTTTAAAGTATTTCCAGTAGCCAATGAGATATAAACAATAAATTCATCAGTTTCAAGTATTTTTATAACTAATGAGGTATAGGTAATAACTTCATGAGTTTTGAAGTGTTTCCATAGCCAAGAAACATAGGTAATAACTTTATAAATTTTGAAGTATTTCCATAGCCAATAAGGCGTTGGTGACAATTTCATGAGTTTTGAATTATTTCCAAAGCCAATGAGATATGGGTAATAGCTTCATAGATTTTGAAGTATTTCCATAACTAATGAAACATCAGCAATAACTTAGTAGATTTTGAAGTGTTTTCATAATCAATAAAGCGTAGGTGATAACTTCATTGAATTCGAAGTATTTCTATAGTCAAAGAGGTATGCATATCTTCATTTGGTTTGAAGTATTTCTATAGAAAATAAAGCGTAAGTGATATCTTCATAGATTTTGAAGCATTTCTATAGCTAACGGACATAGATGATAACTTCATTAAATTTGAAGTGTTTCTATGGCCAATGAGCGATAAGTGATAACTTTATTAATTTTTTAAGTATTTTTATGGCCCATAAGGTGTAGGTGATAACTTCATTTAGTTTGAAGTATTTTCATAGTCAATGAGGCATAAGCAGTAACTTTTTTATTTTCAAGTATTTTCATGGCCAATGAAGCATAGTCAATAACTTAATTAAATTTAAAATATTTTTATGGCCAATAAAGCATAAGCGATAACCTCATTTATTTTAAAGTATTTTCATAGCTATTGGGGTGTAAGTAATAATTTCATTTAGTTTGAAGTATTTCTGTAACTAATGGGTTATAAGTAATAATTTCATTGATTTGAAGTATTTCTATAGTCGATGAGACATAAGCAATAACTTCATTTGCTTGAAGCATTTGTATAGTCGATGGGACATAAGTAATAACTTCATTTAATTTCAAGTGTATATATAGTCGATAACGCATAAGCAATAACTTTATTTAACTTGAAGTATTTATATGGCCAATGGGGCCTAAATAATAACTTTATTTATTTTGAAGTGTTTTCATAGCTAATAAGACACAGATGATAACTTCCTTGGTTTTGAAGTATTTTTGTGAACCAATGAAGGATAAGTAACAACTTCATAGGTTTAAGGTATTTCATAACCATTAACTGTTGATCTCTTAAAATTTGAAGTGTCTCTATAGCCCATGGGGTGTAGAAGTTGACTTTATTGATTTGGAATATTTCTGTTAGCTAATAAAGCATCATTGATAACCCTATAGATTTTGAAATATTTTCATAACTAATGTGGTGTAGGTGATAATTTTCTTTTTGAAGTGTTAGGATACGGCACCTTTGCTGGCTAACTAGGCAACTGCAAGCCCATCTTTTGTCCTTCTTATTTTGGAAGAAAGATCAGTGGTTTTGGCTTCTATTAATTGATAGTACACCCTAGTTTGCTATCTATTGGGCTGATAGCTTTGGTAACATACATAGTGGGACTTTATTTGACCCTATTTAGCTCTATCCAAACTAATTTTAATTTGGATCAAGATGATAATATCTCCCATTGTTATAGTCTTAGCACATTGTTGAAGGTTTAGTACACCCAGTGGGATTTAGTTTGACCTCATTTTAGTTCTATTTGAACTTGTTCGGGTCAAACTTGAATTATACTTTGGTTCATATTTGAGTCCAGTTAATTTTGATCAGATCTTCGATTCAAGTTTAGCTAATTTAAAATTTAGCCTTGATCTCAGTTTAAGTTTGATTAGTTCAATATTTAGAATTTAATATAGGCTTATGTATGATTTGATTCAATTTGATGTTTGAAACTTGATTTGGATCAAGTTTGATTTAATTTAATTCAATGTTCAAATTTTAATTCAGGTCAAGTCTAGCTTAATTTAGTCTCATGTTCAAAACTCGACTTCAATTTGAGTCTAATTTGAAATTTAATTTGAGTCACTTTAATTTGATCGATTTGTATTAATGGATTTGGTTCAAAAGCCCTCAAACTATTATAATGATATTATCAAGAGCTCACAAGCTAGCCATAAGTTTAAATTGACTTTTGGACAAGATCATAGGCTATCTCTCAATTGTTTAACTTTTAGGTGAGACTGTAGGTTATCTCTAAGTCGAATTAGTTGTTAGGTAAGATCGCAGGTTGTATTTAAATTGGATTAATTGTTGGGCAAGACCGTCGGCTGATCCTAAATTGTTTGACTTTCGAGTAAGACCATAGGCTTGACCTAAACCATTTGACTTTCGAGCAAGATCATAAGCTGGCCCTAGTCAATTAGTTATCGGGAAAGACCATAGGCTAATCCTAAACCATTTGACTTTCGGACAAGACTGCTGACTGACCCTAAGTCGATTGGTTATTGGGCAAGACCACCAACTAGCCTTAAATCATTTGACTTTTAGGCAAGACCATAGGCTAACCCTAAGCTGATTGGTTATCAGATGAGACCACAAGCTAGTACTAAACCATTTGACATTCAAGTAAGATCACAGACTAGCCCTAAGTGATTGGTTATCATATGAGACTGTAGGTTAGTCCTAAACCATTTGACTTTTGAGCTAGACCGCAAGTTGGCCCTAAGTCGAATTGATTGTTGGGAAAGACCATAGGTTGGCCTAAATTATTTAACTTTCAGGTGAGATTGCAAGCTAGCTCTAAGTTGATTGTTTGTCAAACAAGACTATAGGTTGGCCCTAAACCATTTTATGAAGATATTTTAGTATTATTTTTTGTTGCTTTGTTGTATTCTTGTTCTTGTTCTTATTCTCCTCTTCATTGTCAATTCAAGAGGTTTTCATCATTGATCCTTATCTGACTTGACGTTATAGTGATGAATGAAGTCGTGGGTGGCCGAGATGGTCATAGAGATTCACCGGTGTTATAGATCGTAGGTGGCGGTATTATTGATGGAGATCTACCATCATACGGAGGGTCATGGATGGTCGTGGCATTAGTGGAGATTTGACATCATACGAAGGGCTACGAGTGAGCATAGTGTTGGTGGAGATCCGTCAGCACACAAATAGTGATAGTATTGGTGGAGATCATCGGTACACAAATGGTGGTAGATAGCTATAGTGTTGATGGAGATCCACATCATATAAACGGTTGTAGATGGTTGTGGTGTTAGTGGAGTTCCACCAGTTCACAGTTAATTACAATATTAGTGGAGACCCACCAGCACATGGATGGCTACAAATGGCTATGGTGTTGGTGATGATCTGCCGACACGAAGCCGCAGGTGGCCACGGTGTTGACAAATACAAGAGAGGCCCATGATGGGGTTCAAATGCCCTTTTTTTAAATTTAGTTCTCCGAACTCGAGCTACTGAGAACAAATGATGGTTGGTGGAGAATGAGGCCATGAGTAGTCATAGGCCTTGAGGAAGAGGGGCAGCAACAACAATAAGCACGAGAGAATAAAGACCTCATAAGAGACAAAGAGAAGTGGGGATAATAAGAGAAAAGACAAAGTAAGGGATGAAATCTTATATCTTTTTAATCCCTTATTGGAACCTTCTTACTTTCCTCTTAGATGATGAGATCTTCCACAAAACTTCTTCAATTCGTGCAAAACTAGTCTAAGAATTATCTATAGATTGTCATGAAATTCGTATGCCCTAGCTCTATTTTTATAAGGCTTTGAGAGGATTTCCAATTTTAGTTATTGGGATTTGTTTAAAAAATTTGATGAGATTTTTCTTTCCATAAACCCTATATTTGAATCTCAAATTGATATTCTTCAAGATTATACCTTTTGTAGAAAAATCAATTTGATTTTGATAGATTTCAAGAGGAATTTCATTTCTATTTTTGCATATTCACGACTGAATCAAACGTCCAATTGAGAATCAAATATCCGACTATGACTAGAGTTTCTTATAGTCAGACTATACCAAATGTCTAGTTGGAATTGGATGTTCAACTACAAGTTTGGGTCCACATAGTTGAACAAAACTGGATGATCGGTTGAAAACTAGACGTCCAGTTGTGATTTAGTTCAGTTTTAGACTCGATTTTCTAACTCTTTTCTATTTTAAATTAGTCTAAATCACCTTAAATCAAGTTCAAAGTCCAACTCTAATTCAAAGTTACAGATTGCAAAAGCCACTTAACCAAAGACAATGGTCTCCCATTCCACCATCATACTACACAGTTATAGGAATATATGCGGAATCATTCAAAATGATCAAAAACATCAGTCCTCATTTCCAAGTAAATTATAACTAACCTCTATTCCAATAAATGGTCAATTATTCAAGGGGTCTAGTGGTTTTCTTTGCCTTTGGGTTAGTTTTTTTATATGTTATAATATCATATTGTCCAATATAATCTCAACTACAATATCTTCTTCATTAAAAACATCCAACACATTTAAAGGCATGGTCTTTGCTATGAAAAAATAAAGCTGAATTTAACCAAACAAAATACTATTTCTATATTACATCAACTAACACAATATTTCATGTAAAGAAATTTACCATTACCATATATGTATCCCCACAATTTCAAACAATTATATATATACACACAAACATAAATAGACATGTCCACAAAACTTAGTTAGGTCAATGTCTTACAAAACCAAGCTAAAACAAAGTTTGACACAACTAATGTGAATGTTAGACATCCATTCAACATTGTGTATCATGCTAAACTTCTTCAAGTAACATCAACTCCTATCTTATTGCATCAAACACAAAAGTAAACGGTAGAGAATATGTACCTTGATATGAAGATATAGATATCAAGAGGTTAACTTCAAAACTTAATGCAAAAAAATGTAACAAATCACAATGGAGATATGAAAGCTATAATTAGCCCTAGCTTGATTTTATAGCCCAAGCTGGTGCTACACTTGCTTAATTACTACTCTTCACATGCTGAACAATATATATAAATAAATATATTTAATATTCAAATGTTAAACAATACTTAATTTTCACATGTTGAATATTGTTGTAATACACTTTTGAATTTACAAGATATATTAGAATCCACTACTCTTCACATGCTAAGCAAATAGCCATAAATAAATATAGAGCTTTTAGCAAGTAATCACCTCCTTTATTACAAATTTACAAAAAACCACCTACCTTATCTCCATTAGCAAAAAATCACTCATCTTATACTATATATTTGCAAAAAATTATCTCAATTAAAATATTCAAAAAATATTCAATTTTGGTTTGATTTTATCAATTAAAGTTAATACAAAAGTCCAAATTATTCTCTTTTGATTTTAGTTCAAATAAATAATCAATTGGCATAAAAAATAGCTTATCTTATTTTAATTTTTATAAAAGATCGATTGTTCAATTTTATAAAACTAAGAATTTAAATTTTTGTTTTGTCAAACTGGTTGTCCGATAATTATGAATCAATTGTTCAAAATAAAATTAAATAAAAATAATTTGGTCTTTTATATTAATTTAATTGATAAAAGTAAATTAAAATAAAATATTTTTAAAATATTTTAATCAAGGAGGTTTTTCATAAATTTATAGTATAAGGCAAGTGGTTTTTTACTAATAGCGATAAAGTAGATGGTTTTCCTCAAATTCACAATAAAGTAAGTGGTTATATGCTAAAAACACATAAATATATTTGGCATTCACATGCTAAATGATACTTGATTTTCATATGCTAAATTATCTATATTTGATCTTCACATGAGTAAGAAGGCATACAATAACGCA
Organism: Trichopus zeylanicus subsp. travancoricus; assembly: GCA_005019695.1. Classification (NCBI taxonomy): domain Eukaryota; kingdom Viridiplantae; phylum Streptophyta; class Magnoliopsida; order Dioscoreales; family Dioscoreaceae; genus Trichopus; species Trichopus zeylanicus. The sequence goes on along the minus strand of RXID01019379.1, from coordinate 251,158 downwards.
ACATATTTCCACGCTTACAAGTATAGTTCAAGTCAAAAACTAATGATGCAAACACATAAACAAACCTTAACCATAATTTGAAAAATGATACAAGTAGAGAGGTAGTAATGGAGAAAGTAGATATAACTCTATCTTACTAAAAAGAGAAGAAGCCTCCCATCATTTTATGTTCCATCTCTTTTATTGCAATGTTGGGGCCATCTAACTGGGTTCATTTGATTAAATAAATTTTTCATGAGGTCACTTTGCTCCCAATTAAGCAACCTGTTCCATTGCCAAAGCTCTCTAACTTGACTCAAGTTTGTCTCCTCCACATTCCCACTCTTTGCATGATACAAGTGTACCTATCTGCCATTCAAATTTCCAATATTTTTCAAAGCCTCCTCTGATAAGAATAAACCTACTCTAATGGATTTCAAAGAGTTTCCCTACATTTGATCCGCTCTACACTATCAATAAAGTTAAGTTGAAGTAACTTATTTGTGCACCTATTAAGTCACAAATTGTCAACTACAGTTTTGTCTTGGATCCTACTATCATTTCAAATGCTATCAACCAAAAGGTTGTGTTTTTTGTGATATTTGCATCCCTTCCTCTAGCTTCTCACGGTTGACATACATGATGGGCTATAAGCATTACTTCTCACACCCTCATCGGAGTGCCTCATGCTATTATGTATTGTTGCCTTCACATGAGTCAAAAGAATGTTTCAACTCAATTGTTAGAAAGTTCTCTGTCATCTCCAAGCAAACTTCTCTGCATGAGAAGATTTCTTGAATATCCTTCCAGACTAATGTTTAGATTGTTTAGTGAATTTCTTGAATCCGATCTGTAGTTCACTTGATGTTGGTTCAGTTGGGCCTCTAGATGGGAACACCTATTTTTCATTGTAACAGAGCTCTTCACCACGAGCTCCATATTGAAAACTTTGAGGAAAAGCATTCTTTCAAACATTTGCATGATGCAGATTGTGCTATATACAAAATGATGCATAAGCAAGTGCCAACCAAGTCTAAGAAAACATAGAACCAATTACGAGGTCAAAGGCCAAGTTGGGCTAAGCACTTTTTCTTCAAAGTGGACTAGCCCGTGTAGAGTATTGATTCAATATTCCAGAATCTCATCAAGTGGAGAATTACACCATTTGACTAAATTTAATGTGTTTAGAATTCTAGGAGTATTCTAGAAATATGGGAGTACTTAACTAGTTTCCAATGTAAATCTTTAGTATTCCAATTTGCTATATTTATAATAACTTATCTTAGTAGACCTAGCACCTGTAAATTCTCCCTATAAATAAGAGAAATTTGATGTAATTGAGGATGTCAGATTTTAAGTTGAATTAGATTTCCTTGAAGTTGATTCTTTCTTTGAATTTCAAGGTTTTTTTAATTTTTATCACTTAAATTCCTTCAAGTGTGGTGAATTTTCTTATAGTTCTTATCTGAGGTGCATCATCTTAATGGAGAGGTTTTCTATCTATTTATCTCTTTCTTAATATTCACTCTTTTCCTTTGGTTTGTTTATCTTCCCAATCAGCATATTCATCAAATTTGGCATCATAGCTTAGGTTGTTATTGATGGAGAGTAACTTGTAAGTAACTAACTACATATTTTAAACTCAACCCCTAGAAAACCCATTTTTTTTGCTTTTTAATGGAAGATAGATATGTATCAAGAGACTTGAATTTAGAGCAAGCTTAGATTCTAGGTCTCAATGTGGCCTTGTGGAATTAAGAGAACAAGTGGCTTAATTAATGACCAAAATGCAACAACAATATGGCCTAAGGAGAAGAACACCTCCAATACAACAATATGTGAATCCTTCTTCTACTATGGAGGATGAATCATCAAATAACTTTAAGCCTAGTAAAGAATGAGCTCCTAGATCGAAAAGGTAACAGTGATAACAAAATGATAATTTTAAAGTTGAAATTTCTAAAATTAAAGGGAGAACATCGCCAGATGAATTCCTTGACTTGATGCAAAGCATGGACCAAATTTCTTATTACAAAAATCTATTTAGATGAGAAAAGATACATAATGGTTGCATTACGATTGGAAGAATATGTTAGTCTATGATGGAAATACTTGAAAGCTCAAAAAAGACATGATGGCAAGTGAGACATAGGGAGTTGGGCCATGTTTGAGGTTATTTTTATCACAATCAAATTTTAACTAAAATATTATTGAATCTAAAACTTGTATCATACTAAATTATAGTTCAAATGTGGATCTCAATCAAACTTAAATTACATCCAAGTTTGACTGAAAATAAAACACCATTTGAACCTAAATTATTAAAAAAATTCAGACTCTAATTAGGTCTAATCCAAATGGGTTGAGTGCGCTAAATTTTTGAATCAGAATTGGGCCCAAAATTCATCTAAAACTTGGGCCAAATTGACAAAATACAAGAATTTTACAAATAGGCCCCTGGATTAAATAAATCTTCATAAATAAGTATTTGGCCGAATTTTTCCTACAAATAAGTCTCTAAAATAAAAATTTTACAAAAAATCAAATAAAATCCTAAAATTACAAATCAGTCTCGCAAAATTTAGGATTTGCAAATAAATACCTTAAAAGGTTGATAAATATAATTTAATCCTTATGAAATCTAGGGTTTCCAAATAAGCCCCTCTAAAATTTTATATTTATAAAGAATCCCCTAGAATACCAACATTTTACAAATAAGTTCTTCAAAAATTTTTATTTATAAATTCATAAAATTATAATTTAGTCTAATTTTTAAAAAATAATTGCAAATAACCTTTCTATAATTTCAATATTTGGGATAAGTATAACTTTCAAATTCTATCATAGACAATAAATAGACTTATCCATATCTCTTTATAAGTTCATCCAAATTCCAAATAAGTCATATCCATATCTATTTATATTCATATCCATTATTTAAAAATTCAAATAAAGGAGATCGCTTCCAGCCCAACTTTATCTCTTCGAATCCTATATAAACTTGTTAATCTAAAAAAAAGGCATCAAAGTTTGGAAAAATTGGAGAATGAGGGGAAGAAGGTTAGAGAAATATCATCATCATAAAAAAAAAGTAAACAATGGGAAGAATCAAAGAAATGGGTAAGATCCTTGTCACTTAGGCCCCGTTTAGTTTGGGATCGGGATCAGCCTTTTTCAGAATTATTTTCTTTTCTTGTAAAATTAATATTACTTATTTTATACTATTATTAAATTAAATTATTATAAAAAATTAAATAGTTTTTCGAACTTTAAATTATTAGAGAGTTAATTTTGATAAAAATATATTAGTTTACAAAAGTAGTTCTCTAATCTTGATTCTGATCCTAAACCAAATGGTGCCTTAGCTTTCTTTCCTTCTTTGTTCCCCAAATTCTTGTAGCCCTATATTTTGCTGGAGCTCTTGCTATCCTAAGGGCCAAATCCGACCAGACATGGCCGAGCCTAGCCAACTTCTCCCATGACCGCCATTCGAGTCTGCCAAAGGAGCCAACCACTACCCTGTGTTTCTCAAGCAAGCCCACCAACCTTCGTCTCCACGAGCCCTACCCGAGCTCATCCTGTGAGCCATCCGCCATCACTCGCACGCGAGCTGCCTCTAGTGCCAAAACCCATTGTGAACTGCCTCAACCATCTGGTCTACCTCGTTATCGAACCTTTCCCTCACCAAGTCCCAAAGCACCCTTTCATCGATCTTACCTCCTCTGAGCTCCTTGTCGATTCCCGCATGTCACTATGTTGTGCTAGATCGACATCGATCTTGTCCAACCATGCCCACCACCATGCCACCAGGAAAGCTAGATATGGCCCAAATTCAAAGGAGAAGAGCCAAGCCCCTCTCCATTGAAGAAATAAAGCAGATAGGGCATAGGTGGCTTGAGCTTAAAGAAAAAGATAAAAAAAAACTTGTTGGCTAAAAAAAGAGAAAAATCCAGCCCAAATAGTGAAGCAAATTTTGGGCTTGAGGGAGAGGAAGAAAGAAAAAATAGGAAAAAAAATTTAAAAAAAAAATTTTATACAAAACAAAAAAGAAAAAAAATCGACAACAAAAAAAAGAAGAGTTTTTCACATCATGGCCACCCGTGGTCCTTGAAGATGGCAGACTCTCGACATCACCACAGCCACCTATGGCTCTATTCAAAGACGGTGAGCTCTTGACACTAAGCTAGCTTTCAAACTTGCACCCGACCAACCTTCGAGCTCACATCCAAGCCTGCATTCAAGCTTAAGCTTAATCAACCTTTGGGCTTTTACTTAGTCAACCTTTGGGCTTGCATCTAAGTCAACCTTCGAGCTCGCACTAAACCAGCCTTCTATCTCACACTTAGCTAGCATTCACTAGCCTTCGGGCTCGCACCTCAGTTAGTCTTCAGGCTCGCATCCAAGACAGCCTTCGAGCTCATACTTAGATAGCTTTCGGACTCACATCTTAGATAGCCTTCAGGCCCCAACTCAACCAATCTTCGAGCTAGCATCTTCAGGCTCTCACCCAACCAGCCTTTAGGCTCGCACCTGCTAATCTTCGAGGTCACACTTAGCCAGCCTTCTAACTCGAACATAACCAGCCTTTTGGCTCACACACAGCCAACTTTCGAGCTCGTACCATAACTAGCCTTTAGGATTGCATCTAAGCTAGTCTTCATACTCACACTCAGTCAGCCCTCGGTCTCACACTTAGTCAACCTTTGAGCTCGCGAACTAAGCCAACCCTCAAGTTCGCACATTTGAAGTCAGACTATGAGTCCATCAAGAATTATCATAAATAGTCAAGAATCTTTAAATCAAATTGATTAATCTAAAGTAACTCAATCATAACAAATAGACAAATGCCAAGTTGACTCAAATGCACCTAAATTGATCAAACAAATGGACTAAAACCCAAATTGAGTTGGACTTTAAAAAAATAAATTAAGTTAATATAAACTAAATAAACTCATACTCAACAAGGGTTAATTTAAAATCAAATCAAATCTAATCAAGATCGAACAAAGCTCAAATCAAATCCTAATTATGTTAAATCAAGTACAAACTAAGGGTGCTAGCTCAAAGTCAAATCAAAACTAAGCCACACTAAGCTTGAACTAAAATTAAGTTGAACTAAATTGACCTAAATTTGAATCAAAGTCCATCAAGATGCAAACCCAAACTCGACAGAGGTCCAACACAAGGTCAAACTGGACTCAAGCTAAATAAAATCAAACTTGGGTCCAAACTATATTAGTCCTGATAAAACTAAATAGGGTCAAACCAAATCCCACTGGGTGTACTGAACCCTTGGTAATACTCCAAGGCCATGAACAAAAAGTGATATTACCACTCTGACTTGAACCAAAATTAATTTAAATAAAACTAAATAAGATTAGACCGAGTCTCACTAGGTATACTACAAAAGGCTCTAGTAATACTTCATAGGTATATCTAACTCCATAAGTCATTGGTGATGCTACAAAACTACAAAGTCAATCTCCAACATGCTCCAAACTATCAGTCACATATCAAATCTATATCCAATCCCCTAAGCTATTGGTGATACTACCAAATCAATGAAATTAACCAATAATATGTATAAAATCATTGGTCACACCTCAAGCTAGTTAACCCTAGAAGTAGTTAACGACATGCCCTTACAAGCTTGTCAACCCTAGAAGCAATTGACAATATGCCCATTTAAGCTAGTCAACCCTAGAAATAGTTTATGATACGTCCTTTTAAACTAGTCAACCTCAAAAATAATTGACGATGTACTCTTTAGACTAGTTAATCCCAAAAGTAGTTGACAACGTGCTCTTCAAGCTAGTCAATCTTAAAAATAGTTGATAACACATCCTTGAAGCTAGTCAACCCTAAAAGCAGTTGACGATGCATTCTTCAAGATAATCAACCCTAGAAGTAGTTAACAGTATACCTCTCAAGCTAGTTAATTCTAGAAGTAATTGACAACATGCCTCTTTCAAACTAGTCAACTCTAAAAGTAGTTAACAATGCAATTTTCAAAGCAATACCTAATCCCATAAGCCATTGGTGATGCTACCAAAATAAATAAAATTCTCACTTATGATTTATTGGCTATAAAAATACTTCAAAATTCAATGAAGTGATTGCCTACGCCATTTCGGTGATGGAAATACTTTAAAAAATAAAGAAGTTATCACTTATGGCTTATTGGCTATAGAAATACTTTAATATCAATGTAGTTATCACCTATACCTTGTTGGGTATGGAAACACTTTATAAATCAAACAAGTTATCATCTACACCATATTAGTTATGAAAATACTCCAAAATTAATGGAGTTATTGATAATGCCTTATTGGCTAATGGAAACCTTCTAACCCCAAATGAAATTATCGTCGCCGTATTGGCTAATGAAAATACGTTAAATCATGAAGTTATCACTAATGCTCAAAATTTTTGAAAACACTTTAAACTTCTTCCATTCCCTTTTACGTCCCATTGAACAATGCCATCAATGCTTGCCAAAAACTGAGTCAATTTGGGTCAACACCACGTGGTCCAACACTGGGGAGCAGGGCAATAACATACGTCAAAACTTCTTCCCTATTCTTTTTCTTGCTTTATTTTTTTCATGTTAAAATTCATTGTAAAGTGAGAGCATATACTTACTTAAGTTATATACCATCTTTTTTAATCAAACAATCAAATGCTTCTTTCTTTTTTTTATGTCTCTACTTTATTAAATAGGTTTCTCACTTTAAGAGATTCCTTACAATCATCGAGGTAATTAATAGTAGAGACTTCTACCTATCAGAAGTTATGTTTTTACAATACCTAATATTAGACTTTAAATTAAAATAAATTTTGATTTGTGATTCATAGTCACTCTTGGGGTCTCTCCTATCTCGAGTAGTCAACTTTAATCCTATAAATTCTAGCATGTCGAGTGAGACATGACTTCTCCTCCAAGTATAGAAACCTAGTTAATATGATAAAGACACTAATAAGGCAGAATTATGATTGAAAACTGATCAATTATGTTCTATTTTATAGAGGAGAGAATCAAATGAAATAACGAAGAACATCTCTGTCTCAAGATATACCATCATCTTAGGGGCAGGATTAGTTGTGCATTTTCCTCAGTCAATGATTGCTATAGAAGTAATTGAAGTTCATATCAAGTTCGAGATCATCTCTAAGTTCATCCAAATTAAGAGGGCACCTACTACTGTACGAGTTGAAGTGGTCGACATGTAAAACTAGCCTATTTTTTCCTTCCATCAAGGGGAAGGAGGTCCAACTTCATCATTCTTAATAAGAAGGATTATTTGGATGAGAAGTTAGAAGTCATAACTTAACCAAAAAAGATAACAATTTTCTAGAGGCTAAGACCAAAATGAAACACAATTTTTAGTTGTCTTCACCCAACTTCTTATAGGGGCAATCAAAAGTAAATGCAGACATGGGCATCAATGAAGAGGAGCTCATCTTGGCTATCACAAGTAAAGGAAAAATCATTGAAATTTTTAGCCGACTTGAGAAGCCTACTTTCAAACAAAGTCAATTATTACCATCCCTACCTTCAACCTTTTGCTCCATTAGGTAATTTAGAGAAGGTAAAAGCAAACCACAAGGGGCACAATCTTATCTTATAACTGTAGCAAAAGGGTGAATCACTAAATAAAAATACAAGAGTCACCGTAAAGTTGCAACCCAACACAAGGGCTCGCTAAAGGATATCACCCACATTGTTAGAGTCATTTCTTTCCATAACTCTAGGAGGGACCACGAGCCTGCACCCCAATCGTCCTAACACTGAAAGAAGGCTACCCAAGTGAGGTTTATTGAGGAAGAAATCCAAGAGGAGAGGGCTCTTATGAGGCAATCTTTCCTATCACACCAAAGAGAAGGTATGGTGACCTACTCCATGAGTATACTCTTGAATGAGATGATTCAATTGATGAGAGAAGTTAGCCTCAACCCAGAGCTAAGATAAAGATGAAATTCAAAAGAAAATCATGGAATTGATGGAGATGATGCTACAAATGAGTCAAAAGCTTGATAACTTAGAATAATTTCAACAGCCATCTCAAGCAATAGAGACGGTTGAAGGTGCATCTCCCATAGGTGAGATCCACAAAAATGTGAGCCCTGCATAAGCACCTCCTCCAGTAAGAGATACTTAGTCCCTGATTTTAGAGATCTCTAATAACATGGAACTCTCAGCATATATATAATAGCAGATATAATGAACGATAACTGCACAGTTGAAACAAAAAAACGAGACGAGTAGGGTAAATAACGTTGACAAACCATTCCCTAACCATCATGACCAAGTGTCATATCCCAAAGGCTATATATTGCCTAGTTTCAAACAATTTAATATCATGGACAATTCTAAATAGTGCATAGCTTAAATTGTGACTCTGTGTGGACTTCAAGTAACAATCCTTTGTTGTTACTTTGCCAATTTTCAGTAAATTTGACAAGAGTAGCATTTGAGTAGCACACTAGTTTGCAACCAGAATACATACAAACTTAAACACAAATAAAAGAGGCTTTCTGAATTAGGTTCGAAGGATTTAGTGACAAAGTGACTATTATGAACCTTGTCTCGACATCGAAATATAATAATGAGTTGATTTTGGATTATATCACATGATGGAGAAATCTCGGCATTAAGTGTGAATAACCCATGAGCCAATTTGAGGCAATGAAATTAGTCCTCAGCAACATAAAGGAATTATGAATGTCATCTTACCTAAGTACCTCTTCTATCCATACCTTCCAAGATCCCATCATACAAGTCAAAAAACTAGAAAGGATTGGCCCATCAACCTTATTTAGCTTACAAACTTTCAAATTGGAAAAAGATAAGGTAAAGCGTGGAGAGTCTTTTAAAAATATAAGGACTACATTCATAGCAACTGAGTAAAAGAAACTTCCAAATCCTACTATAAACAAGGGTAATTCTCAGAAGCCAGTAACTCTTGGAGGAGATGGACAAGTGGAACAATCCGATGATCTCTAACAAAGATTCAAAAAAAATACTTTTTCAAAAGAAAAGGAGTAGGTAAAATATTTCAAAATGCATTGAAGTATGGCCTCTAATTGCAAAAATCCAAGAGGTCAGGCAAGGCCAACAAAACATATTACTCAAACTATTATCCTTAACATAGTATTTTAGGGCATACCATTAAAGACTGCTATTTGTTCAAGGTTTAGATCAAGAAGTAATAATGAAAAGGCAAGCTAACTCTCTTGAAGGTAACCCTACTTGAAATGCTCACCAAACACATCAACCATATTACTATCTTTGAGGATCATGAACCACTTTCTGAAATCATTTTTGGGGAGAAAGCACAATGCACTCCCCAACAAAGGCACTTATGGAATGTTTACATTTTAAAAAGGCTTCAAAAATTAATGAAGAAGATCACTAAAAACCCTTAAGAGACTGGGATGATTATGAAGAAAGCCTCATTAGAACAAATCATCTTTCCTGCTTGAAGCTTCAAGAAGAGAAAGAACAGAAGCAAGAGGAAGAAGTTGGTTTAGCAAGATGAATACGATATCAAGAAATCAATCATCCAAGAATATATCGATACTTTGAATGAGTATGTTCAGGGAGAAGGAAGCCAAGTAACTCTTGAAGAAGTCTTCCCTAATAAATCCAAAACTTTACTAGAGGACCCTGATGCAGGAAATAAAGAAAGTAAATTTTTGGCAGTAACATGCTCTATCATATTTACCTTCAGAGGTTTATAACCAAGCCAACCCCTACCCCATCGCTTTAATGATAAGGAAATTTAGGGAACAATACAAGAAAAAACAATTGGATTCACTTGGAATATTACTAATAAAATAAAGAGATCCCACAAGTCTCCCTAAGGGCTACTCCAGAGATGATTATCTTAAAGAGTGGTTTGCCCATGAGTACAACTATGGCATGCTCAAACTACAGTTAAATACTGTGAAAGAACTAGTTATAACTAACATGAGGTTTGTCAGGAGACAAATACAAATGTTGAACAAACACATGTAGGCTACAAATACTCACATAGAAAGTGTAACAAATATGACTACCATGCTTTGTGAGGAAGTTGAGAGGATGGAGAAGGTGCTAGTAGAAAAACATAAAGCTATACAAAAGACTTCATAGAGATGGTGAGAAACCACTTACCAACTCTTCTCAGGATTAGAGCGATCACTCGTGCCACTTACTCCAAATACGGGTCAAGAAAGCTAGACACTATCTAAGAGAGTTATATAAGTCTATGACCTCTTATCGCATAATGACTCATATGTTTAAAGTGAATGCCGGTGAGTTGCCATCCTAGTCTCCATTAGGTAACTCAGCAACAAATGCCCAACCCATTAGGTTTGGTAAGGTCCCAATCCTAGAATTTGTGGAAGGGTGCGCTTTGCCAACTCTAAGGAATTATACATATAAGGCACGGATGAAGAATATGACTCAATGTTTGACTTAGAACAACCTTATGACTACTTCAAAAGGCCCCACACTAGCAAGTGTGAAAGGAAAAAGAACACATTTTAGGAGAGGATCAAGCGGGCTAATGCTAAAGCTTATTCCACCCCACATCAAATCAATCTGAATATCTATAATCAAGCTAGTCTAGACATCCACAAAAAAAAACTCTTAAATACAAAGTCCTAAAGAAGGTTATGCTAGTAGAAAAAATAGAAGGGTTCATTCAGAGAGTTTTTGAAAACCTTCCTACAAGAAAGCCCCTCTGCCTAATTATGATCTTGGATGGGATGGTTATCAATCAATCATATCCTTCAAGGACATTCAGGAAACTACGAACTGGGGACAAGGGTCCACTATCTCTTGTTACATGATTAGTCTCAGGAGTGATTCTGAAGATGAACCTTATTAATTTCACGATGCCATATTTCAACTGAGAAGAGCAAATCAGCTACAACTTTGAGGTAAAAAAGTGTTACCTCTGAGATAATCTCCAACGCCTAGGGACAAAAATATCCCCAAGGACAAGGAAAAAGAAATTCAAATAAATGAGAACATTGAGCCTTCGCACACTAAACCTGCACCCAAAAAATGGAATACAACATAACAACCTATCTCAAGAAGATCTTTGCTATGCTTAGTGTATTTGATACCTTGATAATGTCACAAGAACTCAGAGATACACTACTGCACATCTTATAAAATTTGGCCAACTATCAAGTATACTTTACTGAAAAGAATATGGAGTATTTATGTGCACACCAAACTCCTGCCATCACCTTCACAAATGATGACCTGCTATCTAGAACAACAGAGCACAATAGACCGTTATATGTCATAAGAAATAGTGATGGAATCAAGATCAATTACAACCTGACTGACCTAGATTCCTCAGTTAATTTGATGACTCTCCAAATTCTAAGAGCTCTAACTTTAGATGTGTGTCACCTATCTTTTGATATCAAAATAATACAATAGTTTAATCATGATAGCCAAAGAGTTCTCAGAGCTATGATTATCCTTCTAAAAGTGGGCAAATTGATAACAGACACCAAGTTTTGTGTGATCAATATCGATGCACCATACAAAGCACTGTTAGGGATGTCATGGCTACATGAAAACAAAGTAATACCATTAACCCTACACCAATACTTCAAATACATCAAGGACGTTGAAGAACACTGAATTGATAGAGATGTACACTCTTTTGATATTCATGAGGTAAATTATGATGATGCAAAATACTTTTAGAGATCCGATGCTAATAGGTCTACTTCCATTAGTCAAGTAAAACAAAAGATTTCTAGCTTAATCTTTATTCCTCCTCACCTAGGAAGTCATTCTGACCCAACCTCTTCAGCTAAAGAAGTCTCATGAGTTTGCTTGGGTGGTTATACTTCTAATGAAGATAATAATAGAGGTCAAATGGAAAATGCTCTTCTTATTGCTAAAGTTTCAAAAGGCTTATTTAAACTATTAGATGAGCTGAACATCAATATCATGGAAGAACTAATGACTTTCTACATTCTTCCATGGCACAAAGGAGAAAAAAAAACTATTTTACAAGACAATCACTTGTGCCCTAAGAATATATGAAATCCTAGGGACTAAAGACCTAGAGAATGATACTAACCATCAACTTATAGTCATGCCTAAATATTTCTTAGACCAGTTTCATCAAATGATTAACAAATCTAATTGTTCATGTCCACAAACAAAGAGAGAGAGAGAGAGAGAGAGTCATTTCTTCAAAAATCTATGAAATCCACCCTAAGGATGTGCCTATATTCCTAGAAGAGTTAGTAAGAATACCATAAGACTAGGTTATATTACTCCAAATTTCCACACGTGTCTTATAATCACTATTGAACCTCTCTCTAATATTCAAGATGACCAAATGGCATTAATACCCTCTCGCATATGTGCCGAGGAGGCCATGACTTTTCAAACACCACAATAAGGTGAGATCCTTGGTGGAATTTCATCAAAACCAAAAGAAAGTGAGCATAATACAGTTGAAATGCCTTCAAACGAACCTTGGCCAAATCTCACTCAATATGATGAATCACTTAGTGAAAAAATAATCTTTAAACTAAAAGAAACTCTACCAGAACTTGAGGATGGGGGGCAAGCCACAGTTAATGAACTGATGAAGTCAAACTGAGTCTCATTGGGTGTACTATAAAAGCTTCTAACAATACTTCAAAGCTATATCTAACTCCATAAGCCGTTGATAACACTACCAAAATAAAGAAATCAATCGCCAACATACTCCAAGCTATCGACCATACTTCAAAGCTATGCCCAACCCCTAACTCATTAGTGATGCTACCAAATCAATGAAGTCATCTAACAATGCACTCAAAGCTGTTAATCACACTTCAAGCTAGTCAACCTTAGAAGTAGTTAACGATATACTCATGTAAGCTAGTTAACCCCAGAAGTAATTGACGATGCATTCTTTTAAGCTAGTTAACCCCGGAAGCAGTTGATAACACACTCTTCAAGTTAGTTAACCCCAGAAGTAGTTAACGATGAGTCCTTTTAAGCTAGTTAACTCTATAAGTAGTTGATGATGCATTGTTCAAGCTAGTCAACCCCAAAAATAGTTGACAACATGCTCTTCAAGTTAGTCAATCCCAGAAGTAGTTAACGGTGCACCCTTCAAGCTAGTCAACTCCAAAAGTAGGTGGGGACGTACTCTTCAAGTTAGTAAACTTCAAAAGTAGTTGATAATACATTTTTCAAACTAGTCAATCCCAGAAGCAATTGATGATGCACCCCTCAACTAGTCAACCCTAGAAGATGTTGACAATGTGTCTCTTTCAAGCTAATCAATCCTAAAAGTAGTTAACGATGAGATTATCAAAGCTATACCCAATCCCATAAGTCATTGGTGATGCTATCAAATCAAATGAAATTATCACCTACGCTTTATCAGGTATGAAAACACTTCAAAATCCAATGAAGTTATCCCTTACACTTTATCAGCTATGAAAATACTTTAAAAACTAAAGAAGTCATTGCATATGTCTGATTAGTTATAAAAATACTTCAAGATCAATAGAGCTATCACCTTTACCTTATTAGTTATGAAAATACTTCAAAAAATCAAAGAAGTTATCGTCTATATCTTTTTGGCTATAGAAACACTTCAAGGTTAATGGAGTTATTATCAACACCTTATTGGCTAATGAAAATACACTAACCCCAAATAAAGTTATCATCGATGCTTTATTGGCTAATAAAAATACTTCAAAATATGAAGTAATTACCAATGTTCAAAGCTTTTAGAAATACTTTGAACTTCTCCCATTTCCTTTCTCATCCCATCAGGCGATGCCATCAACACCTGTCAAAGATTGACTTTATTTGGGTCAGACACCACGTGGTCCAGCATAGGGGAGCAAAACAACAACACACATCAAAGCTTCTTCTCAACTCTCTCTTACTTTATTTCTTTCTGTTAAAATTTGTTGTAAAGTGAGGACATATTCTTACTTAAGTCATAAACCATCTTTCTTAATCAATCAATCAAATGATTTATTTTTTCTTGTCTCTATTTTATTAACTAGATTTCTCATTTTAGGAGTTTTTGACAATTATCGAGTTAAATAACAATAAGAGCTTGCGTCTGTTGGAAGTTATGTTCTCATAACACAATAATATACTTTAAATTAAAATAAATTTTGATTTATAATTCAAGGTTACTCCTGAGGTCTCCTTTATCTCAAATGGCCAACTTCGATCCCACATGCTAAAATAAAATATTTGATGCAAAAACATTTGGTTCCAAATAATTACAAATAAGATCTATATTTGAAGTTATAAAGGTTGAAGCAATATGATCTGAGTATGGAAGATTACATACATAAATTTGAGACTTTGATACTAAGATGCAATTTGAATGAACCATAAGAGCATACTATTGCATTGTCCATTGGGTGACTAAAACAAGAAATCACTAATGTGGTGAACTTACAGTACTTCTATTCCCTTGAAGATGTTATTAAGTTGGCTACCAAGTGGAGAAACAACTCAAGGGATCCAAAAAATCCTCTTTCAAAATCAGTGACAAGGGATCTATTTCAAACAAGTGGATTTTTCAAAGGGTGATCCTCAAAAATTGAATATAATTCAAAATCAAAGAAAGTAGAGTAGGAGGATACTTTTAAACCTCAAAATAAGAACAATCATATCAACTGCTTCAAACGTGTTAGTCACAATCACATTGCTACGAAGTGTCCCAACCAAAAAGTGATGACTATACAAAAATCTATTGATGGAGATTTTGACCATGAAAAAGAAAACTTTGATGAACTAAAGTATGATACGAACATCAAATATGCTGATAAAAGTGAAATATTTGTGATTCAGAGACTTTTGAATATGCGAGTTAATTTTAATAAAGAGCAAAGACAGAATAATTTCCAAACCTGATACACCATTTGGGAAATGGTATGTGATCTGATCATTGATGATGGTAGCTACACCAATGTGGGTTGAACAACTCTTATTTAAAAATTGGGATTACATACAAGCAATCACCCTCATCCTTACAAGCTATAAGGGCTTAACAAAGAGAATGAGGTAAACAAGCTTTGATTCTATTTTCTATTGGCAAATCTTATTAAGATAAGATACTTTGTGACATTGTCCATATGAATGCTAGTCACATCTTTCTTGGTAGACCATGGCAACTTAATAGCAAATCATTACATGATTTCAAGAACACTTATTCTTTCTCAAAGAACATTATTTTGGCTCCTCCTAGTCCGTATCAAATCCATAGAACTCAATTTGAAGGAGAAAGTAAGAAGAGCCTTTTCTTGAGAAAGTTACAAATTGAGAAAGCTATTTTTAACTCTGAACTAGTGTTTGCTTTGTTGATGGTTGAGAGGGATGAAAATATGGATTGTTCAATTCCTACACAGGCTAGATATATCCTAGATGTATTTAAGGACATTTTTCCTAAGGAATTGTCATCGAGACTTCCTTCTTTAAGGGGAATTAAGCACCAAATTGATTATGTTCTGTGTGCTATCTTTCCAAATAGACCAGCTTATAAATGCAATCGAGAAGAGGCAAGGGAGTTGCAAAGGCAAGTGGATGAACCTATTGTGAAGGGATATGTTCGAGAGTCTATAAGCCCATATTCTGTATTAGCACTTCTTATTCTAAAAAAGGATGGAACTATGCACATGCATGTTGATAGTGGTGCAATCAACAAAATCACAATGAAGTGCCATTATCCCATTTCAAGGCTTGATGATCTTTTTGATGAACTACATTGTGCCAAAATCTTCTCTAAGATATATTTGAAGAGTGGTTATTATCATATTCATATGAAGGAAGGTAATGAATGGAAGATAACATTCAAAACAAAGCATAGCCTGTATAAATGGATGGTAATGCCTTCTAGACTTTCTAATACACCTAGTACTTTTTATGAGGCTAATGAATTATGTGTTGAGAACGTTCCTTGGAAAATTTGTAGTTATGTACTTCAACGATATTCTAATTTATAGCTGAAATAAAAGTGGGCATATAGATCACCTTCAGCAAGTGTTCAAAGTGGTAAGGGAGGAAAAGCTTCATAGTAACCTCAAAAAGTGCTATTTCTTTCAACATCAAATTAGTTTTCTTAGTTTTATGATCTCCCATGAAGGAATCAAAGTAAATGAAGAGAAGATTTTTGCTATTCAAGAGTGGTCGATTCCCACCTCCATCCATTAAATCAGAAGCTTTCATGGACTTACACGATTCTATCGGAGGTTTATATAGGGATTTAGTAGTCTCATGGCTCCATTGACTGAATGCTTAAAGAAGGGAGAGTTCAAATAACTGAAGCTACGCGAAGGATGTTAATGTTGTCAAAAAGAAGTTCTATTTAGCTCCCATTTTGGCAGTACCACACTTCTCCAAAACTTTTGAAATTAGTGTGATGCTTCCAGAGTTGGTATTGGAGTTGTGTTACTGCAAGAAGCTCACACTATTGCCTACTCCATCGAGAAACTATTAGATTTTTTATTGAATTATTCTACTTATGATAAAAATTTTTTGCTATTATTTATACACTTGAGACATGGTAGTATTATCTTCTTCCAAAGGAGTTTGTTATCCACACTAATCATGAGTACTAAAGCATTTGAAGGGGCAAGGTAAAATTAGTAGAAGACATGCTTTCTAGGTGGAGTTCTTACAATCATTTCCATATGTTATTAAGCACAAGCATGGAAGTTCAAATATAGTGGCAAATGCGCTATCTAGAAGATATACATTGCTTTTTATGCTCAATGCAAAGTAACTTGGATTTGAAATGATAAAGGATTTGTACTATACAGACTCAATTTCTCCTCCATCTATTCTTTTTGTGATGGGAAGACCATGGACAAATATTTCAAGCATGACAATTTTCTTTTCAAGGCTAGAAAATTATGTTCTCCTTAGAGTTCATTAATAGAGCTTTTAGTTTAAGAAACTCATGGTGGTAGCCTTGTTGGTACTTTGGAATAAGCAAAACTATGGCAATGCTACATGAGCATTTTTACTAGCTAGAAATAACAAAGAATGTGCAAGCTATTGTTAATAAATGCATTGTTTATCATAAGGCTAAGTTTTGAGATAGTTCTCAAGGTTTGTACACTCCCCTTTCAGTTCCAAAAATTTCATGGATCGATAAGAGTATGGATTTTGTGCTTGGGCTACCTAAAATAAAAAGGAGAAAGGATTTTGTTATAGTGGTGGTAGATCAGATTTTAGAAATAACTCATTTTATTCCATATTAGTAAACAGATTATGCCTCTCAACTTGTTGATTTATTCTTCAAAGAAATTATTAAGCTACATGGAGTGCCTAAAAGGACTATTTTAGATCATGATGTGAAGTTCTTTAGCTATTTTTGGAAAATGTTGTGGAGAAAGCTAAGAACCAAGTTATTATATAGCACAACATGCCATCCGCAAAATTGATGGGCAAACTGAGGTGTTGAATTGAACTTTCATAAATAAGAATTTAAAAAATTGGGATGAGCAACTTGTACATGCTGAGTTTGTCTACAATAGAGAACTTATCGCACTACTGGATGTACTCCATTTGAGGTAATTTGTGGCCTCAATCCTATCACTCTTTTTGATCTTGCTCCACTTCCTAAACAAAATAGAGTTTCTTTTGATAGTGAAGAAAGAGCTAAAACAATAAAGAAGGTATATGCGTAAATTCGGAGTCAAATTGTAAAGAAAAAGGAAGCTTATAAATAAGTTGTTGATAAGCACAAGAAGAAAATTTAGTTTGATTAGGAGACTTAGTGTGGATTCACTTGAGGAAAGAAAGATTTTCAAAAAAGAAAATTGGAGAAAATGCTTATAAAATAGACCTACCAAGAGATTATAGTATTTTGATTACTTTTAATATTCATGACTTTTCTTCATATTTGGAAGATAAAGACATGCTAGCTTTGAGGATAAATTCTTCCCAATAAGAGGAGATTGATGCATTGGCAAGTACCAACAAAGTCCAAGAAAACATAGGGTCAATTACGAGGTCAAAGGTCAAGTTGGGCCAAATACTTTTTCTTTGCAAGCAAGTGGACTAGCACATATGGAGTATTGATTTAGCCTTCTAGAATCTCATTAAGTGGAGAACTACTCTATTTAATTAAATTTGATGTTGTTTGAAATTCTAGGAGTATTTTAAAATTTTAGGAGTATTTAACTAGTTTTTAATATAAACTTTTAGTATTTTAATATGTTGTATTTATTATAGTTTATCTTAGTAGTGCTAGCACTTATAAATTCTTCCTATAAATAGGAAAGTTTTGATGTAATTGAGGATTTTAGATTTTGAGTTTAATCAGACTTCTTTGAAGTTGATTCTTGAATTGAATTTCAAAGTTTCTTAATTCTTTTCACTTGAATTCCTTCAAGTATGACGAATTTTCTTATAATTTTTATCTGAGATGTAGTTGCTTTGCATTGTCATCTTAGTAGCAAAAGTTTTCTATTTTTTTTACCTTCCTTAACTCTCTATTTACTCTTTTTCTTTAGTTTGCTTGTCTTTCAGACGAGCATATCCATCACAAAAAGTGAGTATATTTAGTATTTTACATAGTTATTGAATAAAACAAATTGAATAGAATGTGATCTAAGTTTCGTCTTCAAGAAATTGTCTATTATATTTGAATCATTTGCTATTAACCTATGTGTTGTAGTCCCATGTCCACCCACTTTTATTCTTCATAAATAAGAAATTTTTATACCTTTTCTTTAGCCTTTTCGATATGTTTTTTTTTTTACATCTTATGGACACACTAATCTCCTCGTTGAATATGCAAATAACTTTAATCCAAGACTCACTTAGAAAAATACCACCATTGTCCCTACCATCAATATATTTGTCCAATAACAATTTAACAAGGTATCTTCTTCATATCCTAGTTTGGGGACTGTAATCTAACATCATCAACATCTAATTATTATTTTGATTTTCCTTACCATATATTCTCAGGTTATATCTATTAGTTGTACTTGACATTCCATATCTAATGTCAAATATTCTATTCATTAGAGAGAAATATTTTAGTGAAGACACAAAAAAATTAGAAAATGAGACAATAAACATGATAGAACTTATTTCAATCAAAATATGATTAGAATGGAGAGTTGTATACTATAAAATTATAATTCAGGTGTAAATTTTAGTTGGACCTAAATCGCGGTTAAATTTGACCAAAAATCGAGTTCAATTTAAACTCAAATTATTGAGAAATTTAGTCTCAAATTAAGTTCAACCCATGTAGGCTGAGTAGGCCAAATATTTGGACCAAACATCGGGCCTAAAATTCAATCCAAAATCTAGGTTAAAATGAAAAATATTAAAATTTTACAAATAGGCCCCTATATTAAATAGATTCTTATAAAAAATTCTCTGGTGAAATTCTTCTAATGAATAGATCCCTAAAATAAAAATTTTATGAAAATGTCTAAAAAAATACTAAAATTACAAATTAGTTCGCATAAAAATCTAGGATTTGTCAATAATCCTTTCAAAAGATCGATAATTATAATTTAAGCTTTACAAAATTTAAGTCCTTATTTATAAAATAAATCCCTAGAATTTTAATTTCTCACAAATAAATCCCTGAAAAGTTCTTATTTATGAATAGGTCCAAATCTTATTCAAAAAAAGGGATCTCAAAAGTTTTAAAACTTTGTAAATAAGTCCTTATTATAAAAAGACCTCCAAATTTTAGAAAATTATAATTTGGTTCAAATTTTTAAAAAAATTTACAAATAATCCCCTTTATGAGGCTAGCCCATGGGCTCACCCGAAGGTTAATTGATCTAGGGCAGCTCATGAACTTGTCCGAAAATTAAATTATGGTTAGCTTGGGAGCTCACCTAAAGATCAATCAATCTAAAATCGGCCCACAAACTAGCATAAAAACTAAATTCCGACTCAAAGTCAACTTGTGGGCTCACTTGAAAGTCAAATGATATAAGACCAATTTACAGGTTCACTTGAAAATTAATTTTTGACTTAAGCTCAACTTGTAGGCTTATTGAAAGTCTGAATCAACTTAAGGCTAGTCTGTGAACTTATTGAAAGTCTAAATTGATTCAAGGTCAGTTTACGAATTCGCTAAAAGTCTAAATTAACTCAAGACTAGTCTGCTGCTTTACTGAAAGTTTAAATCAACTCAAGGCCAACCTGCAGGTTTGCTGAAATTCTAAATCGACTCAAGGCTAGCCCGCAGACTAGTCTAAAAGTTTAATTGACTAAAGGCTAGATTGCGAATTTTCTTGAAAGTCAAACATGACTCAAGATCAGCTCGTGAACTCACCTAAAATCATTATGACACCTCAAAGGCTCTTGAACCGAGATCAAATTAATTAATATAAATAGATTAAATTAACTGACTCAATTACTTTGAACTCCAGCCAATTTGGCTAAAGTAATTAAACAAAACTAATTTGACTTGAACAAAGCACCAAATAGACTAAATCAATCAAATTAATGGACTAAAGCTCAAATCAAACTGGACTCAAATTCAAATTGAGTTAATCCAAGTTAAATTAATTTAGACCCAACCCTAATCATATTCAAATTAGGTCAACCTAAGATCAAGCTAAATCTAAACCAAACCCTAGTTGGGTTAAAACAAGTTCGAATTAAATCCTAATTAGGTTAAGTTAAGTCCAAAACTAACTCTAATTTGGTCCAAATTGGGTCAATTTGAAATCAAGTCAAGTTCAAATCAAACCTTCATTAGGTCAAATTAAGTTCGAACTGAACCCCTAATTGGATCAAATCAAACCTAAACGAAAACCTAGTTGGGTTAAATAAAGCTCAAACAAAATTCTAATTAGATCGAACCAAGTTCGAACAAAATTCTAATTAGGTTAAACTAAGTTCAAACCTAAACCAATATAAGTTCAAACTTGAACCAGAATCAGGTCGAACTTGAACTAAATCAAGTCAAACCTGAACTAGAATTAGGTTGAACATGAATCAAAATCGAGTGGAGATTGAACCAAAATCAGACTAAACCTAAACCAAAATTAGGGTGAACTAAACCAAAACTAACTTGAACTTGGACCCAAGTTCATTAAGGTTCGAACCCGAACCCAATAAAGGCTCAACTTGGGTTGAACCCAGACCCATTAATGGGTTCACATAGGATCCAACAAAAATCCATTAAAGATCGGATCCAAGATCCATTAAGGATCCAATGAGAATCCATTAAAGATTGGATCCAAGATCCATTAAAGATCCATAAAAAACCTAATCAAGGGTGAATCTACGATCTATTAAGGAACCAATAAGAACCCATTAAAGATTAAATCCAACATCCATTAATAATTTAATGAGAACCCATTAAGAGTTGGATTCAAGATCCATTTAGGATCCAACGAGAATCTATTAAGGGTTGATCTAAGATTCATTAAGGATCCATTAAGACTCAATCAGAATTAGATCCATAATTCATTAAAGTTCTAATAAGAACTCATTAAGGGTTGGATCCAAGATTCATTAGAGATCTAATAAGAACTTAATCAAGATTGGTCCAAGATCTATTAAGGATTCAATAAGAACCTATTAAAGATTGGATCCAAAATTCATTAAGAATCCAATGGGAATCCATTAAGAGTTAGATTTAAGTTCCATTCAACATTCAATGAGAACACATTAAGGGTTGGATCAAAGATCTATTAAGGATCCATCAAAAACTTAATTAGGATCAAATCTAAAATCTACGAAAAATCCAATAAGGACTCATTAAGGATTGAATCCAAGATCCATTAAGGATCTAATAAGGATCTATCAATGGTCAAATCCCATATTTATTAAAGATCTAATAAGAACCTATCAAGGATTGAATCCAAGATTTATTTAGGATCTAATAAGAATCTATTAAGAATTGGGTCCAAGATTTATTAACGATTCATTAAAAACTCGTTAAAGGTTAGATTCAAAATCCATTAAGAATCCAATAAGAGCTCATTAAGAGTTAGATCCAATATTCATTAAGGATCTCATAAGAAGAACCCAATCAGGGTTTGATTCAAGATCCATTAAAGATCCAATAAGAGTCCATTAAGAGTTGGATCCAAAATCTATTAAGGATCTAATAAGAACCTAATAAGAATTAGATCCAATATCCATTAAAAACCTAATAAGAATCTAATAAGGGTCGAATCCAATATTTATTAAGGATCTACTAAGAATCCAGTAAGGATCAAATCTAAGATCCACTAATGACCAAGTTTGTGGCTTAGTAAGAATCTAATATAAAGTCAAACCTAACTCAAATTGAATTAAATCATACTCAAATCCAAACTAAGTTCTGAACATTGAGTTGAATCAAATCAGAGTTGAGTCGAAATCAAGTTTTGAATATCAAATTCAAATCAAAATTGAGTTCTAAATATCTAATTGAATCAAATCAGATTTGAATCAAAATCAAGTTATAAATATTAAACTAAATCAAATTAAATTTGATCCAAATCAAGTTTTGAACATCGAATTAAATCAAATTAGACTTGAATTAAATTTGAGTTTTGAATATTGAATTGAATCAAATCAGACTCGAATCAAAGTTGAGTTTTGAATATTAAACTAAATTAAATCATATTCAAATCAAAATTAAGTTCTGAATAATAAATTTGAATCAAAATTGAGTTCTAAATATTGAATTTAAATATAAATCAGGTTTTGAACATCACATCAAATCAAATTAAACTCGAATCAAAGTTGAGTTTTGGACATTAAATTAAATCAAATCAGATTTGATTTAAATTTGAGTTTTGAATATTGAATTGAATCAAATTAGATTTGATTTAAATTTGAGTTTTGAATATTGAATTGAATCAAATTAGACTTGATCAAATCAAGTTTTAACTATTAAACTAAATTAAATCAGACTTAAATTAGAGTTAAGTTTGAATTTCAAATCAAACTGAATCAGACTCAAATCAAATTTTAGTCAAGGATAGTCAATAACAAGCTTAGGCCATCAATGATACCTTAAATTTAATTGACAACAAGCCAAAAAAGTCATCGATCATCAAATCGAAGATGATTAATATAAGTCAAGACCACTAATTATTCCTTTAAATTAAACCAAATAAAGACATACTTGAACTTAGTCAGTTCACCAAATGTCTTATTTAATTAAAGTCAACCAATAAAACATATGAAGTCGTCAACCACACTTTAAGCTCAACTGACACAAGCTTAAAGTCATCAGTGAAGCTCCAAATACGATCGATAATAAGTCAAAAGGTCATCAATTATTAGTCATTCTCTTAAATAAAAAATCAAAAGAAATTAACTGATAATAAGCGAAATGCCATAAATGATTCTTTAGATCTTATTAGGGGTCAATTGGCACAAGATAAAATAATTAACTACACTTTGAAATTAAGTCAAGTTATCAACATCTACCAAAAATCAAATAAGCATCCGTTCGAGTCAAACTCTGTATGCTCAAGCGCATCAAGTCATTTCCACTTTTTTTTTAATTTCATATATTTTCCATGATTATAATTTTAAATTGTTTAACTTGTAAAGTGAGAGCATTCTTTTACTAAAGTCATGTACTCTCTCTTAAATAAATCAAATCATTCTTTTTTTTGTCTTTATTTTGGTAATTTTTATTAAAAATGGCGTACTCCTAGTTTCTCTAGTCCCCATTTGGGAAAATTCTGACTAAAGATTGGACTTGGTTTTGACCTTAACCCTAAATCAAATACCACATTGGAGATTTGAAACTAGGTTAATATCTATATTTCATGGAGGTTTAATTCTTATTGTTGCGGTTAGACACAATATAAAAAAGATATTTGACTTCATTAGGATTAAACTTGGTTAGATGAGTTTTTACAATACACTTAAAAAATAAAGTGGTATATAATTATAACTGAGAGACTTAAAGTTTTTTGAAAGTTGCATTCCAAGTTTAGTTATGATTTTTTTACTTTTTTAAATTTAAATCTAAATAATGTTGGCACTATTAAAGATTAGGTTTTTTAATTTTTAACAGATTCATAAAAATAAAATTTTATAATAATAAAAAATGTTACGTTAGAATGATATTTATGTGTATTACACGCGTTTCATGTGTTTGAAAATTAAAGGGATTTAATCTATGGTCAAGATCCAAAAAATGGTTAGGAATCCAGAATTGTATAAATTTAGGAGTTAATTTAGAGTGTATAAAATAGTTTTTGGATGATCCAAATTATAATTTTGTAGGATATCGTTTGGTTTGGTATCAAGATCATTATCAATATTTTTTAAAATTATTTTTTTTATAAAATTAATATTACTTGTTTTACACTATTATTAAATTAAATTATTATAAAAAATTAAATAAATTTTCTAATTTTAAATTATTATAAAATTAATTTTAATAAAAAATATTAATTTGTATCAATGATTCATTAATTTTGATTTGGATATTGATTTTAATCTCAAAATAAATCGTGCCCAACCCTACAAGACATGTGGCATTGCGTGGGGTCCACACTTGCTGATGCGAGCGTAGCCAATAAAATGCCAAGTGGAGAGAGGAGTATCATGGTTGTTGCTGGGTTTCGAAGGAATCTGAATTCACAGTGGGAAATAATATAAATAAAAAACAAAAAATAGAAAAGGTAAAAAATAAAAAAAATAGGAAACGCTTTCTTTTTCTTGAAGTCTAAATAATCTCAACGGCTCCGCTACTTGTATGATTGTACTTCCCAACAAGTATATACTAATAAAAAATGGTATTTACTTATTTATTAATTTAATATTGTGAGAGAGCGAGAGGGAGGGGGGGGTTTGATTCTTGAAAGCAAATCGTCCCACTTGCTGCTTTCCTTTTCTCGCTACCTGCTTCGCTGCGCCAAACTCTCTTCCTAGTCTCGCATCTCCCTCGCCGCCGGCTCGAGATCTGGCGGGGGTTTTGGGGGAGGAAGGCGGGGAGGAGCCGGCGGATCTGTAGGGGTTTGTGCTCGCCTGAGATCCTGCGCCGGATCTGAGGGTTTTGAGGCTTTTCGCTGGGTTTTTCAGCTCGGTTTCGGCAATGGTATGGGTATTTCTTTCCTGCTTGCCGGGTTTGTGTTTTCTCTTGTGAAATGCTGGTTTGATTCAGTTGAAGGAGTGAGGAAACGGGAGGGGCTGTGTTGGGGTTTTGAATTGCTGTTTTTTTGATGTTTTTTGAGGTCTCCTGTTTTGATTTGGGCCAATTTGAGCAAAGCATATCATTGTAGTTTCGATAATGGCATTCTTGTTTTTATTTTTGTATTTTGTCTTGTGAAATGCTTGCGTTTTGGATTCCTTTGTGCGGGCGTTTTCTGAGGTCTTGAGTTTTGGTTTGGGAGACTTGAGCAAAACCTGGCATTGAATTCCTCCATACTGATGCTTTTTGGTATCTTGTGTTTTGATTTGGGCAAATGGAGGCGACACTTAGAATTGCAGGAATATGGGTTCATAATTCAAGTTGGGAGCAATTTCAAGAATACTGAGACCCGAAGTGTGGGTTTTGCTTGCTGTATTACTTCTCATTTAATGTTAATCTTTTTGTTGGAACCATTATTACTCGAGGGTTTGTTCAGAACCTCTTTTTGAATTACTAGATGACATTCTTTTCTGTTGAAACAGCAATGATGCATTTTCTCATGCAAAAAGTTTGAGAGTTATCACCTGAGACTTGGCAGCTGGCATAGGGATTATAGATTTAGATAATCTAATATAGTTGCATATGTGATAATAAGATGATTGATGAAAAACCAAAGCATATCTTGTCATAGCTACTTCAACTTCGATAGTTTTTCTGAAAACACAATGCACATTATCCCTACGCAGCAACATCCTTTGATGCATGCTATATTGTTCATAATGCTTGTAGTTAGGGACCTCTCTTGATTAACTAGATCCACTGGGATTTTAGAGCCTGAGTGGACAGCTGCAGATGATAGAATAGTCTTTCAGCTGAATGGGATCTAAGTCTAAGGACTTTTCTTCAGTAAAAGAAAGCATAGTTTCATAGTTTATGATATAGACTATTAAGTATAAAGAAATCATCCAAGTCTAAGAAGGACATGTCCACAAAGAAAGCATCTAAGTCTAAGACCAGTTTATGTGTATTTATTTTATGATGTAAACTACTAAGTATAAACATGTAGCTGTGGTTATATAAGTTTTTATATTGTTAAAATGATGGTCTTTGAATTCCCCCTCCATTTCTGTAGACTTTTGTACTATTAGATAGTTTAGCTAAACTTTTATACTTTTATACTTTATATATGAATTTAATGGGTTTTAAATGCAAAATTTCCTAAGTGGTTGTCTATGTACTTGCATAACACATGAGGTATGTGGTCATGTAACTACCTGCAATCATGCATCTGTGGCATTTTGAAATATTGGTTTCATGCTGTTTATCATTTTTGCTTTAGGATTTATCACACTTATCCACTAGGATTGCTGCAACTGTATTTATTTCACACCAATAAACACATCATGAGTAGACTTCGATTTTTCTGGTCCCCAATACCATTACAGATTTGTGCCAAGATGATATCACTTTCCCAAATCTTTTCCTGGTAATATTTTTGAATTTGTCTTGTCTTGTACTAATGTGTCTTCTCGGTCATTTTTCTCCCTTTTGCATGTTTTAGTTGTTTGGAAGTAATAACATTCTGCTTCTTGGTCATAATTTAAGTTGGTTATGATTGTTTGATGAAGACTGTCTAGTAATATTCAGTTTTCGTTTGTATCTCCTAGGAAAAGAATATGTAAATAGTGTCAGCTTCAATGTGAGGTTTAGCTTAATATGTTTTAGTAATTTACTTCTTTTCAGACTTACATCTTTCATACAATTTATTCATCCAGGCGATGGAAGAATTCTCAGCTAATGTTCCTCGCTTTAAAAGACTACCACGCCAGTCATGGGCTTCAAATCCAGTTCTGGACCCTTCGGTTAGTGAAAATCTGTCATCCTTCTCTCTTATGTGATTTGATACTTCTAAAAAGGGAGCTTGACACTATTGTGTAGCATTCTACAGATCACTTCTATATTAACTGGATCAGACAATTATTCTAATCTTTTTTTGCCAATAACAAGGTTTTGGATGTGGGCAAAACACTAACATTGGGTAACTCTGCAGAAAAGTTTACATGTTTAATTGGCCAGTTTAGTGGCATCTATCTTGCTTAGTTGTCTACCTTTGGTCTGTTGAAGTTGTCTGTTTTCACCCTCTGAAAACCGAACATGGAACAAACATTTAATAATAGCTTGGTTCTTGGGATGCAGGGCCTAATTCTAGCATGATTGCCACCTTAGCTTGTTTCTTGGTTTCATGGTATACAGTAATCTTCTATTCGATTTCTTATCACCATGTTGTAGATATATGATAATGATTTTTCATTGCTTTCGTACCTGGGGAAAAGGGGATTCCTGTGTTTTCACAATATCATCTTCTCCTATTGGTGATTGCTGGTTCCAGTCATCCTGCTATTAGATCTGTAACAATAGTTATGTTTTTCATGCTGTGTGATCCAATTTGGTTTGGCCTAAAAGTACCTTGCCATTTATGCATTATAAGTTGTCAATTACTGTGTTAAATAATTTAGCATAATGTTAAGATTGTTCTGATACTCTTCACATATTCAATTCATTTTTGGTGAAATTTTTGTTTTCAATTCTTTTTAGTGTGATAGATTTTATGAGATTGATCAGTAATGGGGCTTGGCTTTGTTCACAGCTAAATGAAAATTTAGAACAATGGCCACACTTAAGTGAGTTGGTCCAGTGCTACAAGGCTGATTGGGTTAAGGATGAAGTCAAGTATGGGCGCTATGAAAGTACTGTACCTTTACCATTCCAAAGTCAAATCTTTGAAGGACCTGATACTGATATAGAAACAGGTGATGATTCTCTAGTTAAAGTAGGAAATCTGAGGATCAACTTTTTTTGATTTGTATGTCCTCCAAGTAAGGTTTAATAACTTTATTTAACATCAGTGGTTCTGCAAATGGGATAAGTTAGCTGGACTTGGTACTGTAGAATTAGCTTCAGTTGAAGGAACTTTGTTCTACAATCATCAAGGTCTTGTCTTATCTTTCATCAGATATGTAATGTGAAGTGCATAGCACAACTGTTAGACCTATGCTTGCCTCATGACAGATATGTGGAAATTCTTATACTGACATACAATAATTTTCCTCTTCAGAATTACGTCTTGCCCGTGCTAGACATTCTAAGGCTGAAGATGCTACTGATGATGACACCCCTACTACCTCTGGAAGGCAGATATATGAGGCTGGCTCTAGCAATTCATCTACTACAACTATAAATATGGTAACTTGTCAGCCTTCCCTAGATTTAACATCTTCTGCATGATTTTTCAGCTCATGTTTTGTCTTTTAAGAGTCATTGCATATAACATTTATTTATCTTTTCAACTTTGCTGATATATTTGAGCATATGTGAACCTATTTGTCAAGATTCTCTTGTTCTATTTTAAGTTTTAACTTAAATTTGGAAGTTAAATAGCATCTGGAAATTGCTGGTTTATACACTGTGTATTGTGATTTGTTTTCCAGCATTTTGGCGAATCTCCATTGCCAGCATACGAGCCCGCCTTTGATTGGGAATCTGAAAGGTCGCTGATTTTTGGACAAAGGATCCCAGAAAGTCATCCAGCACAATATTCCAGGTGTACTTAATTGACAAAGTACATATTTCTTTGCATCATTTTTCATCTAGAAATGTTTCTTTATTTTTTTGACCTTGCAACTGCAGCTCTACTTGGTGTTGTGTTATTATTAGGTGTTTGTTTGCTTTCTGGCCCGTCCTAGTTGCTAATTCCTTTCCATTGATCTCAGTGGATTGAAGATCACTGTGAAGGTTTTATCCCTGTCATTTCAGGCTGGATTAGTGGGTAAGTTTTGTCTTGCACCTTGTGAGTTGCTGGTTAAGTTTGACCTTTCAAGTGCATTAACCAACAATGTCGCTTACATTCATTTTGCAGAGCCTTTTTATGGTACAATTTGCTTATATAATAGGGAAAGAAGAGAAAAGTTGTCTGAAGACTTCTGTTTTCGTGTTTTGCCTGCAGAGATGCAGGATGTAAGATCTCAAATTCTAACACTAGTTGAGCTATCTTTGTAAAGTTGAATAAATTTTTTTAGCAAAAGGATACAAGCCTTGGTTGTTGATTGTCATGTTTTGCTATTTATCCATCTCCCTTCTTTCAGAATATGCAATTTCTATTAAATGATTGTGTTATAATATCTCATATTTTCTGTCATAAACTGACATGCACATTTGTGGCCTTCCTAGGCCTCCTTTTCTCCAGAATGCCGGGGGGTTTTCTCCTTGGATACTCCATTGGCATCGGTTTGCCTTCTTATTCAGCTAGAAAAGCCAGCTACAGAAGAAGGGGGTGTTACTCCATCTGTGTATTCTCGAAAAGAACCTGTAAGTAGGGGCTGACATTGTGCCAAGATGCCATTAATGTTGTCTGATTTTCTTCAAGTTTCTGGTAGTGCTATCAGTTTAGCACATAATCTTGGAAAACAATGCATTGTTGAGAACTTATTGTGTTATGACATTTCACATTTTCTCATTGGATCCAAACTCATGTTTCACCATAAGTTTGGATTAAAGCTTAATTGTTGTTTTGATGTGGGTTTGGCTAATTGGCGAATTTGGTCCGTCCTTTTTATGGTCAAGAAAGCAGACTCATTGCATGTAGTGAAGAGGCTGTATACATCTGACCCTGCTTAAACCTTGCTTTGCTGGGAGCATCATGCAGTGGGCTTCTCTTGTGGTGGTTGTTGTGTTTGTCTGGTTTTTCAGACAATTGCATGTAAATACTGAACTTTTGGTGTGATCAGGTACACTTGACTGAGAGAGAAAGGCAGAAGCTACAAGTTTGGTCTCGGATCATGCCCTACAGAGAGTCATTTGCTTGGGCTATTATTCCACTGTTTGAAAACCAAAATATTGTGTCAACTGGTGGTGTTGCCTCTCCTGGCAGCCCTATCGCTCCCAGTGTTTCTGGCTCCAGTTCTCAGGAAAGTGTTGCAGAATCTATGGCAAAAATGACTTTGGATGGTAAGCTGGCTCAGTACTCAAGTGGAAGCTCAGTTGTTCTTGAGATATCGAATTTAAACAAAGTCAAAGAAAGTTACACAGAGGACTCACTTCAGGTGTGTTTCCCTCCACATATGATTTTGAAGAGTTTTACTTAGTTATTTAATTTTCTTAGTACTCAACTTTTCAATTTTGATGTACTTAGAACATGTAAACTTCTTTACCATCTCCTAGATTTTGGTAGATTTTGGAACAATATTTTGTAAAGCGTGACCGTGAGTTCTTTATTTTGCTCCGTGTCAGATGAACTCTATCCATCTTTGATGATGATATTGCTTTCTTTGTGCATCCTTGATTTCATTTCACATGAAAACCTTCAATTTTTGGTAATATTGACTAAATTGATCTTTTGAGTGACCATCAATTGGTTGATGTATATGTTTAAATCCTCTAGCAATTGTTCTTACCACTGCCCTATTTCCTTGTTTAGGATCCTAAAAGGAAGGTTCACAAGCCTGTAAAAGGTATCCTGAGATTGGAAGTTGAAAAGCTTCATGTGGCCCGTGTTGAAGTTGACAGCATTTCTGAGAATGGCAGCATGATTAATGATACCAATGATGCTAGCGACCGGTTTACTGAATTCACTTCTGCAAAGCACATTGTTAATGGTTCTCATGTGCCCCGAATTTCTAGTCAAAATTTTAATGCTGTTGATGCTAAAGAACTGCACCGGAATGGTTCAAATGCAATGACAGGATTTGATTCTGACTTCAATATTAATGATGTATGTAGATGCTTTTTTTCTTCATCATTCCATTTCTAGCATCGTATATTGCTAAGCATTATGCTGCACGGTATGGCTTGTGATGTCTGATTTTTATTTACAGAATCTAAGTTTGCAGTTAACTTTGCTTTTGCACATGTAGTGGGTTGGCTGTTAGATGATATAAAAATTTTCCAAAATTCTAGGTTGCACAATGCCTTTTTAAAAGTAGTTTTCTGAAGCTTATGAAGTTGGGACCATGTTTGAAAAACTATTCATATGTAGTGAGTCAGGATTATACAAAAAGTTTCTGAAATTGTAGTTGGAGTGTACAGGTAAACACTACTTGAGAAATATTTCACATGGCGCCAAGACCTTGACACGCATCAATTATAAACCTGTAGGAGTGCATTGGCATTTTGAACATGTGAGTGAACTACTGAAGATATGGGTCTCAAGACAAGGCTTGGTAATTAGATTTGATTAAAATGGACTACCAGCATCATGGTTTGGATTGAATTACATGGTGGAAATTAAATATGTTGTGATTGGAGAAGAGTGGAAAACTCAATATTTGATGTAGGCTCGAAAATTTTGATATGCTGCTTGTTAGCTGTTTACCTATGAACAGAACTAATTCTTAATGGTGTTGCGGTTATGGTGAAAAAAACTTATTGATAAATGATCAAAAATGAAGTTTTAGGAAGTAATTTGATTGACTGATTAAGTGCATCACCATGTATCCTATATGTGGTCCTACATGGTTATGATTTTATATGGTAAATAATGCATAAAATAACTAGCATATGCATCTAGCGGTATGTGTGAAGTGGTCACACATCTTTGGTTAAGCATTAGGCACAGACATTGTAATAAATCCTTTTAAGGTTTATCAAGCCTTCAAATTATTGGACAATTTTTCTAGTAATTTTGATAATTTTTATTCAAAACATCATGTCCTTGACCCTTTTGTTACTATCCGAGTGGGGGACAATCAGCAGGGAAAATTCTATAGGGCACTGTTGGGGTTGGTGGGACTTTATTTATACATTCATTTGACTTTCTTCTTCACAAATATATATAGCTATATGGTGCTCAAAAAAAGATATAAATTGTATCTCTGGGGGAGTCATAAATTTTGTCTCTTACAAATTTTAATTTTGATATGTCTTAAAGAAATTAACTTAAAATGAAAATAGATAAAGTTATAATTGATTATGCATGTGTGCATGTGTATCTTATGATAGAGTAAAATTTTGGTATAACATTTGTTAATTTTTGTATCTTATAAGTTGTATGTAATTCACGATTCTCTCTAGATGCACATTCGAAATTAAAGTATTAATATAATTTCGAATCGTGCACCGAAGGTAATAACTATAGTTTTAAGATTGGCTCAAATAACTGAAACTTTTGGTTTCCCAGCTGGTCCAAAGTCAAGAGATTAAAAAAATAATATGGAATAAATATCTTGTTTGTTCTTGCAAGGCTGCATACGTTTTTTATTCGCACTCTATTTATGGTTAAATAATAAATATTTAATGAGAAAATGATGAGCAATGACTGTCAGCAATAACTTGGCACATGGCAATTACCCTTATTCCTGTGCCTTTGGGACATGTGAAACATTCAACCATAAGCCTTCATAATTTGGCATGGGAATTTGATATGTAAAGTTTCTATTTCATGAAAACAAAAAGAATAATTTTTCATTTTAATTTGTCTTTTCTGGGGTGCATTTATTGGGCTACAAGTGCCTTGAATTTTTTGACTGATAATAGCACTGAGTCATTTCTTTGTATGCAATTCTTGCCCTTGACACATGGTAATGTTGGTGCTTTGGCAGTTCCATGCTTTTGATTTTCGTGTGATGACCAGAAGTGAGCCATTCTCTCAGCTTGTACATTGTCTTTATGTGTACCCCTTGACTGTCAGTTTGAGTCGCAAAAGAAATTTATTCATAAGGGTGGAACTGAGAAAGGATGATGCAGATGTTCGCAGACAACCATTGGAGGTGTTTGATCATGCACATACATTCCACTTCTCTTTGAAAAAGAGGAAAAAAATGTTACTAATTTTGAATGATGTGTTTATTCTCCAATTGCTAGGCTATGTTCCCAAGGGATCATGGAGCAGCACTTCAGAAATGGGCTCATACACAAGTTTCTGTTGGTTCTAGAATGGCTTGCTACCATGATGAGATCAAAATTTCTTTACCAGCCCTTTTGTCACCCCAACATCATCTTTTGTTCACCTTTTTTCACGTTGATCTCCAAAGCAAACATGAAGCTCCAAAGCCTGTAGGTCTTCATCTTGCTTTAATTGGCTGCAATTGATTCTCTGCATTCTAAACACACTATACTTTTGTCTGCTTTCTGTGTACTATTTAAGCAAGCTGGAAATTTGCTGTTTCCATGCCTGTTAATTTTGCAGGTAACTGTGGGATATGCTGCACTTCCCTTATCCAACCATTTGCAGTATGTATTCTTGCCATTTCATCCTGGTTAACTAATTTATGAGTTTAAATGTTCTTTGTTTTTTGAAGGATTCTTTCTTTTACTTCAGAATGACTTGATTAAGTACTTAGAATTGGCATTCAAAGGCTTTCGACTTCTTCCCTTTTAAGCATGAGCTATGTTTTGGTGAACCCTTGTTTATTTATTTATTTTTGACCTTGATTATGAGCAACTTCTGCACTCTTAATGTGGTTTCTGCCTTTGTAGAGGTCTATGTCTTGTTATTAAATCTTCATCTCATCTGTCTAGTTAGCACCTTTTTGTTTAAAATTTGACTAAAACAGAGATTAGAGGTTTGGTCAACGAAATCCTGCTGACAAACGATGTTATTTGAGTTTTTTAATTTTTATCCAGTATGTAGACGCCACTATTGTCATGAGTATCATGATGCACCAAACATCTTGTTTGCTTTTGTATGGGTTCGAATTAATGACCCTCTCTGGGGAAGACTTCTTGGATTGGGCAGGTACCAATGTTTTAAATTACAGCTAGTCCATGCTATATTATATTATTAAGAAAAAAGAGAAAAAGAAAAATAAGGAAATGATTTCTGTTGATTAGGATGATATGCACCACGCATGATAATCTTTATTTATTTATGTTAATATTCATATTACACAATGTTAGGGACTTGAACTGGCTATGTCAAAGCTTGAGCTAGACTAGACCCAACCCTGACCCTAACCCTAATTATCTGCTTAATTTTTGAACCAGATTAGGCTTTAAGTTTGGGCTATTTATGAAACACTATTTAGTTCAAACTGATCTAAAACCCAACATATCAAGCCCAAACAGAGAATTCTTGTCCTGAGCTTCCAGGCCAACTTGAACTGTTGATGATCATAAAGAGCGCAAAACTCTTCCTATTAGAAACCTTAAAAAATTTGAAGAAGAGATGGTTAAAAATGTAGTTGTGGTGGTTGTAGGTTGAGATGAAAGATGTTTCTTTCTTTTTCTTTTTTTTAAATTGAGACAAGTTGTAAGATTCAACTGAAACTCGTGAAAATCACTTGTCACATTGAAACTGCCAGCAGTTCCAATTCTTGCTGTATGGTGTTGCCATTGGATGATATTCATCATTTGCCAGGACATTTCAAGTATTGTTCAAATATTCGTCCATATAGCTTTATTTTGTGAAAATATGCTGAATTGAAAAAGTGCTTGACATGTCTTTTCCATGTACAATGTCAAAAGGCCTAAAAGATTACAATAAAGAGGCATACGAAGGCATTTTTTTGTTTCCTAAGCTAACTTCTTTGTGCTTCGTTGCACCTGAAATTTGTAGCTATATCTTTAATTAATCTTATTCAGTTGGCAAGTTGGGAGTATGATCTTTTTGAATAAATTTCTGGTACTTTTTCTGCTTGAAGCACTCAACTAATTAAAATGTGGTCCAAAATTGTGGTCAGATTGCAGTCTGAAGTATCATTACCAATTTTGAGAGAGTTGGTTCCACATTATCTGCGAGACAGTGGGAAGGTATAATACTTTCATTAAAGGTCACATTAGTTAATGCAAGTTTTCATATGCAATCATGGGTATATTGAGAGTAGAGTCAGTTGTCAATAACCTGGGCATACAAGTATAGTTTAATGCTTTCAAGTCATCTTTCTACTTAATTTGGTAAACCCTTGTCAAGTGGTTAGTTACATTCTTTTGTAATCAGCTTTTACCTTTCCTGTTTTTTTCAGGAGAGGTTGGATTATTTGGAGGATGGGAAAAATGTCTTCAGAATACGTTTAAGACTATGCTCATCTTTGTTTCCAGTCAATGAGCGCGTTAGAGACTTTTTTCTAGAGTATGACCGCCATATCCTTCGTACTAGTCCTCCTTGGGGATCGGAGCTACTTGAGGTACATTTCATATTGTGGCCTAGGTTTTATGATGATGATTGTTTTGCTTGATTGATTTTTCCTTCCTGTCAGTTACTGTTTGTTTGTCTAAAAACCCTCCACAATTGAATTTCAACAGCATGAAGAATGCAGTATCTATTATAGTAGAAAATATTTTCATTTGGTCTGCATTCAACAAGTGGCAAGTCTGGCAGTTCAATCTTTAGCATAGTAAATTTCATAATGTTTTAAAAAGTCTAAATGAAATCTTATACCTGCATGTATATTTTCTCACAGCATAGTAAATTTCATAATGCTTTTATTTATATTTGTGTTTTCTCACAAGCATTTTTTTGATATGGTATCTTTGCATCAGTAGTTATCTATAGTGTATTCAAGGAAGCAGCTTGAAGCAAATTATACCTGCATTTATATATGCCAGGTGTGATTGGTGATATATTCATGTGAAAACCTTTTGGAATGAAGATAGTGATTGAGGTTAAAGATAAAGACTTGGTGGTTGACCATGCAGTATATAAAAATTGGTCTTTATGATGAAATGGTGAAAACTGAGAAGGATGGTAATCCATGTGCCAATGCCTTTTTAACTTCCTTCTTCTCTTCATCCTGCTAATGAGGAAAGTTGGGGATAAACTGAAATGGGATTCTCTTCCTCCAGTTTTCAATTTTGAGTCTTAAAAAAAGATGACAGATGGGAAATATTCTGCATTCTGGCTTCTAAATGCTATGAAGTATGAAACTTGCTCATAGAAGTTAGATAAGCTACATGCTGATCATTGTGTGTTTTGGGGAAGGATGTGTTACAATTTCTAGGGTTTGTGGATACAGTGCTAGGGTTTATTCTGAATGCAAAAGATAAAGGAAAAAGAGAATGTCTTTTATTCTGAGAGAAAAAATAAAAACATGTTACAAACCCTAATATCCCATCCCTTATATAGGTGGAATTTCTCTTTGCGTTACAATTCCTACTTAGACTTTTTCTACAGTCGGTTTATATTATATCAGCTCTTTTTTTTCAAGTCGGTTTTAGCTTCTTTTATTGGACTGTAATGAACCTAGATTTATTCAAGTGTAGAAGGGTACTTTGTTGTATAATTATACTTGTAAATCTTGAGTCCCGTGTGGGTATTTTGACTCCCTCCT
Organism: Trichopus zeylanicus subsp. travancoricus; assembly: GCA_005019695.1. Taxonomy (NCBI): domain Eukaryota; kingdom Viridiplantae; phylum Streptophyta; class Magnoliopsida; order Dioscoreales; family Dioscoreaceae; genus Trichopus; species Trichopus zeylanicus. The sequence goes on along the minus strand of RXID01019379.1, from coordinate 214,854 downwards.
CTCTCAAGTTGGTGCATGAATATCAAGCTTGCTTAGCTTGGAAATATTTTATGTTAAGTATTCATTCCTTAGAGCTTTGGTAAGTATATCAATTAGTTGTTTCTCTAACAGAGTATGTTATAAATTAGTTTGTTTCTTTGGCACTTTGACAAAGTATAAGTTCAAGTTCAATGTGCTTGGTCCTCTAATAAAATAATGGGTTTTTTGAAGTATGCAAGATTAATTGATTGTTAGAGTAGATTTCAGTGGCTTGCTTTGTTGGGTATTCTAGCTCTTGTAAGAATGGTACACAAAATTTCACATGTTCCTAATGCCACTGATTTGTATCCTGCGTCTACACTAAATCTTACCACTACACTTTTATTTTTTACTCTTTTAAATAAGTAAATTTTCTCCAATAAATATACAATATCCTGAAGTTGATTTTTTGTCACAAACTAAGCCTGTCCAATCTACATCAGAATAACATTGTACATTGAAATCTTCATGTTTTTTATAACATAGCCTTAGTCTAGGTGCTTTTTTTAGATATTTTAGAATCTTGTACACGACTTTTATGTGTGGTTTTCTTAGGAATTGCACAAACTCGCTTACACTACTTGTTGAGAATCTAATGGTAAGTCTTGTGATAGTTAGATAAATGAGCTTTCCTACAATTCTCCTTTATTGTTTTGGATCATTGACTTCAATACTTGTGTTTTGATGCAATTTTATATTTGGATCCATGGAAGTATTTGAGATCTTGCTTTCCAACATGCCTATTTCAATTAATCCAGTGTGTACTTTTGAGATAACACTAATTCTTTTGTTGAGTATGTTACTTGTATTCTAAGAAAATAATATAGCTTGGCAAGAATTTTTATTTCAAATTAAGTTTTTGAAAACTCTTTTGAGTCCTTTGATTTGTTTATTGTCGTTTCTTGTCATTATGATGTCATTTATATAAACCAATAATATATTTTTTCTTGATTTTTCCTTAATGAAAACGGAGTAGTTTAATTGATTTTTTTGGAACCCATAACTTGTTAATGCAATACTAAACCTGTCAAACCAAGTCCTAGCTGATTGCTTGAGGCCATAAAAAGATTTTCTTAGCCTGCATATTAGTTGTAATCCTTCAGAATTAATAAAATTTGAGGGTTGTGTCATATATACTTCTTTCTTGAGATTCCCATGGAAAAATACATTTGTCACATCCATTTATGATAGACTCCGGTTCATATTTACAACCAATGTTAAAATGCTTTCAATGAGTTGAGCTTTGCAAGCAGTAAGCATCAAAATAATTCTCACCATATGTTTGTGTGAATCATTTTGCAACTAGTTTGATCTTATATCTAGCAATGCTCTCATTTGGTTTGTATTTAATTGTATACACCGAATTGCTTTTTATTGCTTTCTTTCTATTTGGTAGGGGTACCAATTCTCATGTATTGTTTTGATATAGTATTTTTCATTTCTACTTCAATTGCTTGCCTCTAGTTGGAATCATTTAGTGCTTCTGTTATTGTTTTGGGTATAAAGGTGGTAGAGATAGTCAACACAAAGTATTAGAAAATAGGAAATGGTTTTTCATATGATACAATTTGACTAATAGGGTATCTAATACATGCTTTTTTCTCCTTTTTTAGAGCTATAGGGATGTAGGATTCAATTTCAGTAGCAAGTGTATTTGAATTTTCAGTAGTTTGTTGTGATATCTGTGTCTATTCTGGACTTTCTGAGGTAGTTATTGGTTGGCCGATTCCTTGGTTTTGCCCATCCTTGTGCCTTTTGCGGTAGTTAATGCCAAATTTGTTATGATCTCCTTCATTGTGTATGGTAAATGTTTGGTCATTAACAGGTTGAGGTAATAAACTAGAGTTGTTTTGAGGATTCTTGTCAAGAAGTACTTTGTTTGTGTTACCTTTAGAGAAACAGGTGTCACATCCATAGTTGCATCTCTTATGTTTTGTTGGATTATAGTATTTATAATTTTTGTGTGTTAAAAATCCTAGCAACACACATCTAATTATTGTAGGTTGAAGTTTGTTTTTATTTATGCTTTTAAGTTTTGGACAAAATAGACACAACCAAACACATTGAGATTAATGTGGAATACTTCACTGTTAGAACACAAAATTTGAAAGGGATTTTTATTGTAAAGTAAGTAGATGGTTCTCTATTAATCAGGTAGCATGCTATTTGTATAATATTTTCCTAAAATTTATGAAGTAAATTTTGTTGGATCATGATGTATAGTATTTTTCAAAAATTTATAGGGTAGATTATGTTGGATTATGACGGCTGTAGCAACATCTAGAAGATGCTTGTTGTTTCTTTTAATCATACTATTTTATTGGAATGTGGCTAGACAAGAGGTTTGGAAGAGAATTTCACTATTTTGAAGATATTTTTAAAATTTTCTTGAGATATACACTTTTTTATTATCAATTCTTAGAGTTTTGACTATTGCATTGAATTGGTTTTACATCTCTTTGTAAAACAATTTGAACATGTGGTTCACGTCAAACTTATTTTTGATGAAGTAAATCCATGTCATTTTAGAGCAATCACTTTAGGGTTTAATACTTACCATTGTATGGATAGTTCTTACACAATGAGTGCACTTGAGGTTTCCTCTTCCTCTTTCTCTTCTTCTTTCTAAATGGCCACCTCGTATGATACACTCTCCTCTCCCAAATTTTCTATTATTGTCAGTGGGTATAATTGCAATTACAAAAATGATATTGTGACTTACAGGTTGTATATTTTGTATATTTATTCTTCTGTAGGATTGTATACATACTGTTTATTGACAACATGTTCTCTTCTGATATAAACTGATTTTTGATTTGCTCATGTTCTTTGTCTATATTGGACTAGAATAAAGGCACTCTAAACTCTTTTTTGTATTGATTTTAGATCAATGCTATTTCAAAGCACGGTCATTACTTGAGTCATTTATTAGCTTTTTAGATGGATTTGCTTCAATGTATGATCTCTTTTCCTTTATTCTTAGGAAGACTTGTATAGTTTTGGTCCATTAAAAGTAATTCTTATATCTTGCTAGTTGGATTAATGCATGTGGTGTCTTGAATTGTCTTTAAAGATTGTGGATGTCTTACTGCCTGCTCCAAGTTAGTCATGATGTTTAGGAATTTGAAACTATTGACCTTGAAAGATATTGGATCCTAAGGGTGCGTTTGATAATGAATAATATAAGATGAATTAAATAAGAGATAATCCGACTATTGAACAAGATAAATTATTTTTTTTAGCGTTTGATTGATAGTCAGATTAGTGGAAGACTAGTATTATTTTTTTTCCAAAATTGACCCTACAATGATTTGATGTTGAAAAATTAATTAGCTTTTTATAGTAATTTAATTTAATAGTAAATTAAAATAATTAATTTTTTAGCAAAAATAATTAAATTGTTAGTTAGACTATATTTTTTACGTTTGGTTGCTAGTTGGATTAAAACTAGGCTAGTTCTAATCCTATTCCATTACCAAATGATGGCTAAAGCTCTAATACCATGTTAAAATTTTTAGGGTTTGTGAATACAAAATTAGAGTTTGTTTTCAATAAAAAAGGTAGAGAAAAAAGAGATTTTTTTTATTTTGAGAGAAAAAGTAAAAGTGTATTACAAACCTAGTATCTCATCTCTTATATAGGTGGTAGTTCTCTTTGCATTACAACTACTCTGAACTTTTTCTATAGTCTATCTATATTATGTCGGATCTTCCTTTTTAACTTGGTTTTGACTTTTTTTATTGTGCTTGGATGAACCCGGATTTACTCAAGTATAGGTGGGAATTTTGTTGTGCAATTGTATTTATAAACCTTAAGTCCCACGTGGGTATTTTGAATCTAACTTTCTTTATTATTTCAACAAGATGAACCCTAAATGTTTATGAATTTACTTCCTCATTGAATTAGCAGCTCCAAATGCCACTCATTGGTTGCTCTCCATAACCCTTGACTACATTATGATCCCTTTCCCTGAACATGAGAAAATGACGACTTTTGTCAAGTGATGTTGCTTAAGTGCCTTGTATTTGCATGTGCAACTTTTTTAATTTTTTTGAGTAACTATTAGAGAAATAAGAACAAATTGAAGCTTCATCATTGTGTTGACGAATGCTCTATGTTTGATTGGTTTGGAGATTTGTTCCATTCATAATTGCTTCAAGACCTCATAGGGCCCATTTAGAATGGGGTCAAGGTCAAAGTCAAGGTCAAAGGAAAGGGTAAAGTGTAAAACGCTAATGCGGTCAAGTAAATCTTGTTTGGTTACTGATCTGGTTAGCAGATGGTTAAAATTTTTTATGCACAAAAATATCCTCCGGTGAGTTCTGTTCATGTACTACTGTTCATCTTCTTCATGAGAGCGAGCAGAGCGGGCGGAGTGAGCGCGGCTCGCTCGTGGGGCGAGCTCGGCGCGCGCACGCGGGGAGCTCACCGGGCGTGTGCGTAGGGGGAGACCCACGACGTCGCCCTCCATCCAGATCGTAACGAGCTCGAGCAGGGAGAGCGGAAGATGGCGTAGTCGCCGGTCGAGCTCGAACATGGAGAGCAAAAGACGGCGGAGTCGCCGATCGAGCTTGAGCGGGGAGAGCAAAAGACGGCGGAGTCGCCGGTCGAGCTCGAGTGGGGAGAGCAGAATACGGCGGAGTCGCCGGTCGAGCTCGAGCGGAGAGAGCAGAAGACGGCGGAGTCGCTGGTCGAGCTCGAGCGGGGAGAGCAGAAGACGGCGGAGTTTGCAGGTCGAGCTCGAGTTGGGAGAGCAGAAGACGGCGGAGCTCGCCGGTCGAGTTCGAGTGGGGAGAGCAGAAGACGGCGGAGCTCGCTGGTCGAGCTCGAGCGGGGAGAGGGTGATGGACGGCGGAGCGGGGAGAGGGTGATGGACGAGGGTGGTGGGGTCAGACGGTGGGGAGGAAGGGGAGGGGGTGATGGACGGCGGATATTTGGAGATGGAGATAGAGATAGAGGGGGTGAACCTAATCACGGGTTAGTCATTCATAGGTAGATCATGTTCATCTTTTAAACATAACATTACAACACATAACATTGTATAAAGAAATAATGAAAAACACAATATACATTATTATTAGATATATATAATAATTTTGGAAGACACCGGAAACAGCGAGTACTGTTTGCAAAATTCTGTGTTCAAAATAAAGCATCAGCGAGTACTTCTTTGGCTACACGTGCGATTGCTTCGCGGTGCAAAAATACAATATTATTCTCTGCAAATAAATAAAAGGTGGGAAAATTATTAATATGATATTAGAAAATTATATAAATTATAGTTACAATTGATACGTAACATAAAAAATATTATCTTAGTTGACATCAGAAAGTTAATTATGATATTTTATATCGAAAAAAGTAAACGATCACTTACGCTTCCCACAGAGCTTCAGTTATTTCGTTTCGAAATGTTTTCCCATATCGCACTTCACGTTGCGATATATGGACGTTGGGTTCAGATGTTTCATTGTGTGCTCCCGGATATTCTTCAGTGCTATCATCAACTCCTTCGTTAGCCCTGCAGTTGTGAAACAGCTGGTCCTCACTGTAATTCCTACGTATAAAATTATGTAGTATAGCACAAGCCACCACTATAACACATTGTGTCTCGTAAGGATATGGTTGCATTTTGCGTAATATTTGAAACCGCTGCCTAAATACGCCAAATGTCCTCTCCTCACAGTTTCTTAAACCGGCGTGCATGTGATTAAATTTGTCATTCAAATTCCGATATCGGACTCGACCTTGACCAAACTGCCCAATGTGGTACCGCTCATTTCAAAATGGTGCAAAAAATTTGTTAGTATTGATATACTCGTCAACTACTAGATAGTATTTAGCTAAAATAAACTATGATTATTATTACGAACATTATCATTAGTCTTTAAAGAAAAACAAAATTATGAATTTCACCTTCGCGGACGAAGAAATCGCCTCGGTTTAAACATTCTTGTAAGATTCGTGCGTCTGCCGCAGATCCCTCCCAACCGGTACAAACGAACAAAAATTTCATATCAAAAGAGACAACTGCCATAATATTTTGCGTAAGCAACCCATGTCGGTCTCGAAATGGAAGTTGTATTTCTTGACTCACAATCGCCGGTATATGTGTGTCATCTATAACTTCAAGTGCATCCTACAAAGAAACACATAATATATTGGAGTATATGTTGGCATTACTTAGAGAATATTGTAAAAACTTATCTCACCTTAAAAAGGGAATACGCTCCTCCTCGATTAAGAATTGCGGGATGGACTGGAATATCATTAGGCGGCAATTGTATGTAATAATTTTTTAGAGACATAATACCTTCCAAGACTTTATGGAAGTACCTGCTTATAGTCTCTGTAAAGTGTTAGAATGCCAGCTGCAAGTTTCTGTTAGATATTCCACGAGCAATGGAGTAAAGAAAAATTCCTACTTGTAATTCAGCTGATACATGGGCTGTAGGTATGATACTTCCCGGTTCAACAAGCATTCTAGTGAGCTGTAGAAACACTTACGGCATAACTCTAAAGGTTTGAAAAAAATGAGTTTCATTAACTAGCAAGTCGTATATAAACTTCATCTTAGTAAGCGCTCGATTGTTCAGTGGATGGGGTGGTTTTCTTGCTGAGATTGAGGAGCCTTCAAAATAAGGGGAAATCTGATCTTCGATTTGCAACTCTACTTCTTCCTTTACATCATCAACAATATCGTCGTAATTAGACATTTGGGTATTATAAAGAAGAATGAACTTGTGTTATACCATCGACAATAAGGTCGCTCTATAAATAGAGATCGATCTGAGTTGTCAGAGTGATAAATCTTGTCCGATTGATTGGACGTGTCGTCTTGATGTTACAAAGATGAATTGTTGACGTCAGAGTAATAAATCATGTCTGATTGATAGGACATGTCGTCCTGATATTACGGATATGAACTGTTGATGTCAGAGTGATAAATCATGTCTGATTGATATGACGGGTCGTCTTGACGTTACCGAGATGAACTGTTGACGTCAGAGTGATAAATCATGTCTGATTGATAGGACATGTCGTCCTGATGTTACAGGGATGAATTGTTGACGTCCGAGTGATAAATCATGTTTGATTGATATGACTTGTCATCTTAATGTTACAGAGATGAATTGTCGACGTCATAGTGATAAATCATGTCTGATTGATATGGCGAGTCGTCTTGATGTTACAGAGATGAACTGTTGACGTTAGAGTGATAAATCATGTCTGATTGATAGGACATGTCGTCCTGATGTTACAGGGATGAACTGTTGACGTCAGAGTGTAAATCATGTCTGATTGATATGACATGTCGTCCTGATATTACGGAGATGAACTGTTGACGTCAGAGTGATAAATCATGTCTGATCGATATGACGAGTCGTTTTAATGTTACAGGGATGAACTGTTGACGGTAGAGTGATAAATAATGTTTGATTGATAGGACGTGTCGATGCGAGTCCCTCCTAGTCAATGTACGCCACAAGAATTAAATAGAGGTAAGTTGAGATTATAAAGAAGAAATTTGTGGCAAATATACCCCCTGTAAGATTGCTTAACTGCAAAAATATTCCACTAAATTTTGTCATTGCATGTATCCCCTTCCAAAACAAAAATATAATTAATCATTAGCTGACCATAAACATCAGAAACATATTTACAATCCCATTTGATTTTTGTTAGAGCACGTACCAATCTCAATTAATACAACCTAAGTATCAGCTAGCATAAATTATGTTAATTAAATTGTACAGCATGTGATATACTACATAAACCCATGTAATATCAGCATGTGATATAGTACAAAAACCCATGTTTCACAGTCACAAATCAGACAAGCATAGTTTCACCTCAATTACAACTAATCACAGAAGCACACCCTCAGTCACAAATCACAAATCGGGAAGCACACAGCTCCTTCACCTGGATCATGGACTCCATGGAATTTGATCCTGAAACTGGCTGCGGCAATGCATACTTCCTACGGAGGGTCATGCTTCTGTCGAGACCTTTCTTTCCTTTTTGTCCTTCCCTTGATTAGCACCAGCCTTGTTTGCCTTTGCTGCTGCATTTCTTTTCTTCCTCTTCACCTATAAACAATTAAAAACTTAGAAACGAAGTTTATACAAGGCAGAAACGAATAATGTAGCTCAAATTAAAAGTTCATTTGAAGAAAATTGCAATTAGGAACAGAATTTCACTGGAGTTCAGCTTCTTTCGTCTGTTTCTTTGACTTTGTATCAACATCTCCATGAGAAGTATCAGCATCTCACAATTAAGTAAGAAAAACATATGAAATAGCTCAGAAATTAGTAGCAACAGCGTGTTTAGAGTACCAGCCAAGGAGCTTGCTCCAGGACCTACTTGTACATTATCCCATTATCTGACAATCTATTGGGAGTTATTCGAGATTTGAGGGGACGACAGATAGAATTTACGTAACTGTGCCTTACTCCGTTTTATATCATATTTTTTTATTTGCCTCTCAGCTCATAATTTCAGCCCAAACGGATCCTTCTCTAGCAGAAAATATTCTTGATTATGTGGTACTTTCAGACATTCAGTGCATTTAAACTTGTCTGAAGTGTTAATAAAAGTAAGGCTGAACAACTTGGCCATGCACTTTTTAAACGTCTCACTCGTAACAACTCTTTCACTATACTTTTTGTCCATAACCTGCATCCATTAGTCCAAAGACTCCGGATCAGCAGTTTGCCCAGAATTGCCCCCAGTACTTTTCAGGAACTCTCCACTACGTTTCCTGCTATTTTTTCCACTGCTGCGATCAAATCCTTCAAGAGAGCGTTTCTCACGTGGTTCAGAAGTAGGGTTCTCATCAGGAAACAACCTCCGAGCGGTACGAGTGTATGGATCGTCGTCAGCCTCAGTGTTGTTTTGCATCGCTGGTGAGGCGCTCGAATCGGATCCCTCTTCTGCTGTAGGTGGCTCTGCAGGTGCACTTCTCGATGACAGCATCCACCTCCCTATCGCAATTGAGCTCTTCACCATTAGTTCTACATCAAAAAACTGAGGAAACTCAATGATCCACGCATTTTCGTATTGTGGGTTGTGCTGCCAAAAAGAAAAAAGTATTAGACATAAAATTAGGGTTTGTATTCCGAAAGTTACAATGTAAAATGTAAAACATACCATAAAGAAATCTTTTGTTACTCCTGGATCTCCTGCTGTTGGCCTATGCATGTCATAATCCCACGTCCATTCGCTCTTGGTCTTCATAAACTGAAATTCATTATACCTTTCTTTCAATCTCTTCCATATGTACCTCAATTGCTCTGTATCTTGTACCACGACAGATAATTCATTTAATTTCTGCACAATTTTATTCCAAAATTGCTTTATGAAATTACCACCCTTGTTCCTTTTATCAATGTGTTCTTTCAGTAGCAACCGAATAAGTAAAGTGTCCTCATCAGTGGTCCAATTTGGGGCGCATCCAGACTTGTGAGAAAACTGTCCAGTTTGCTGAGTTGATTTTCCCTTTCCTTGTGTTTGAGGACTTTACCGAACTGGTGGATTGTAAGCACCCATTCCTTTAGTAAAATCTGAACAAGTAAATAATTCAATCCAAGTAAATATGCGGAGTATGATTGTCCACATTATTCCAGAATAGTCAGAAAAATGCATCTTTAACCTTGCCCTCTATATTCATCACAATAACAACATGGTTATATATGAGCGTTTATGTTAACCTTGAAATAAGAAAAACTGTGAGGTTGCATAAGCTGAGGTGTATACATGCAAAAGTATGAGATAATATGGGTGATGTGGACATTGTAATTTTTGAGACTCTTGACAAATGATTTCAGTCTGTAACAGAATGTTGCTATTGTTATGAAAATCACTTGATCGAATGCATGTTAATAAACAACTATAAATTTAAAATGTTTTTTTCTCCTAATGCTGCAGATTTTACGCTCCTAAACACGTGATGAAATTATTGGAATAAACATGATCCATATGAAAGACAAAAATATTGAGAAGAACCACTTAATTAATTATATGTCGTCGGCGGGGAAGGAGGAGACTCGTGCGGCGTCTGTTGCGTCGTCGGCGGGGAAGGAGGAGACTCGTGCGGCGACTGCTGCGTCGTCGGCGAGGAAGGAGGAGACTCGTGCGGCAACTGCTGCGTCGTCGGCGGGGAAGGAGGAGACTCGTGTGGCGTCTGCTGCGTCGTCGGCGGGAAAGGAGGAGACTCGTGCGGCGTCTGCTGCGTCGTCGGCGGGGAAAGGGGAGACTCGTGCGGCGACTGCTGCGTCGTCGGTGGGGAAGGAAGATACTCGTGTGACGTCTGCTGCGACGTCGTCGACGGGGAAGGAGGAGACTCGTGCGGCGACTGCTGCGTCGTCGGCGGGTAAGGAAGATACTCGTGCGGCGTCTGCTGCGTCGTCGGTGGGGAAGGAGGAGACTTGTGCGGCGACTGCTGTGTCATCGGCGGGGAAGGGGGAGACTCGTGCGGCGTTTGCTGCGTTGTCGGTGGCGATCGTGCTCTGCTGCGGCGACGGCGGCGGCGGGCCCGGGGGGGGGGGGGGGGTGGGGGGGGTGGAGATTATATACTTAGGGTTTTGTGGCTGAGGCGATTTGAGCCAGTGGATCGAGATCCGACGGTTCAGATGAACTGAGGGCATTTTAGTCAAATTCTTATTATAATTTAAATGAATTTAATAATGTTAGTGCGGTCAAATTTTTGGCGTTCGGAAGATAGTCTGGTCAGGGCGAGGTGACCCTAGCCCTGACCCCGTTCCAAACGCGCCCCTAGTCTCTTCCATCATAGTCCGATCTAGCCACTTTAGTAGCCACATGAATGCATCAGCACTAGAGATCAGATTGCATACACACTTTGTTCGGGAAATTGTAGGCTACTGCTGCCCTAGACTTGCTGCTAAACTTTATCATTCTATTTTCTCATATCCCTTGCAAACTTATTATAAAGCTTGGATCTTGAAATTTTAAATATGCTTAAGTGCTTTGTTCAGCATGGAAATGTTTTCTTTTTTGTCTTTATTGTTTAAAGCCCTAATAGTGCTTCACATTATTGTTAGAATGTTATGTTTTGTTTAATATGCTTGTTTTACGAGTCCTGTATATATGCATTACTAATTCTCAAGCTTTGTGAAGCATGAATGTCTATGTTATTCTTGAATCTAGAAGTAAGTAACGGGTGACTCACGGTGCAAAATAACTTGGTGAAATGTTTTCTCTTGTAGGCTATCAACAGTTTGAAGAATGTTGAATCAACTGCCTTGTTACAGTTCCTTCAGCCAATACTAAACATGCTTCTCCATCTTATTGGTGATGGTGGCGAAACCCTTCAGGTTTTTCTAATTTCCATAATTGCTATTTTACTGTTTTTTTCACCCACATCTCTTTGATCAGGTCATTATACTATAATCATTGAAGGTGTTTTCTCTCCGAATTCTTTTGAGTTTCTGCATAAACCATATTACATTGCTGCATAATTAATTCTTTGTTGATTAGTGATACTTGAGATACTTTATTTCTCTTCTTCCTTTTGCTTTCATTTTTGCCTGCAGGTTGCAGCCTTCCGAGCTATGGTGAATATTTTGACTCGGTACGTCCTAGTGTTGTTATGTGTATGAAAATTGAGTTCAGTTAACAGCTCACCAGTGTCTATTTTTCCTTATTATCTTTGTGATGCTTAAATGTAGAATAGCAGTACAACACCAAACATTATACTTGCTCCTGACTCTGTCTTTATCCTTAAAAAAAGAGATTTCTTGATAAATAGGGGTTTAATTAGAATTTACTATTATTATCTTCCTACGAGTGCAACAATATGTTTCTGTGACATAGCTTGATATTATTATTCCATTTGAATTTTCTGGACTTCTATGTATCATTTTTTTTGGGAAAATTCTATATATACTTTCAAATGTCTATGATATAGAAGTAAAATTTATGGGGATCAATCACCCCAGCCACAGGCAATGCACAGTTGCTTGTGGCAAAACTGATTGAACATGTTAAAATGCACTGTCCTTGGTATCATAATTGATCCTCTTGTTTCCATTGATTAATGTGAAACTTTCAAATGTAATCAACTTTTGTGAAGGTTTAGGACCTGACACTTGTTATGTTGATTCATTGTTTCTCATTGATGTTTGCCAAATCATGACATATTCATCATGATGCCCTTGTTTAACTTCAAAGTGGTTTTGGATCAAAACATCTGGTGTAGTACACTCACTGTGGCATCTAGGCATGAAAGCTGTCTCAAATTAGCTAATTGCTGATCTTATTGGATTTTTCAGTGTATCAAGCTTTTCATCAGCTTGTAGATTCATGTCTTTATATTTCTGCACTTAGATTTGAATTTTGGATCCAGAGTCCAGTTTCTGCATGACTAACGTGTGTGCTTATGCTGCTGCATAAAAGAATCATCTGGGAATTAATACTTAACTGTGTATTGAACCAGATTAGGCATTTGTGGTCCTTAAATACTAATTTTGAATAATTTGGTTTCTACATTGGATGGATTGGTATTGTAACTTCGAATATCATGAATAAAAGAGAATTAGGGCTCAAAATAGCCACGTGAGATTCAAATATTCTCAATTATATATTTGTACAAAGTACTCTCCAAATATTTGAGTAAATCCGGATATCATCACAGTCCAATAAGAAGTCAAAACTAACTTGGAAAAAAAAATTGAAAATGGATAAAGCATAAACAAGCTGCAAAAAACATTCAAATATGAGTTGTATTAGAACTCCCAAGGATGAAGAGACTAGGGTATGTGCAGTTTACTTTAGCTTTTACCTTTCAAAATAAAGAAAATTTTATCCTTTTTTCCTCTTCATTGACAAAAAACTCTAGTTTTATATCCACAATCCTAAAAATTGTAACATGTTATTAGAGTTATAGAATTTTAATTCTCTTCAAAGATCAATAGAGTTTGAAACTTTCAGACATCATGATGAGTCGGAGAGAAAATAGAAAGACATTAATGACTTTTGGAAATAATTTGAGACTCCAAATGACATTAATCCGATTAATAGGATCTAAAAATTACTTCAAATAGACCGAAGCTATACAAGTCTTTTTAAAAGAAAAAATAAAGAGATTGTACATTTGAAGGAGATCCATCCGAAAAGCCAATAGAAGACTGATTCAGAGAAAATAGTCAAGTAATGACTATATTCTAGAATAATATGGATCAGGTAGTCAACACCAATAATGATGGACTACGATACAATAAAACAAATATGAGAAGAAGGTAAAAGATTTTGCTTAGGCAGAGACAATGTTTTGAGAATTTTTGAAATTACAGAAGATATGGTTAGAATTAGATAGATTGGAAAAACTCTCGGAGAACACTTTGTAAAGATGAAGAGCTTTTGGAATAAACTGGATATGTACTAACCATCAACCTTCAATATTGAAAAGCAAAATTAGTACAAAAAAGAATTTAGAGTGGTTCTATTTTTGTCCACTCTAGATAAACAATATGAGAAAATAAAAAATTAATTTATGTTATAGGAGTGCCTTTAATTAGCGGTATGTATGCGAGATTGTAGAGGGCAAATATACAATCTATAGATCAAATTATCAGATTTGAGGTAGTAGTTGCAACTATTGATAGTAATAGAAGTTTTGGAAGAAGAAAGTTTATCACATAAGGAGGTCATTCAGGAAGAAGACGAGGAAGAAGCATAGTCAATTTTAAGTGCATTCATTGTGGAATAACTAACCATACAATGGATAAGTATTGGATTCTGCATGAAAGTCTTTCATTATTTACATCTCATAAGTATTCAATTCCTATCATGAGTATAGTAAGGTCCAAAATACATTAGAACATGCTGTTATCTCAAAGACAATGAGATTGAAGTTCCGGAAAAAAGAGTATGACAAGGTAATACAAGTGAGAAAAGCCTTGTTTGTCTCAACCACAATTGGAGCAGAAAATTAAATGCACAACAAAGCATGAATTATTAACTAAGGAGCAACAACGTATAAAATCGATAATCCTAAGTTATTTTTATCATTGTCAAATTTGTTAATATACTTTTAGCCAATGGAGAACATCTTTTGGTAAAAAATATGATAGTATATAAAGTGAATAACTAAATCTCACTTTTTTACCCTTAGTTGACAAATTCTCTTATAATTTACTCTCAGTGAACTAATTGGCAAAAACCTTTAATTGTAGTATAACTTTTTTCGCTTCTCATTGTATTTTTTGGGGCCTTCGGATGAGAAAGATGATTGGTGAAGTGATTGAAAATAGAGCTTATACAAGTCAGAAGTAATAATGACTTTTATGACATTATAAATTAAGTCGTTTATTGTTTTCCAAATTTAGACTCATGTTTCCTAAGTTTAACTTTCACTCTAAACTCACTTGTGAAATTTGTGAGTTTGTTAAGCATCATGTGAGTGCACTCTCTTCTACGGTTAATAATAGAAGCTTGCAAAGAAATACAAAACAACCACTAAAATTTTTAAAGTCGATAATGGGAGAGAATATATCTCAAGAGAATTACAAGAATATTTCCAAAATAGTGATATTCTTTTTCAAGTTTTTTGCATAACCACACAACAACAAAATGGTGTGCCTAAAAGGAAAAATTTTTTTTTTAGATATTGTTAAATTCATTATGATCTTGTAGAACCTACCATATAAATTCTGAAGAGATGCAATACAAACAATCTATTATTTGATTAATAGAGCGCCTTTTAATTTACTCTAAAATAAAAGTCCTTCCAAATTTTATGCTCTTATAGTGAAATGTTCCATATTGATCCCAAGGTATTTGGATGTATTTGCTTTATTCAAGACTTAATTATAAGTAATTAGATGTATATTTTTAGGATATTATACAATATATAAGGGTTAAAGATGTAATAATCCAACAAAACACCAAATATATATAAATATGTGAACTAAGTTGGTAACTTTTTGATAATATTATTCTAAATCGGATATGAATATATATACAATCTAATCAAACTAATATTCTGATAAATTAGCTAAAAATCAGGATAAAGATAGACACATACAATTAATTTAGGAAAGAATAAAAAATATCCTCGAAGATTAGGGATACAATCAAATCTCCAACACTCTCCCTCAAGCTAAAGTACATATATCTATCATTCCCAACTTGCATACAAGAGGCTCAAAACTTGTTTTGGACAAAACTTTAGTGAGAATATTTGCTTCTTGAACATTAGTTGGCATATAAGATAATTTAACAATTCCTCCTTCAATTTTCTCCTTAATGAAGTGTCTATCAATCTTCCCATGCTTGGTTCGGTCATGATGCACCAGGTTATGTGCAATGCTGATAGCTAATTTACCATTACTGTAGAGTTGCATAGAACTAGTACAAGTGGCCTTTAACTTTGCCATTAGACGCTTCAACCATAATAACTCACAAACTCCTTGAGCCAAAGCTCTAAACTCAGTTTCAACGTTGCTTCTTGACATTACCGATTGCATTTTGCTCCTTTATGTGACAAGATTTTCCCAAACTTTAGTGCAATACTCGGTTGTAGATCTCCTATCTTCGACTGAACCTGCTGAATCAGCATCTATGAAACACTTTTACTTCTCTTTAATCTTATTTCTTAAATAATAGTCCTTTTTTTGAATTTCCTTTGAGATACCTTAGAACATGGTTCATGACATTGAAATTTCTCTAAATAGGAGAGTATAAATTGATTTACTACACTCACTGAGTAGGCAATGTGAAATCTCGTGAGACATAAGTAAATTAACTTGCCTACCAACCGCTGATATATACTTTTGTTAATTGGTTCATCCTCTCTGAGCTCCTTTCTTTCTAGTTTAATTCTAAAGGAGTTCCAACAATTCTACAACTAAGTTTTCCTATTTCAACCAGCAGATTAAGAATGTATTTCCTTTGGGAAATAAATATTTCATATTTACTGCTTGTTACCTCCATTCCAAGGAAGAATTTTACATTGCCCAAGTCCTTCAACTCAAATTCTATCTTCAAGTCCAGTTTAAGTTTTGTAATTTTTTATAAATCATTTCTTGTAATTATCATAGCATCCACGTACATAATTAAGATGACTTTTCTTCCATCAGTAGGATGCTTGATAAACAAAGTATGGCCTGCTTGTCCGTGACAATATCTGAACTGTTTTATGATTAAGCTAAAGCTTCTAAACTATGCTGACAGGGACTGTTTCAAGCCATATAAAGATTTTTTCAATTTGCAAACCTTGCCTTCTTACTTCTTGCATTCAAAACCTGGAGGAATTTAATGTTGATTTTTTTTTCAAGTTCACTATTCAAAGAAGCATTCTTGATATCTAATTAATGTAATTTCCAATCTGGATTAACAGGAAGAGATAACAAAACTCTTATAAAGTTTACTTTTGCAACGGAAGCAAATGCCTCCTTATAATCCACTCCAAATGTCTTGAGTATATCCTTGAGTCACAAGTTTAGCCTTATATCTATCAATATTGCCATTAAATTTGTACTTCACTTTGAATAACCATTTGCAGTTAACTACCTTCTTATATTTTGGTATTTGGACAACTTCCCATGTACTGTTCCCGGTTAGGGTTCTTATTTCTTTTGAAATTGCTCCTTTCCATTTTTGAATCAATAATGCGTCCTGAATATTTTTTGGAATTTTCACACTATCCATTTTTGAGGTAGACTTCCTGAATTGATTTGACAGTTTATCATACGGTATATAATCTGCAATCGGATGCTGAGTACAGGTTCTTACCCCTTTTCATAATGTTATGGAAATATCAAGATCATTTTGCTTTGTACCCGAGGCTTCATCCACAGGAATTGGTTCCGGATTGAGCAATTGGAAGTGCTAAGAAGGTTTCGGTTTTCTGGAATAAATCAAAATTTCCTTTGGCCCACAGATAACTTCCTAACTTTTTACCCTTTGATTCGGTAATAATGTTATTCTCGTTATTAGACTAACTCTCATGTGATGATGAATTTGAACTTAAGGGTCCAGAAAGAGGAATTGGAAGGGGAAAAAGAATGAAAATTGGAGGATCCCAATGTGAGTCTTTAGTAAGTTTCTCCCCTTGAAGAGAAGCATTGGGATAAAAAGGTTGATTTTCTAGCAATCATACATCACTAAAGAGAGAATTTTTTGGACTCAGGATAATAGCGCTTGTAATCCTTTTGAGTGGATGAATAACCAACAAACATACATCTTATAGTCCTAGAATCAAATTTGCTTTTGTCATAACTATGATTCTAGATAAAAGCTGTACACCCGAAACCCCTAGGTTAAAGAAAGTTAAGTAATCGAATTTGAGGATAGTTTTCTATGAGAACACTAATAGGGGTCCGAAACATAAGGGGGTTGGAAGGAAGATCGTTAATCAAATACGATGGTGTTAAGATTGAGTCACCCCAAAAATAATGAGGAACGTTGTAGGCTAATATTATGGATCATGCAACCTCAAGAATATGTCTATTTTTACGTTTAGCGATTCTATTTTGTTGGGGTGTATAAGCATATAAACTCGAATGGAAAATTCCACGATGATTAAGATAGGTCTGGAATTTTGTAGAGAAATATTTTCTACCATCATCAGTCCCAAGTACATGGATAAATGTTTGGAAGATGTTTTGAATGAATTTATGGAATTGTTGAAAGATTTGAAAAGCTCGGAATTCTTCCTTTATAAGATAGACTCAACAAACCCCCGAGTGATAATTAATAAATGTGATAAACTAATGAGTTTTGGACAAATTTAAAGAGTGAGGTAGAACCCAAATATCACTGTGTATGAGAGAAAATAGTTTAGAGGGTTTGTTAGAATGTGGTGAATATGACTGTCGGATTTGTTTGGCGCAAATGTAACGTTCACTCTGAAATGACGCAACATTTGATTGATAAATAATTTGGGGTACATTGACTTTAAATAACTGAAATTGTGATGATCAAAATGTTTATGCCAAAGAATCATATCATTGTTTGACTTAGCTGACAAAGACGTTGGATGACTTCTTGACTCAAACTCAGAACTTGTACTTGTGAGGTAATTTAAACTATTGCGCTCAGCACTGCTAATCATTCTCCCGGAAGACCGATTTTGAAAAACTCAATAAGAAGAGGAGAATGTTACAGTGCAATTCAGGTCCTTTGTTAATTTGCTCACTGAAATAAGGTTATGATGAAAATTAGGAACATATAACACTGAATTTAAAAATAAATCAGCAATAACCACTATTCCTTAATCTGTTGTAACTGATTTTATACCATCTGCTACTGAGATTTGAATTTTCTTACCACATAGATTGAATGATGAGAAAATAGTTTGAGATCCAGTCATATGGTCCGATGCCCCTGTATCAACTATCCAAGCACCTTTAGGAATAGCTTTAGACACTAAAGAAAATTGCTGATTACTTTTGTGTGCAACTGAAGAAATGTTGGCTGATCCTATAGATTCTGCCCTATGTTTTAACTTATTCTGACTTAGTAGTTTCAGTGAAAATTCCATCTGATCAGTAGATAATTGAAAAGATTTTTGTGAAAAATCGGGTTCTGTAACAGTGGCAGCAACATGTGCAGCATGTGAACCATCTCGAGCAGCAGTATTTGAGTGACTTCCATCCCTTTGACATCATGGTTTCCAATTTGGTGGCTTGGCATGTAGTTTTCAACAAGTATCCCTAGTATGATACGCACAATTGCAGTGATCACACCATTGTTTATTGACAGGTCTGGACTAATGGATATTTAAAGATGAGCTGTGCTTTAATGCTAGAGCAGATGCTTGTGTGGTCAGGCCAGTAAGAGGACTCGTAGAATAATTCAACATTACCCGTTTTCTACTCTCTTCTCTACGTACTTCAACAAAAACTTCATAAAGAGTAGAGAGAGGCTTAGTCCCCACTAAATGTCCTTGGCCTCATCAAGATCCTTATTCAGCCCATGAAGAAAATCAAATACTCTCGCTTTC
This sequence comes from Trichopus zeylanicus subsp. travancoricus, assembly GCA_005019695.1. Lineage (NCBI taxonomy): Eukaryota > Viridiplantae > Streptophyta > Magnoliopsida > Dioscoreales > Dioscoreaceae > Trichopus > Trichopus zeylanicus. Next base: position 195,869 of record RXID01019379.1, on the reverse strand, counting down.
CCAAGTCTCTTGCTGTATAATATGTTGTTTTTTAGACAGTGCCATTCGATTTCATAGAATATATCTATTTCCTACCACAACTCCATAAGAATAATATAATACTCAGTCACAGTGGAGTTTTCTTACCGTGTGGTTCTGACCGCTGATCAAAGTTTGCAGCACTGGGCTGTATTCTCCGCATTTGAGTATATCTTCTGAACTGCTATCTAGATTTCGTGAGTTATTTTATAATACAAATATGCTCTGCCAATTTTTGGTTTTATAGAATTTATAAGCTATGCCATCACTATGGAATTCTCAGTTATTCGTGTCTCATATTTTTCGCAACCCAGATAAGGTTGAGGAAGAGACCCATCAAAATAACCTGTTTTTCATTTACCCTGAATCACTAAAAGGACACATTGGAACCGCTCTTTAAAGTTAGATCCACTTAATCGGTGTTGGGTTATTTAGAGAGAATGGGTGGCAATTGAAGCAGCGAAGGATGGAACCATTTGGGTAGTGGACTAAACTGTGGCTGACACAAATAAGGTTAAAGAGGTGGCTGATGATGAAGAAGTCATTGGGTTGAAACGAGAAAGGACAAAACAGGAAACAAAACAAAAACAATGAAAAAAATCGATGAGAAAAAGGACGGAACAGGATCAGAAACAGAGCGGCCCTAAATCAGAATAGTCCAGTCGCTGGAAAAATGGCAATTCGTTGCACACATGACTGAAAAATGCTTTCAGCTCTGATATCATAAAATAAGCTAGTAATTTTCTAATAATATTATTTCAAGCCGAATATGAATATATATCCAACCTAATCAAACTAATATTTCAATAGATTAGCTAAAAATCAAGATAAAAAATAGAAAAATACAACTAATTTAGAAAAGAATAAAAAATATTCCTGAAAATTAGGGATATAGCTAAATCTCCAACAATATGGATGTAATTTTTCTAAAAGATATGCTCTAATTCTCTAAATATAACACAGACAAAAAAGTTCTTAAAAGCAATCCTCAAAACAACTTTGAATTGTTACCTCAGTCTATTTTGTTTACTTGTTGATGATCTACTATTTGTAATACCCAAAGAAGAGAATAACAATAAGTTTAACATTATCTATTGTAGAAGATAGAAGGATGGATCTAATTAAGAGATCAATCCACCAATTATTATCTTAGAAGATCCAGAACAAATCTAGATACAGTAACATGTTACTGAAAATTTAGATACACCTAAAATCCAAACTAAATACTGCCTTACTACAACTCTGAGAAAAGAGAGAAGACTATGTATTAAATATCCCATTAAACAGTTTGTATGCTATAAAAAAATTGTACTTTAAATTTAAACACTTTGTATTGATCATCTTTACTATTGTCACACCCAAAATAGTGATAGGAATATTGAATAAATTCAATTGGAGGCAAGTAATGGAGGTAGAAATGAAAATATTACATGAAAATAACACATAGGAGTTAGTACCCTAACAAGATGGGAAAAAAGCGATAGAATGCAAGTGGGTGTATATTATTAAATATAAATCAAATGGAAGCATTGATAAGTATACTACCAAATTGGTTGCAAAGGGCTTTAGATAAACATATGATATAGATTATTTTGATATTTTCTTATCAGTTGCAAAGCTTAATTCAGTGAGAGTTATCTTATCATTAGTCATAAACATGAATTGAAATCTATTACAAATGGATGTGAAAGATGCTTTTTTGTTATAAGGATCTTAAAGAGGAATTGTACATGACAAAACCTCCAAGTTTTATCGATTTTGAATGAGAACAACTAGTATGCAAGATGAAAATTTTTTTTTATAACCTCAAGCACTCTTCTTGAGTTCGATTTGAAAGGTTTAGTGTTACATTAACAGGTTATGGGTTTTAAATAAGTCAGTCAAACTATTTAGTCTTTATTAAAGGAGAATTAAGAAAGAAAATCATGTTAATAGTTTATGTGTATGAAATTATAGTGATTGGAGATGACAATGAAGGAATTAAAGAGTTTGAAGAGTTTTTAAATGCGCAGTTTAAGATAAAAGATATAAACAAGCTGCATTATTTTTTAAGAATAGAAGAGATAGACTCAATAAAAGAATTTGTGTTATCTCAGAGAAAGTGTATGCTGAAATGTTAACTGAGACATGTATGTTGGAAAATAGAATATCAAATATTCCTATGGATCCAAATATAAATTTGTATTTAGACACAAACATTGATGTTAAAAATCTAGAACAATATAAAAGAATTGTGAAAAAGCTTATTTATTTGATCATTACAAGTCTTGACATTACATTCCTAGTAAGCAAGGTAAGTCAATTAATATAATTCCTAAGAAAATCACACATGCAAACAATATACAATCCTAAGATACTTGAAGAAAGCACTTGAATTGGGATTGTGTTATAAAGAACATAAAGGTTTTAGCCTACAATGTTACATATATGCATATTGGGCAAACTCATCTTCTGAGAGAAAATCAATCTTAGGATACTGTATATTTATTAGAGGTAATTTAATCACTTAGAAGAGTACAAAGCAAATATAGTGAAAATATTTCGTGTAGAAGTGATCAATAATAATAAGAACATATGAAGTTTTATGCCTACAATCATTTCTACAAGAGTTAGGATATCACATAAAGTAAAAAAATTGATTGTGACAATTGATTAGCTTTGCATATCTCAAATAGTCCAGTGTTTCGTGAGAGAATCAAACATATTGAGTTTGATTTCTACTTTGCCAAGGAAAAAGTGCTACAGAAAATATATTGACTTGCAATATATTCCATCAGAGGAACAACTAATTGATATATTCACTAAAGCTCTAATGAAGGAATGTTTAATAGAGATCATTTCTAAACTAGACATTTTTGATATTTATGCATCAGTTTGAGGAGGGTGTTCAAAGAATAAAAGAAAATTTAGGTTTAAATGCTCATGTGGAATTCAAATATTTTCAAGTATGGTTGTACAAATATATTCTCAAAATATTTGAGTAAATCAGGGAATTATCACAACTCAATAAGAGACCAAAATCAACTTAAAAAAGAATAAGAACCGGCAAAGCATAAACGGGTTGTAGAAAAAAGTCTAATTGTGAATTGTATTAGAAATTTCATTTATATAAGGATGAGGAGATTAGGATGTGTGCGATCTACTTTAGCTTTTATTTCTCAGGATAAAAGAATTCTTCTCCTTTTTTCTTCTTCATTGAGAACAAACTCTAGTTTTATATCTGTAAATCCTACAAATTGTAACATGTTATTTTGTTTTTTCTTTAAACTTTGTATTTTCACAAAGTGTCATCTTCTCCTACAATCTAAGCGTTCAGATTCTGCTTCCCTGTTAATTTTGTTACTATGACTTTTTCGCTCAACTTCTGATACTTCTAGTTTTTCTCCATGCTTATGCCATCTGCTCCATGCACTATTTACTCCATACACTATTTATCATTTGTGGCAAGGTTTTGTAAAAAGTGTTATATGTATGGGGAGTATGGGGAGATAAGGCGACCACAATGCACCTAGGTTGTTTGAAATAAAAATGTATTTTAAGAAACATTTGTAAAATTCTAAAAGTAGATGAAAAAAAATAAAATAGTGCTTCAAGTAGCTATGTGTGTATTAGTGACCATTTCGTGTACTATGTTCTAGATGTAGAATTATAGAAGAGGCTAAAAAATGGACTTGGTTTTATTTGATTAGCGGGCCTGTCCGACACAAACCTAGAAGTGCACATACTTGGGTATTCGAGTTAGAAGCCTAGTGGATCTAGGATTAGGACTTTTCTATGTAAACGGGTCATTAGTAAAGTCCAACTAGTACCTATATAAACACCGCCAAAGTCAGTGACATGTGGTAGTAGTTTCGAGTTTTCTTTTTCTTCTTTGAAATATGATTTCCTGATTTTTCCTTCAAACCTAGAATTTTGTCAATTCAACATTGGCAAGATGTTCTATGCAAAATAATTCAAATATACTAATTACTGATTGGAGCAAAAGATTACAAAATAATTTTTTTTATTAAAACTGCAATATGACTAATACACATCAAAAGATGAGATCGGTGATTTTTCTAGTTTCTATTTTACCTTCTCAGATCCGATCCAATAATGTGTATTGGGCTGGATCCTTTAATACAGAATGAGGCTCATGTATACTGCCTAGGCATACCTCGTAGCCTATTATGTTGGTTAGACTGCATAATAGGGACCGCCCATACATAAGTGGGGCAGTTGGAGGACTGCCTCCGTCTAGGAGGCTGCCTTGATCTCTTTGCAAAATCTTGATAGACGGAAGGTAGAAGCCATCCACCTCCAAGAAGTTGAGGTTGTTGGTTCTGCATCCATTTTTTTGCATGATTGCAATAGCTAGAACCTAGGGACTAAACAAGTTCCTTACTTTTTTACTTCTATGTCTTGCAAACTTCTCCTGACAAAAGCCTAAGGAAATATGCATTCTACTCTTCTGGTTAATAATCCTGATGGTTTACTTTGAATGATAATGCTTTATTTATGTTGCTATGCTTAGTAATAGGCAATGCTTTCCTTTGTTAAATGTAGATTGCTAAATTGCTGCAGAAAGCTTCTTGAGAATTGCAGATTGTAAATATAATTGCACTAAGCCATTTTATCAGCTACTTACAAGCACTGGTGCATAATGCAGAGTGCAACAAGAGTCATCTGATGGAGCTGAAAGAAATCGATTTCTTGTTAATTATGTTGATTATACTTTTGATGATTTTGGAGGCCGGCAAGTGCCTGTTTATCCTGGCTTATCTACGGTTTGGGGAAGCTTAGCTCGGAGTAAGGTAAATTTCGGATTTGTCTTTGTTGTTTAGAAGTTTGTGTGGTTGTTTGTTGTTTGTCTTATGGTTTGGAATTTTTCTGCATGCTTTGAGAAGGTGGATTTATAGGTTTTAGTTAGCAAATAGTCTAGAAATCTAGAACAGCTATTCTGGTTCTGCCTCTTCTACAATACATTCTGCCATCCAAGATTGGAAATGCATTGTGCTGAGCTGTTGGACAGTGGGTATCATGGAACATAGAGGATTCCTTTTCAAACACTTCAAACCTTTCATGAGATAAAATTGTGGATCACCAGGGTCTGTCATATTTTTCTTAGTATGAATCGCCTAAATGAGCATATTATTAATGATAAAAGAATTCTGAATTGTTTCTCCTGTTGTTCTGCTTCTGAGTCTAAAGGTTCATGAGATGATAGTAGGTAGAAGTCTGTGGTGATGTTCTTTGGAAATAAAATTTGATAAAAGTGACTCTATGTGGGCTAACAGATTGTCTTGTAAGTTTTTTACATCAGTAAACATGGCACAAGAAATCCGGCTGCTAAGTTTTAGCATTCAAATTTGCCTTGAGTATGCATTGGTTGAAGATCATATGATGTCCTATAGTAAGCTGTTGATGTATTTCATTAGTTAGCATTCTGTCCAACCAGAGCAATCATGTAGCAATAACTAGCCACATTTTAATTGCCACCACAGTTTACAATGTATACACCTTGCAACAAAGATACCAGAAGTTGTTATACCTGTAAGTGATATCTGGTATAATCTAGAAGAAATCTTTCTGAAATATCACTCCCTTATCTGACCATCAAGTGGGGCCTATGCATAGGCATGTGGGCTCCTTCTCAACCAGCCTATTTTGGTAATAACATTAATGCTGGTAGTTCATTTTCCATTTTCTGTTGTTGTCTATCTTATGTGTTCAGTTTTTTAAAAAGGCGTCATACATTTCAACCATCCAGGAGAAAGTTCCTTGACCAATTGTGATATTCTTCTTGTCAAATGGTGTTTTCTTAACTTTATTGCTTTAATGTCCGTCTCATCTTTTGGAAATTTTATGTTGCAATATTTTGTTCTTGCAATAATTGGTGCTATTGTACGTACACACTTTTCCATCACCCTTTTCAAGTTGTATTCTCTACACATGGTTTCGTAATTTCTTGCACTTCTTATCTGAAATATGTGTATGAAATGAGGACTTAGAAAGGACTGTAAATTTAATAAGGTCATGTATGCGACAGTAATGTGACATTCTTCTGCAATATAGGCTAAAGGTTATCGTGTTGGGCCAGTTTATGATGATGTCCTGGCAATGGCATGGTTTTTCTTGGAGCTTATTGTAAAATCAATGGCATTAGAGCAAAGTCGTCTTTTCTGTCACAGTCTTCCTTTGGGTAATTATGGACCAAATTTGCATTGATTTTATCTTGTCATTAGTATATCACAGTACATAAATTATTGATGTTGAACTGAAGATGATTCCTATTAGTTCTTTTATTCCTTCAATATTTTGTGGATTTGTATTCTCTCTTTTTTTTTTAATCTAGCTAAATATTTGTTTCATATTTGACCTGTCATTAAGTTATATCTTAGAAAACCACAAAAAGCAATTTGTTGCAGAATATATTATTATGATTGTTGCTACTGATGTTGTCGTTATCATTTCCAGATTTTCTTGAATCTTTGCAGCCTTTGAACACTGTAATAGCAATTTCTTTTGAGAAAAGAAGATAGTAAAAACTAAAGAATAGGTTTTCATATTTCTCTGATTCACTCATTAAATTTTGATGATCCCTCAACTTGGTTTCTTCTGGAAAATGATATAAATAATTATTGTTGCTTTTACTACTTTGAAGCAAATATTTGGGAGTATTCGCATAATTTCACTGAAACAGTGGTTTATAGAATAAGTTTTATCAATGCTCGATTTAGAACATTGGGTTGTAGTATAGTAAAGAAGTTCTGAAGTATGTAGGGTTGTTCAATAATTGCATATGCTTCTTCAAGAGGTGCTTATTCAAAATCTTTTCCTGCACAACATGGAGATCAATTTCTTTGTGCTTAATTCTTTCATGGAAGACTGGGTTGCTTGATATATGATTGGCTTGATTGGCTGATTGGTTGTCACAAAATATAGTTGTAGGATTTGTAGGTGGAAACCCTAGTTCAGTCAACAAGGAATGTAACCATAGGGTCTCACATGTCCCGAGAGCAACGGCCTTGTATTAAGCTTCAGCACTTGACATAGCAACCACAGTCTGCTTTTTGCTTTTCCTGGTGACTGTTCCCATCAACAAAGGTGCAATAACCTAATGTAGATCTTTTGTCAGCTGGAGAACCAACCCAATTGACATCAATGAAGCATTTGCACTTCTGAGCAACCATGTCTTCTGTAGGTTAGTCCCAAACCTTGTGATCCTTTTAAGTATTTCAGGATTCTACGTACTGCTTCAAGTTGAGGTTTTCTGAGTGTTTGTATGAACTGGCCCATGAAATTGACAACAAATGCAATGTTAGGTCTTTTATAGTTAAATAGAAGAGCTTCCTGCTAATTTCTATACTAATTTGTTTCCTCAAAATCAGCCCCTTGGTCTGGATAGCATTTCAAGTTAGGATCCATAGGATAATCAAATTTCTTGCTTCCAAGAAAACTGGTTTCTTCTAGTAGATTTAAAGTGTACTTTCTCTGAGATAAAACTAAACCTTTAGAAGACATGCCACCTCTGTTCTCAGAAAATATTGTAGCTTGCCTAGATCTTTGATCTTAGATTGAGTCTTTGAAAATATCTTGAGTGAAGTCATACCCTTAGTGTCATCACCAGTTAGTACTATATCATCCGCATAAATAAGCAGCACCGTGCACTTGCTCTCAGTCCTCTTCATGAAGACCGAGCAATTGGCCTGGCTTCTTAAGAAACCATAGGAGATAAGGACTAAGTTTAATCTTTCAAACCATGCTTTAAGTTACCGCTTTATACCATAGAAGGCTTTCATAAGCTTGCACACAAGGCTATAACCCAAATTAGTATTAATCTAGGTGGTAGGGCCATATAAACTTCTTGCAAATATCTATGAAGGAATGTATTCTTTACATCCCGTTGGGTCAAACTCCAATTTAGAATAGCTAGAGATAAGATTACACTTAGAGAATTGAGCTTGGCTGCTGGTGAGAATGTTATTGGTAGTTTGGACCATAAGTTTGAGTAAACCCTTTTGCAATCAGTCTAGCCTTAAACCTTTCAATGTTGCTATTAGTATGATGTTTCGTAGTGAAAACCCACTTGCACCCTGCTACCACCTTGCCTTTAAGTAAATGCACAAGTTTGGTCTGGTTCTAATGCCGAGCTATTGCTATTTTTGCTTCCATTGCTTTTCTTCACTTCTGTCCGCTTAGGATCCTTTTAAGAGTCTCATTTACAGATTTAGGAATACTATATAGAAGAGATGACCAAAGCAAAGATCGTATGGGATGGCGACAAGGACTAATACGATGAGATGTTTTTAATTAGTGAAGTTGACTAGAGTTCTTCCTTTAGCTGAAAAATAGGATATTTCCTCAAAGAAGGTGACATCTATAAAAATGTATTTTTTTTGTTGTATAGGATCATAGCAATTGTACTTTTTTTGAGTTCTTGAGTACCCCAAAAGGATATGTTTTATGACTTTAGGATGAAGCTTATCTCTAGAAGGATCCAACTTGTGAACAAAGCAAACACAATAAAAAATTTTAGGTTGAACATGAAAGATATCCTCTCCAACAAGCTAAGACCTAAGGAGGACTCGTGTTATTTAGCAGGGTTGTGGGCATTCTATTGATGAGGAAACATGCAGTTAAGCTTGCATCTTCCCAATAGGTGTATGGAATGCCCTTGTCAAATATTAGGGCTTTACTTACTTCCAATTAATGCTGATTCTTTTTGTCAGTCATATCATTTTGTTGTGATATGGCTGAGTAAGAAGACTAAAACAAAATCCCATGCTCATGTAGGTATCTTCGAAATTTATGAGATATATATTTTCCATCATTATTTACTCTCAAAATTTTAAGAAGGTCGTTAAATTGATTAAGAACTTCTATGGTGTTTGGCAAGCTCACAAGATTGAGAATAGAGTTTAGGTTGTGAGTGTTGCTAGGGAATGATAACTTAAGCCTATAATAGGATAGATTATGAAAATTTTCTAGGATTTTGGTTGGTGGGTTTGGAATTAGAATTTTTCCCAATGATGAAAAAGAAGGTTGCTTTATTCTAAGAGAATAAATATACAAAGAAATGGAAAAAATACATGAAACTGTCGTACCTGACTGTTTATATAGATGGAAGTTCTCTACCAACACAACTTCTGCTTGGACTTCTTTTCAATATGTTTTCTTTTATAACGGTTGTTGCTTTCCAATTTGACTTTATGTTGGTTTTAATAGGCTGTAATGATTCCCAAATTTATTCAAATACTTGTAGGGTTTTTTTGTACAATCATATTTGAGATTTATTTAAATCACATGTGGGTAATATGGGCTCTCTTTTTCTTCGTTATTTCAGCATTGTGAGCTTCTTTTTTTTCATTATTTTAGCACTCCCCTCAAGTTGGTATATAAATATCTAATATGCCTAGCTTGGAGGTATTCTTTATTGGCAACTCCTTTCTTAATGATTTGGTACGTGTATTTGCAACCTATTCTTCAGTTGGTGTGTATTCTAATATCACACATTTTTTTGATACCTTTTTTTGATAAAATGGAGATTTGAGTTCAATGTGTTTTGTTTTTTCATGAAATACTGAATTATTTGTAATATGAACAGTTGACAGGTTATCACAAAAGATTTTGGTTGGTCTTTTTTCTGGAAATCCCAATTCTTTTAAAAATGATTAAAACCAAAGGGTTTTATTTACTCTTAGAGATAAAGTTTCGTATTTTGTTTTTGCACTGAATCTTACTATTACTCCTTGTTTTGTGCTCTTTCAAGTGACTGTATTTCAAACTAATGCACAAAAACTTGAAATAGATTTTCTATTAAAAGCTGATGCAGCCTAATCTGCATCTATGAAGCACTGTGTTGATTTTCTCATATTTTCTGTAGTGCTATCCTAATCCTGGTGCTTCTTTAAAGTATTTTAGAATCTTATATACTACTTTCATATGTAATTTTTTTGGCTCTTGTATGAACTTACTAACGTTGCTCACAATAAATGTAATATCTAATCTAATAATAATTATGTAAATTTATCAACTAATCTTCTGTACTATTCTAGGTTTTAGACCTTCGCTCCTATATCTGAATATAGTTTTATATTTGGATTCATGGGTATATAAGTATTTTTGCAGCTCAGGAGACTTGTTTTTATAAACAAATCCAGTGCGTACTTTTTTTGTAATAGTTCAAATGTCTTGAAAAAGTGCTAATTCTATTATAAGGAAGTGGTAAAGTTTTTTTAGGTTTTTTATTTCAAATCGTGTTTTTAGGAATTCTTTTGGTTTTCTTATTTCTTTTATGTCATCTCCTGTTATAATGGTATTATTCATATATACTAAAGACTATGATTCTTCTCTTTTTTTTATTTTTTGATAAAAGCTGAATAATCAGATTGAATTCTTTGAAATCCATATCCTGTTAGAGCTGTATTTAATCTGTCAAACAATGCTTTAGATGACTGTTTGAGTTTATACAATGATCTTTTTAATTTGCATATTAGCTACTATCCATTGATATGAGTAAAATCTGGTAGTTGAGTTGTGTAAATTTCCTCCAAATTCCCATGAAGAAATACGTTCTTCACATTCATTTGACTAATATTCTAGTTATTGTTTATTGTTAAAGATAATATGACTCTTATGGAGTTCATTTTGGCTACAGGAGAGAATGTATCAAAATAATCATGAGTTTGGATAAATTCCTTTGCCATAAATTTGGCCTTATACTTGTCTATGTTGATTTCAATTGGTCTTCGCTATGTATATTTACATTTTACTGATTTCTCTCTCTGATAAAGGTACAAGCTTGCATGTGTTATTCAGGTGTAACGCATCCATCTTATTTTTCATGACTTGTCTTTATTTTGAATTTTCCAAGACTTCTGTGACATGCTTTGATATGGTAGTAGCAGATTGTTAAAACAAAATGTCAAGCTTAGAGATAGTTTTTCATATGAAAGAAAGTGATTTATAGGATATTTTGTACATGTTCTCTTTTTTTTTCCTCAATGCTATAGGTAGATAGTATTTTACTTCAGAAGATGATATATCTGGTTGTTCTTGTATGGCTGATTATTTTGGAGTCTTTTCTTTTGTCTCCTAATGTAGACAGTACTAAACCTTATATTTTTTTTCTTTTGTGTGCATCATAGCGAGTGAATTAGTGGTTGGTGTGGGTAAAATTAGATTTAAAAGTTCTATTCTGCTTTAAGTGGTTTCATCTTTTAAAAGGTTGGGTTTAAAGAACTTATTACTAAAATAGGATATATTCTCAAGAAAGGTGTCATCCATGTATATGTATTCTTTTATGTGTTATTATATTATAACATCTATATTCCTTATTAATTCTACAATATTCCAAGAATACACACTTTATGATTTTGGGTTGTAACTTGTCTTTATTAACATGGAAGTCTTGATCTTTAGGATACAAAGCTTGAAATGGATTTTTATCCTGAAGTGTAGCTGATGGCTTTTTTAGGGTTGTGCATTCGGTGAAAACCGAACTGAACCGAACCGAATAAAACGAACCGAAATTTCCGAATTTTCAAAATCCAAAACTGAACCGAACTGAATAGTATAGAAACCGAATCCGAACTGAATCGAAATATTTCAGTTCGATTCGGTTATAATCAAATTTTTTGCATGAGTCTGTCTGAATCTGGTCATTTGCATAAGAAAAAAAAAGAAATACAGGGTATTCAATAGATACATATCCAGTACAATTGTAACATCGTAGATACTTAATCAGTTGATCTCACATGCCACAATGGCGCAAACAAAACACTTCAAGACTTCAAGTCTTCGAGTTGCAGGAACAGCAGGAATTGTAGGACAATGTATAGTAACAGAAGTCAAAAGCTGACAAGCTGCAGAACACTTCAACAGTTCAACTTCATGTAACAAGACACTTCAAGACTTCAAGTTTTCAACAGTTTAACATTTCTTCATACTTGCAGGAGTAGCAGAACAGTGTATAGTAGCAGTCTAGTAGAAGCTGGCAAACTGCAAAACACTTCAACAGTTCAACTTCATATAGCAAGACACTTCAAGACTTTTAAGTTTTACGTTTTCAACAGTTCAACACTTCAACTTCATACTTGCAGGAGCAGGTGAGCAATAAGACAATGTATAGTAGCAGAAACTGGCAAACTGCACTGTTGCAGAACACTTCAACAGTTCAACTTCATGTTTGCAGAGTTACAGGGACAATATACAGTAGTAGGACAATCCTATAATATCATTCTTACAAGTCAAATAACTCAGCATCAGTAAGCTGCAAGACAACAATTGTGATTATGTGGTTCAGAATAAATATGATCAATTCAGTAATCAGTTAGCCTTTGAACTTTGAAAGATTATATCAGGTCCAATGGTTCATTAAGAAAAGTTTGAGAAATCTCCTATAGTCCTGTGTACAGAAGTAACAAAACAGAAATAACGAAACTCTAATATATATGCAAAATTGTATGAAAGATAAAAAATCAGAAACCAGAAGTTCCAAACAGCATAACATTACTAGGGTGAAACTAAAGAAGAAGACAATGGTCCAATCAGTCACTTGTCTACATACGAGCATACCATATGGCAATGAGCCAATGATTTAACATCATCACCTCAAACACCAAAAAAGAAAAAAAAGGAACAAAAAGCTTATGAAAAATTCAACAAAAATTATTAAAAAAGCCACAAAACAATTCCAAGAGGGTCATACCGTCATATTCGCCTTTGAACCATTGTCAAAACCCAGCATCCTTCTCTGGCTCTCCCCATGTGCGAATGGTAGGTAGTGGTTGCTTTCATAGACCATCCAAACAACCGTGCCATTGTTACAAAGTGAAGAGGACGAAGTGAGAGTAGGGGACCATAGTCCAATTAATAATATTAACATGGAACACCTCGGTATTAAAACACCAAAGACAAAAAAAACAAAACAAAGCTTACAAAAAATCAAAAAAATATAAAAAAAATCTCAAATAAAAGCAAAAATTCAAGAGGCTCGGATTTGGCTTTGATGTATCATCAAAAACGAAGATGTCTCCCCTCAGACATTAACTCGCTCCTATAAAATAATAATTGGATACATACTTGTTCTTGGATAATTGGATACATGCATGGTGCATCTAGATAGATTAAATTCACTTTTTCTGTTGGATTATGCTGTTGGACCTAAAAAAGATAGTAAAATATTATCATAGTAAAAGAAATTAAGAAAATATCAAGTAACTATGTAAGAAACTAAGGACCGTAAGATCATAACTTCACACATGCACTGATGCTGTGATGCACATAAATGATAAGGAGGCACATTGAAAGGTTATGAACCTATGAAGATACAAATCAAGTTAATATTCAATAAAAAGGATATATAAGAATAAATCTACAAGAGATGACCGTAGAAAGTTAGAAACATGAAAAAAAATACGTAAAAAATAAATAAGCATATTCAAAGGTTAAATACTTCATAGAGTCTGAAAATATCAAAAGATGACTTCTCAAAATCAATGGTTGTGACATCCAATTTTATCATTGTCAACTTTGAAATAAAAAAACGATTCAATAATTATTTGATCATAATAAAAAAATATACAATCTAATAATAAAAATATTAGTAATACAAATTTTGCCCTCTTCTTTTCAAGTTCTTCCAAACTTTTCTCAACATTAATTTCTGTTTTTGATTTTTTAATCTAATCTTGAGTGCAAAGGAGAGCTTGTACTAGTGTAGGAGTCAAAGAACTACGAAAACGATCAAGTATGCGCCCTCCTATGCTAAAAGCTAATTCAAAGGCCACTGTAGAGATAGGTATAGCTAATATATCACGGGGCATATGTGACAGAATAAGAAATCTACAACTATTCACTTTCCAGAAGTCTAGAATATCAAAGTTTGGCTCATTTTTTTAAAATCCTCTGACAAATATTTATCTAATTCAGATTTCATTTCATCACTCATAAAACTTTTTCTATGCTTAGCAAATAAACTACTTAAGATGTACTTTTCTGATTGCATTAATATACTTGATCCTTTACCATCTTGCATTCCTTCCGGTTGTAGTCGCATCTTGTATTCTTTGAACAAATCATATACAACTTCATGCAATTTTCTTCTCATCATGACACGTCTTTCACCTTCATACATTTTCTCAACTCCAAACTCAACATATTCTAACTTGCGTCTTGGATCAAAGACGATAGGAACAAAAAGAAGCATATTAATTTTTTTTGACTCACTTCAATACTTGTCATATTTTTCTTTCATCATAACAGCCATATTTTGGACTTTTGTATCATTGCTGACTTTCCACATATTCAAAAGAAGGTTAACTCGACAAATTTCATTAAATAATAAATTATTTATAACATACATAGAGGCAGAAACTCGAAGAGTCAACTCATAGAAATGCTTTAAGAATGTAATAAGTCGTCTAACATTTTGACAATCAAAAGACAGAGGAGTTCCATCTTCATTATAAAACTCATTACAAAAATTGCTATATTCCTCTTCAAATTTTTCAAAAGCTCTTTCAAAAGTTTGAGTTGCTTCAAGCATCATATAAGTGGAATTCCATTTGGTGATTACATCCAAACAAAGACATTTTTTACTTTCAATTTTTTTAAGTTCCACACATTATTTGAACTTCTGCCATCTTCCTAGAGAATACCTCACACATTTAACTGCAGATCTAACCCAAATAATGGAATCTGTCATCTCTTTCAAACCATCTTTCACCACAAGATTAATGATATGTGTTATGCAACGCATATGAATATATTTTCCTTGTGCCAAATAACTGCCCCAATTCAAAAATTTTTTCTTCAAATAAGAAATAACAATATTATTTGAAGAAGTATTATCAACAGTAAATGTTAAAATATTATCAATTCTTTATTCAGACAAACATTTTTTAATTGTTTTTCCTATAACTTCACCTTTATGACTTGTAATTTTGCAAAAGTTCAAAAGTTTTTTCTTCAAATTTCAATCAATATCAATATAATGTGTTGTGATACACATATGGTTTATATTTTGAATTGAGATCCAAGTATCAGTGGCAAACATACTCTTTATTTGGACTCTCTGAAATATTGTTTCAACTTTACCTTTTCATCATGGTAGAGTTGAAAACAATATCTAGTTATAGTCCAACGTAAAGGCATTCGAAATGTAGGACAAGCTTGAGATATAAAGTATTGAAAATCTTCATGTTGCACAAAACTAAAAGACTGTTCATCTACAATAATCATGTATGCCAGTGTTTTTCTAATTTTTCTTGATCAAACTTCCAACTAATTAGCACACACTCATTTTCTGTTTCTTTTTGAATAGGTTGTATAGCAAGTTGTGTTTTGATATGTATCAATATTATATGAATATTACTTGCATTGATTCATGTGATGTCTAAGAGAAGAAGTACCATTTCTTTTAGAATCACAAGAGAATTTATTATCATAATAGTTGCATCTGGCTTTGGTTGACTTGTCCGATTGTGTAAACTTTGTGTAATGCTCCTATACAACTGATCGTGCTGTCATTTTTTTTCTTGGCATTAGAGGTTTTGTATACGTTTATGCATTGCCCTCGTTTGAAACTTCGATAGCCATAGCTGTAGAACTTTCTTGAGAATTTAAAATTGGTATTGGACTTGGAATAACTAGATTTGTGTTCGAAAGCTCATGACTATCATGCTCATTTAACATCTATCAATAGAGAATACAGAATTACAGATTGAATCGTATGAAATCAAAAAACCCTAATTTAATTTCACAAAAATCAATCCTAAATTTCATAATTTCAGAAATCCTCTCATCTTGCTCCTTGATCCTGATGATGCCGTTGTAGAAAAATAAGAGATTGAAGTTCAGAGCGTCGAAGGCTGGTGGTCATAGAGAAATCTTGAGGCGTTGGGACTCAGAGTCTCAGAGGTGGAGGGGGGTTCGGGGGTGGACGAAAGCGATGTCACGTTATTGAAGACTGAAGGATGTCGGGTTGTTGAACTTCCGAACTCTTTTCACCGTGACCGTGACAATCGCGCGATGAAACCTCTGATCCCAACACGGCGCAGCGCCGCAGCTGCAGGGATAAAGGAGAAGAATGATCGGGAGTTCGAGACTGAGAATTTACTTATCTAATAATAAAATCGTATGCAATCAAGAAATCCTAATTTAATTTCACAAAAATCAATCCTAAATTTCATAATTTCATAAATCCTCTCATCTTGTAGCTTGATCCTGGTGATGCCGTTATAGAAAAATGAGAGATTGAAACTTGGAGCGTTGACGACTAATCACAGAGAGATCTTAAAACGTCGGGACTTAGTGGTGGAGGGGGGTGGACGAAAGCGATGCCGGGTTGTTGGAGAACTTCTGAATTCTTTTTACGGTGACGATCGCGCGATGAAACCTCTGATCCCGACACGGCGCAACCGCAACCTGCAGGGATGAAGGAGAAGATTGGGATTTAGGGTTAGGGTTGAAATGAAAGGCAAGAGCGGCGAAGTGGCGAACCGATCACTGTTGATAGCGATATATATATAGTTGTGTTTGAACTAATTAGCCCAAAACCGAAATCAGTGGTCCAGACTCCAATCCAGTACACACACATATATATATACATAATTCAGTTCGGTTCGGTTTTTGCGGTTTTTCAAAATCAATAACTGAAAGCGAAACCGAATAACAAATTTTCGATCTTTAAAACCAAACCGAACCGAAAACCGAATAACCCGAAGCGAATCGATTATTCGGTTTCGGTTCGGTCGGTTAATTCGGTTTTAACCGAATAGTGCATATCCCTAGGCATTTTGTTTACAAGATAACATGTTATTTAGATAGTATCTCTCCAAAATTTATAAGATATTTTGTTGGAACATAATGGCTTTTTTAACCTCTAATAGATTCCTATTTTTTCTTTTAATCACACTATTTTCTTGTGGTGTGCTTGGACTGGAGGATTGAAATAAAATTTTATTGCTTTGAAGATAATCCTAGAATTTTTTGAAGAGATGTTCTCCTTCATTATTAACTCTTAAAGTTTTAATTGTAGTGTTCAATTGATTTTGGATCTCCTTTTGAAATATTTTAAAGGTTTGACTAACATTAGATTTATTTTTCAATAGAAAGATTTATGTCATTGTAGAAAAATTATCAGTAAAGCTTACAAAATATTTGCAGTTTTCGAATAACACGAATCTAGCTATTCATATGTTACTGTAAATCAATTGGATGGATTGTGAATATCTCTTATTTATTTGAGAAAAGGTATTCCTGTAATGTTTAGTAAGTTCATAGGTCTCACAAATAGATTTATGTTGGGATTTAAAGTTAGGAAACATAATATTAAGTTTTGAAAAGAATAAATGTCATAGTAGAAAATCTTCTTTTTATTTGTGAATGTTTTGATTGTCTATTTATCATAATTAAGAAGATATAGGTCTCAATTTTCAATCCTTTGATCAATTATCTCATTTGTGTGAAGGTCCTAAAAAACATAATGAGAGATAAAATGTTACACAATAGTTTAGGATTTTTGTTCTTTGGCTAACTAAAAGAAGTTTACTAGAAAATTGATGTACAAGGTGTCAAAAGAATTAGCCAGTCATTTAAAGTTAGCAGATTTTATGGCTGATTTTATACCAAAATTAGCAAATTCTATGGCTGATTTTATACCAAAGTTAGCAGATTTTATGATTGATTTTATACCAAAGTTAGAAGATTCTATGGCTGATTTTATACCCGTAATTATGATTGTAAATTCTCTATATTTTTCTTGTTTAGGATATGCCTTATTTAGAATATGCTAACTGTATCTAAACTTCAGCTTTTATTCATTATATAAGGGGTATTCTTCTCCAAGGAGGAGACCAGTTTTTTGCTCAAAACTTTTTAAGATTATCATAGTATCAGAGCTTGAATTCTGAATTCTCCTGTGTCTCTTCCTCTCAGTCCTAGTTCAGTTCCTTATTCTTAGTTATTTTGATCAAGTTATCTCAGCCTCATGTCTTCAGATAAGCATGAATTCTTGATTCGTTTCGATAACAAAAATTACTCAGCCTGGGCATTTCACTTCAAGATATTTGTCAAAGGCAAAGATTTATGGGGTTATATTGATGGCAACAAACCTGCACCTGACAAAGACAAAGACAAGGATGAGCACTCCAAGTGGGAAGTCAAGGAAAATATAGAGAATTTACAATCATAATTACGGGTATAAAATCAGCCATAGAATCTGTTAACTTCGGTATAAAATCAGCCATAAAATCTGCTAACTTTGGTATAAAATCAGTCATAGAATCTACTAATTTTGGTATAAAATCAGCCATACAATCTGCTAACTTTGAATGACTGGCTAAAATTGGACGTCTTTTTCCTCTTCAGTTTCATATGTCTTCATGTTCCTCTTCACCTATTATCACTTGTAATTCTGCTTATGTTGATTACTGAGCATGACATAAACGCCTTGGACTTCCAAACTCTAATGTACTTTATGCTTTGCTAAATTCTGGTTTACTTGGTAATAAAGGGTTACCATCTCTTAGTACTGTTCAATTTGATTGCAATTCTTGTAGGCTTGGAAAAAGTAAAGTTCTGCTATTTCCCACTCACACACCTAAAGTAGTCCAGCCTTTTGATTTGATACATAGTGATGTGTGGGGAATGGCGCCAGTTACTTCCTATGTTAATTACAAGTATTTTGTCACTTTTATTAATGACTATAATCGTTTCACATGGATTTATTTTCTGCATTCTAGAGATGAATTGTTTTCTGTCTTTAAGCTTTTTTCATGCACATATTCAGACCCAATTTTCTGCTAGTATCAAAATTCTTCGTTCGATAATGGGGGAGAATACATGTCTCATTTATTTCAAGAATTTTTACAAACCAATGGTATAATTTCTCAAAGGTCTTGTCCTTCAACCCCTCAACAGAATGGGGTGGCCGAAAGAGATGGTATGTGAGTTTAGCAAAGTATAAAGCACATTAGAGTTTGGATGTCCAAGGCGTTTATGCCATGCTTGGTAATCAACATAAGCAGAATTGCAAGTGATAATAGATGAAGAGGAACATGAAGACATAGGAAACTGAAGAGGAAAAAGACGTCCAATTTTAGGCCCCCTTGCGATCATCTTCCTCGATTGCTGATCCTGCACCACACAACCAGATTTAGAAAATTCCACTTTACAATCATTTTCAACTAATTGTCCAACAGAAACAAGATTAGTGGTAAGGTTAGGAGAGACAAAGACATTGGTTATGGATGAAGAAACATCACCAGTGGCAGTGATAGGTAAGGAATTTCCATCAGCTGTATAAATCTTGAGATTTCCAGGATATTTATTTACATTGGTGAGGAATTTAACATTGTTTGTCATGTGATGGGAAGCTCCAGAATCAAAGTACCACGGTGAAGGTTTAGAGAAAGGTTTACCTGAGAGTCCTAATGCGGAAAATGTAGAAATGATCATTTGCTGAATCATTTCAGGTGTCACAGATTGAATAGGAGCAGGAGCACTTTGTGTCAGATGAGCTTTATCCTCAGAACTACCAGCATTAGAAGAACCAACTGAGACAGTGTATGCCGTTCCAGATCTCTTGGGAGGTCGAATAGGACATTCCTTGATAATATGTCCATCCTTTTTGCAATAGTTGCAGAATTTTTTTGAATAACTTGAAGCATAATGGCCAAATTCTTTGCAGCAATAACACTGAATAGTACTCATGTCCTTACCTTTTGACTTGCCTTGGGCTACATAAGCCATAAGAATAGGAATGGATTTAATTTGTTCCATGGTGGCTTGAGTGAGAAGCCGTTGTTCCTCACGAAATAAATTATTAAGACATGCATCCAAGGATGGAACAGTTTCCCGATTCATAAGATTAGATCTGGTGCTTTCAAATTCAGATCTCAATTTCATAAGGAATTGATCCCTCTTAGTAGTTTCATGTACAGATTGAACAGAAATAAGACCTTCGGGAGGTAAGGTAGCATAGACAATATCAGTATATTCAGCCCAAAGATTCATGAAGATAGAATAAAAATCTGAGATTGAGAGACTGCCCTGTTGAAGACTTGCTAGCTCGTATTCAAGTTGAAACCGACGAGCAGTGTTGTGTTGACTATAGAGTTTTGTCAGATAATTCCACATTTCAGCTGCAGTTTTGAAGGGTCGAAGATTCAAGATGATGTTGGATTCTACAGATCCTAGAATCCATGTCATGATTTGAGCATCCTTGACTTCCCACTTGGAGTGCTCATCCTTGTCTTTGTCAGGTGCAGGTTTGCTGCCATCAATATGACCCCATAGATCTTTGCCTTTGACAAATATCTTGAAGTGAAATGCCCAGGCTGAGTAGTTTTTGCCATTGAAACGAATCAAGAATTCATGCTTGTCTGAAGACATGAGGCTGAGATAACTTGATCAAAATAACTAAGAATAATGAACTGAACTAGGACTGAGAGAAAGAGACACAGGAGAATTCAGAACTCAAGCTCTGATACCATGATAACTTGATCAAAAAAACTGGTGTCCTCCTTGGAGAAGAATGCTCCTTATATAATGAATACAAGTTGAAGAAAATAAGGCATATCCTAAACAAGGAAAATATTTACAATTATTACAGGTATAAAATCAGCCATAGAATCTGCTAACTTTGGTATAAAATCACCCATAAAATCTGCTATCTTTGAATGACTAGCTAATTCCTTTGACATCTATAAGATCGGCTGGATTAAAAAGGTTGGTGAAACCAAGGTAACTGAACGGTGTTAAATTTATTTTTCCATTGGAAAATTCTACAAGGATGAGGTAACCTGTGATGTTTTGGAGATGGATGCATATCATATTCTTCTTGGCAGACCTTGGCAATTTGATAGAGATTCTACACATCGTGGGCGAGACAATCGCTACATCTTCTTCAAAAATGGAAAGAAAATTATCCTTACCCCCATTGGCGAAGAGCGTCGACCCAAAAGTTTACAAGAGGAGGGTCATTCCTTCCTGATTGTGCAAAATTTTATAAATGAGGCTAGAGAGACATCTCAAATATTTGTTGTGATTGAGAAAGGAATGGAGACAATGCCCACTGAAGCTCCAAAAGGCTTACAACCCTTCGTAGATGAATTTAAGGAAATCATGTCCGATGATCCTCCTGATGAACTACCCCCAATGAGAGATATTCAGTATCATATTAACCTTGTTCCTGGAGCAAGTTTACCAAATCTGCCCACTATAGAATGAGTGTAAAAGAGTCACAAATTGTACAAGACAAGGTTGAAGAGTTGATCAGAAAAGGAATGGTCAAACTCAGCATGAGCCCATGTGCAGTTCCAGCCTTATTGACACCTAAGAAAGATGGAAGTTGGCGGATGTGTGTAGATAGTCGAGGTATCAACCGAATCACGGTAAAGTATAGATTCCCAATTCCTCGCTTAGAGGACATGTTGGACATGTTGGAAGGGTCAAAGGTGTTCTGCAAGATAGATTTGAGGAGTGGATACCATCAAATCAGAATTAGACCCGGTGATGAATAGAAAAATGCTTTCAAAACAAAAGGACTTTATGAGTGGCTTGTTATGACTTTTAGACTCTCAAATGCACCAAGTATCTTCATGCGATTGATGAATCAGGTACTCAAACCTTTCATTGGTCATTTTGTTGTTGTTTACTTTGATGATGTCCTGGTGTACAGTCATAATGAAGAAGAACATAAAAGGTATCTAACAGAAGTACTTACTGTGCTGAAGAAGGAGAAGTTGTACATCAACTCAAAGAAATGCCATTTTATAACGGACCACTTGGTGTTCTTGGGCTTTATTGTAAGTGCGGAAGGCATTCATGTTGATAAAGAAAAGGTAAAAGCTATTAAAGAATGACCGATACCCAGAAATGTATCAGAAGTTAGAAGCTTCCATGATCTGCCAACATTCTATCAGAGGTTTGTCAAAAACTTTAGTTCCATTATGGCACCAATAACTTAATGTTTAAAGTAACGCAAGTTCTCTTGGACTCAAGAAGCTAATAGATGTTTCGAATTAATCAAGGAGAAGTTATCTACTGCACCTATTTTGGCATTGCCCAGTTTCGAGAAGTTATTCGAGGTAGACTGTGATGCTTCGTACATAGGCATTGGAGCCGTTCTATCTCAGGAAGGAAGACCAGTAGTTTTCTATAGTGAAAAGTTGAGCGAAGTTCGAAAGAAGTGGTCAACATATGAACTGGAATTTTATGTGGTTGTATAAGCAGTTCGTCATTGGAAGCACTATGTAATTCAACGATAGTTCATTTTATATACTGACTACCAAGTTTTGAAATTCATTGATAGACAGAAGGACTTGAATCGGATGTATAGTCGATGGTCGTCATTCTTATAACAATACACCTTTGTTTTAAAACACAAATCTGAACAAAAAAATAAGGTGGCAGATGCTTTGAGCCGCAGGGCAGCTTTGATGGTAACTATAAGCAATGAAGTTGAAGGGTTTGATTATTTGAAGGAATTGTATGCTGAAGATGAAGATTTTAAAGAGGAGTTTAGAAAGTGACAAACAGGACAAAGAAGTGATTTATATCTTCATGAAGGCTTTCTCTTTAAGGGTTCTCGTCTTTGCATTTCAAGGTGCTCCTTAAGAGAAAAGGTGGTGAAAGAGTTGCATAGCAGTGGCCTAGCAGGGCATCTTGGGCGTGACAAGAGCATTGCACTAGTTGAAGAGCGCTACTACTGGCCACAACTTAAGAGGGATGTCGGTCGTTTTGTACAAAGGTGCTATGTATGCCAAACAGCCAAAGGAAGCTCTCAAAACACTGGCCTTTATACCCCATTGCCTGTGCCAAATGCCCCATGGGAGGATCTATCGATGGATTTTGTTTTGGGTCTCCCCAGGACTCAACGAGGCTTAGATTCAGTATTTGTTGTTGTCGACAAATTTTCCAAGATGACACACTTCATTCTATGTAAGAAGACAGCAGATGCAATAAGGATGGCTAATCTATTCTTTCAAGAGATTGTAAGGCTACATGGAGTGCCAAAGACTATCACTTCTGATCGTGACACAAAATTTCTAAGTTACTTTTGGAAGACATTGTGGAGGCGATTTGATACGTCTCTATAATTTAGCAGTGCTTATCATCCACAAGCAGATGGACAAACTAAAGTGGTGAATCGAACACTTGTAAACATCATTCGATGTCTTACAAGAGACAAACCAAAGCAGTGAGATTATGCACTCGCACAAGCTGAATTCGCTTTCAATAACATGAAGAACAGGTCCACAGGAAAATCACCATTTGAAATTGTCAATGGAAGAACCCCAAAGCACCCGCTGGATTTGGTGGTGTTGCCCAAATTGCCAGGAACAAGCATAGCTACAGATAATATGGTGGAGAGAATTATTGAAGTGTATACTGAGGTAAAGAAGAAATTAGAAGAATCCAATGCCAAATACAAAATTAAAGCGGACATTCATAAACGTTCAAAAGAGTTTCAAGAAGGAGATCTGGTGATGGTGCCCTTGAGGAAGGAACGGTTTCCAGTTGGAACTTACAACAAACCGAAACAGAAGAAAATTGGGCCACTGAAGATACTAAAAAAGATAAACAGCAATGCCTATGTCATCGACCTCCCGAAGGATTTGGGAATCTCAAACACATTTAATATTCAAGATTTGTTCGACTACTATGCACCTGAGGACTGCAAGTTACGACAAAATAACTCGAGAATGAGTTCTTTACAAGAGGGGGACACTGATGTAGGACGCTCAAAAGAAGTTCAGAAATATCAAAAGAAGCTAATTCAGAAGTCAAGGGGTCATGACAAATGATTTGATTCACTACTTTATTTAAACTTAGGATTTACCTTACTTAAGTACTTTTCTATGTTTAAATTCTTTTCATTATGATGTCTTAGGTTTTATTTTCGGATTCCACTAACCCGAGATTAATTTTGGGCTGAATCCTATTCAGTTAGGACTTGGAAAGGATGAATCCTTATTTAGGATTTTATTTTCGTAGGTTAACTTATTTAGAATTTCTATCAACCCAATTAATGGGTTCAAGCTGAGTTGTATTCAGTTTAGGACTTGGGAAGGTAGAAACTTACTCAAATTGGATTTCTGGTA
Source organism: Trichopus zeylanicus subsp. travancoricus (assembly GCA_005019695.1). Classification (NCBI taxonomy): domain Eukaryota; kingdom Viridiplantae; phylum Streptophyta; class Magnoliopsida; order Dioscoreales; family Dioscoreaceae; genus Trichopus; species Trichopus zeylanicus. The sequence continues at coordinate 171,759 of RXID01019379.1, read as the reverse complement.
TTTGTATAAATAGATCTTGAGTCTTATGGATGGGAGAATAACTTTTATTCTCAATAAAGTTCTACTTTAGTGAATTTTCTCTCTTTCTTGTGGATTCAAGGAGTTCTTAACAGAGACAACGGTGTTTTCCTCGTCTACCACGCTTGTTGCTACGTCACTTTTAGAGTGTTATCTTGACTTGGATGTTTATGGTTCACCCTTTGTAGCCTAAAATATATGTCACTAATAGAGAGTTTGTCTTTGTCTATCGAGAATTAGCCCTTCAAAGGGTGAAAGTCTTTGTCTAGGCCTGACAGAAACAGTGAGAATCTAAATTCTTCTTTTTATGATCTTTGATCTTTGTTTCTCCACATCAGAAGTTGAGGGCTTATAAACATCTAACTAGTCCCACGAGCACTTTAGTCATCTATAATGCACCTTTAAAGACTGTCTTGTCCTGAACATTTCTTCAAATATGTCATATCTTCTAGAAATATTATTCTTTCTAGAATACAAATTCTGGGCTTCATCCCACACTTTAGCAGATTCACATGAGATCATGTTTGCACTCACAGCAGGATCCACATTGTTCCTCAAAATTGTCAATACTTGGCTACATTCTCTATACCAATCCTTAGTTGGTTTGCTTGGGCACTGTTCCTAAGATTGACATAAGATTGACAGAATTCCTAATATAACATCCAATCTTAACCATATTAATAGAGGCCCTTATGTATACATTAACACAATGGACACTAAATCATTAAATTTTTTGCTGAAGTTCTTCCCATGTTATCATTATTATTATTGTTATTTGTGTTTATATTTTATAGTTAATGTGTAGTTCAGCTATCATTCTTTCCCAGCAGCAGAATCTTATGAGTCATATATGTCTCTTAAATGTTAATTTTGTAATTTCTGCTGCTGTTTACCAAATGGCTTTGAGTGTTCTAAGACAATGTATTTCAGGTAAACAATATAAGAAAATGCTTGGATTTTTGAAGCATGGATTTTTTACTACAACCAACTTAGCTTTTGTTGTCTCTTGTGCTTGTATTCTTTTTTTTTTAATTGAAGGAAAACAACAGAATATAAGCACAGGAGAAAACAAAAGCTCAGTTGGTTGAAGTTAAAGATATTTTTTGTGACAAATTAAACTGTGTATTTAAGTACTATATACATCTGCCAAGCCCATTCATGTTTAAGGGGATTTAAAGTGGTGAAGGCTATTGCAATTAGTTAAAAGCCAACTAATAGCAAATGATGATGGTCTTAGCAGAAATGATATTTTCACTTTTATGTAGCCGTCTCAAATTTAGTTTTGTTCTTCTTATTAGTTATAAGGGCCCCTATTGTTGACTTAGGGGTTTGACTATGACGATGGTCTTAGTATGGTATATGATTCATTCCATGATCCTCCTTTCTATCTAAAAGAAGGTTCACTTCTGATTCTTTAAAATGTATTATGCCCTCACCTATCCTTTGAGTAGTCTGTTCATAACTTCTTTAGCAATAAGTAATTCATAATATATGTGTTTATAATTGGTTTATGTTCATTATTGGAGGTCCTCTAATTGTCAGGGTTCCTATAGGCATCACAACATAATAGTTACAAGGGTTCCTGTAGGAAATATAAGTTGAAAGGTTTTGATTCTTGGCCAAAACCAAAACCTTTTTATTTTGGCTGATACCAGTACGAAACAGGTCCAGCTTGGAGCTAACTTGTTTTTTTGTTGTAAATAATGAAACTAGTCTGACAATTTATCATACTTAGACAAATAATCCATCTACAAGGTTGATTATTCCTCAGCCTTCAGGTGAAAAATGTCGCCTTCATGATGCTATTATCATTGGGTTTATTTATCAGTCTGTCTCTATGAAATAATTTCTCAATAATACTTAGGAATTGATTTGGTCTTATTTGTTTACAAGTTGCATGTTGATTAAAATGGGGTTTATTTCTTTTAGGTGATGACATACCACCATTGCAGTTAAAGGAAGGTGTATTTCGATGTATTATGCAGCTTTATGATTGCCTTTTAACTGAGGTCCATGAACGCTGCAAGAAGGGTTTAAGTTTAGCAAAACGCTTGAACAGCGGCCTTGCCTTCTTTTGCTATGATCTATTATCAATCATTGAACCAAGACAAGTTTTTGAACTGGTACTCTACCCATCTGAGAAATTACTTGATATTCTGTTTTTTCTGCTATACTTATTTATCCATGTTGATACTGGTTTCCCTGGGAAATATCAGTAGTATTCTAGTTACATCCTATGTAATAATAGATAAATAAATGAATTAGTTACGTGTCATCCTCTCATGGTTTATGGACATTGGTATTACAGAACAACATCATTTGGAACATTAATTGTCAATGATTTCCACATTCAGTTCCAACATTAACTATTACCTTTTGAAGCACTTGTAGAATTGCAAACATTATCCACTCATTAGTCACTTTTGCGCTTGAAACCAATGACTGCATATAGCTACCAATTCTGTAATAATTATCTATCGTGCCAATAAGAATTATTACATAAGGATCTCTTTTCTTCTTGACCACCTAAAAAGAAGAGAAACAAAATAAGAGGCAGAGTGCAGTAGTTGGATGAAGTATCACAAGATAATGGATACTCCACACTGAATGCTAATATCGTGATTGGTTGTCCACGTGTCTCTTGCCTCTGTATTTCTCAAACAAGCCTGTGTCAAATAGATTCTGGATTTATATGCAGGTGACTGGTCTGTGGATTCACCTGATTGGTTTATATTCCAAAATGGCTAGATTAGCCCTTTTTCAAAAAGCAAAATTTCAAATATGAGGATGATTGTAAAATATAAAAAAAAAAAGAATTACAGGCAATGAAGCTTTGCTCCGGCTGTGCATTTTCCAGTCTCAGTTATAACAAATTACTATCATCATAGTGCTCGCATCCACACGCTACTCCATTTTTTGAAGGCGGCATGTGTAGGCATTGGTTTCATCTGAGAATCCCACATAAATTGAGGAAAAAGAGTTGGAGTGGAAGATTCTAGTTGTTCAAATTGGATCTTGATCAGTATCAGCCTTTGCTTTGCCAATCACACTCCAAATTCTGTATCAGATCAGCCAGTACTTTAGACCTTGGTTGATCTGCAAGTATTTTGTATATAGGCCCAGATCAGTGAATACATTGCCCTCTATATTGTCTTTGCCCTTTGTCATTCACTGATGACTGGTTGTTACTAATTGATGATTGCCTTGCTAATTTCATGTTTTTTGCATTTTGTCCAATTTAAATGATGTTTTAAAATTTTTTATGTAAATGTCTAGCATGCTTGGGCCACTGAGAACAATCCTACATCTACATACTGCCGATTTTTCTTCTGAAAGTAACAAGGCTTAGATTTCTTGTTTCCAAACAAAGTTCCTTGACCTTTATTTTACATTAAAATTTTGAAGATCTTTATTTGCTTTAGGTTTCATTGTACATGGACAAGTTTGCTGGAGTCTGCCAATCGGTTCTGCATGATTGCAAGCTCTCATTTTTGCAAATAATTAGTGATCATGACCTTTTTGTTGAAATGCCTGGAAGAGATCCTTCAGATAGGTAAAGTGAATATTACAATATCCTTTCTGTGGCACTTTCACAATAATTAGATGTAGTAAATTGTCTGTTTTTGCATGGAATCCATGTTTGGCACACTTCATTGATTAAATTTATTTTCTGTAAGTTTTGTTATAGAATATGGATCTCAATGGATCTGAATTGACAGAAATAATTTATGTTTCCAATTAGCTTTCAACAAATTTTCATCTTTATGTTTAATGCCATTCATACAGGTTCCCTTTTGGTGTAGGGATGCATGTTGGCTTTTGCATTCTTTTCTATGACTTGAAGATTCTCTTCGAGCATGTGATTATAACTGTATTTCCATAAAGCGGTTGTTCTTACCCATTGAGGTTTTCAGTTTAAGATGAATAAATATATGCATTGTGGTATTAACTTTGGCATGATTCCTACTAAATGACGTCTTCTAGTGAGGATGCTAAAACTAGAAATGCCGAAGTTTATGCTATAGTGTCAGTGTAAACTGGTTTTATTTCCTTGGGTTCTTTTCTCAACTTAACTCTTAGGTGGAGTTATATTTTTTGACTTCGCTGCTTGCTAGCTGGTGATTACTTGTAGTGCTATTCTTGGCATTATCACAAAGCAATGGACAAGAATGGGGTGGAGCAGTTGAATATCTTTTCCTCCACTTCAATACTTGTTAAATGTGTTGCATCAGAAAAAAGAAATGAATGTGTGCCATTCTTGATGTGTTAAGTTCTTTGGTTGCACATCAGATACTCTAATAAATCCTTTTCCCATGTAATTCAGTAATTTATTTTTGGGCAAAGAGCTTCATTCTGTGACATGGCAAACATTGTAAATTTAAAGCTATGAAAATAAGGAAAAAGACAGAGATACTTGAGTGTACTTAAATAACATAATGATTTCTCTCTTTCCTTTTATTTTTCTTGTTTAAGTTGAGTTATGAGTTACTTGTTGCAAAGGTCATCATCTATATTTATTAAGGGTAGAGGAGATCGAACCTCTGTTTTCTGTAAGAAGAGGAACCCCTAAAGGAGTGGAGGTGCAGATGATAGCTAAGGGTTGTATATTGCATATTTTCTCATGGGTCTTCACTTGCTTTACACAAGTCAGCCTCCTATCAAGGTTATAGAAAGTTTTGAAAACAAACTTGTGAAATATCTTACACAATTAGGATATGAGTCTTAGTTTATTTTACAGAGGCCTAATCCCTGGAAAGCTAAATTTAGATTTCCTGTTTATTTGTTTCCAATTTACTTTGTTGGCATGTTAGAGGCTTGGACATGTTTAACATTTATGCATCATAAAGCTGATCTAGCAACTGGTTAACTTTGAAGTTTTCATCCACGATGCAGACATGACAAAAATCTCAATCATTCTCATCATTCTCCAGTATCACCCTAACTTCCTTTACATGTCTGGATTTCTGCCTATTTTCCACTGCTTACTAAAGTCATCTATAAGTGGAGCTTATCCATAAAATTCGTGAAATTTTTCTTCATTGTACAGAAACTATCTTTCATCAGTTCTAATTCAGGAACTTTTTCTTACTTGGGATCATGATGATTTGACACAACGGGCAAAGGTAAGTTTTGATCTTTACCTGGTCTAGTTTTTGTTTGTGGTTTAGTTTTATGCTTGTAGTATGTTAACTTTTGCTCAATGAGTGCTATATGCCTTTGGTGTCTTTCTTCGTCTTCTCTTGTTTTGTGCTTAAGGTTTCTTTTCTTTTTTTGTGAGATTAGGCTGCTCGTATTCTTGTGGTTCTCATGTGGAAGCATGAATTTGACTCTCGCTACCAGAAGCCTGAGGATAAATTATACATTGCTCAGCTGTACTTCCCCCTTATCGGACAGGTGAAAAAGGATTCCTCTTTTGTTACATTTTATATATTTCTGAGCTAATTTTTACATCCCACAATGAGTTCCCATTAAAATTTGCTGCAATACAAGTAATCACTTCCATTTATTTTCGTGCTCATAATGTTTGAGTACAATAAAATGAACATGCTGATCATAGTAAATTGGAAATTTTCCTAATAGTACACTTCTTAACAAATCTAGCACACCCTTAGTTGATGAGTTCATCTGGAATGTTGTAAATTTATTGGTTCAGTTGGCAAATCTCTGATTGGTCTTATCTCCATTTGTTGATGTCTACCAACAGGATTGGTAATAGCACGTTTTACAGATTATGCTTTTTTTTGTCAATGCTGAAGGGCAGAAATGTATTGGCTATCCTTTGGTTTTGTCATGTAGTCAGATCATATGGGGTAAATTTGTTTTAACAGGTCTAATGTCAATCATGATAGCTACTTTCTTTAATTCATGCTTTCTTGGCCAGCCTGAGAGCTTGGCTTAGAAAAGGGAGGTTTGGTGGTAGGATACCATTGATCTGGTCAGGCAGGGGTATTGATTCCACGAAAACATGAATAAGCCTGTGCAGAAGTTTTGTTTAAACAAGTTCCAGGCTAAGCCTGTGCCTAACTCTAAACCTGGAAATCCCATCCCATCCCTTCCCTGTTCACAGACAAGGAACTAAACTTTGATGTTAGGTACTTGCCTTCTAACTAGTGTACTTGAATAATCTAAGCAGGTATTCAACTTGGCCTCTCAGCCAGTATCCTTGTTAGTGCTTTCAAAAACTTGCTTACACATACCTTCGTACTTCTCAACATGTCTTTTCTAGCTTATGCAATTACTTTCTTTCCATATCAAAACTCCATTCTGCTTAAGAATAAGTTTTTTTATTATTGTTTCTTCAACAAGATGTTTTTGCACATATTATGCTGCTATCAAAATAAATGTTTGGTTTCTTGTATTCAAACCACACTAATATCCTGTCCCTTTGTACAGATTCTTGATGAGATGCCTGTATTCTATAATCTGAATGCAGTTGAGAAGCGTGAAGTATTGATCGTTGTTCTCCAAATCATACGCAATCTTGATGATGCATCTCTAGTTAAGGCATGGCAGCAGAGCATTGCTCGAACAAGATTATTTTTTAAACTTTTAGAAGAATGTCTTGTGGTTTTTGAGGTATGCTTTTTAAACATGGTTAGTTGGAAAATATATTGTGTAAAGGTTTTTGCATGTTTTGACACTTGTATAAAGTCAAACTAATTGTATGGAATTTGGATGCGATAATCTTGTCCTTTGTCCGTCAACTGGACAAATGCTTGTTTGTCTACAAACAACATAAGTTTTAGGCTCACCTTCCATAAAGACAACTTTCAAGGATTATTCCTGTTCTTTGTCTAGTGACTAGTTATTTCATTGAGGAGTGTGTAGATCTCAATTACCTGCAACTTACTCTCCTTGTGTCTTCCTTTATTTTTTGTTTTAACAATCACCATACTTCCTTTGTTGACAGCATAAAAAGCCAGCAGACAGCTTGCTCATGAGTTGTAGCTCTCGCAGCCCAGATGGTGAGGGTCCATCGTCTCCTAAGTACTCCGATAGGCTTTCCCCAGCTGTCAATACATACCTCTCTGAGGCGTCACGGCAAGAACTTAGAGTATGTTTTCATCTTCGATTATATCAAATCCTGTATCTAGCTGCCACTAGTGGTGCCATTATTTTTAACTATTCTTTCACATGGATATTGTAATGTTAACAACTTCTTCCTTCTAAGTTCTATTCAGTCATGGAGAGCATTTACTAAAATTATTGATCCGATAAACATAATCTTGAGAGGCACGCCATTTTTTTTTTATTTAGCGTGTTTCCAAATTTCTAGTAATGTTATTAGTGAATGAATTGGTTTGCTGATGCTCCATTTATTGAGAATAATATTGTAGGTGCCAAAAAAAAAGGGGGAATGATGAGTTAAACATTTTCTGTATGTTTATATTTACAAGTTAATGTATACACTTGGAAATTGGGTAACATTCTGAGCAGAAAAATTAGATTAACCTGCTGTTTGATTTATTGAGTATTTTCCAATTGTTCTACACAGACGCAAGGAACACCTGAAAATGGTTATTTGTGGCAAAAGTTGAGTCCTCAGCTAAGCTCACCAAGTCAACCCTATTCTTTGAGGGAAGCTCTTGCTCAGGCACAATCATCAAGAATTGGAACTTCAACCAGGGCATTACGAGAATCCCTGCACCCAATATTAAGGCAAAAGTTGGTATGTCATCAGTTGAAGTAGCTTGAAATTGGCTGTATCTTAGTTACATTAGCCTGCATTATTTCTTTGTAATTTTGCTCAGGAACTTTGGGAAGAGAATTTAAGTACGGCTGTCAGCCTCCAGGTTTTAGAGATGACTGACAAGTTCTCAAGTGCCGCAGCATCACATAGTATTGCTACTGATTATGGAAAACTAGATTGCATTGCATCCATAATCATGGGCCTCTTTTCTCGCAGTCAACCATTGGCCTTCTGGAAAGCTTTATTTCCAGTATTCAACAATGTCTTCAATCTTCATGGTGCAACATTGATGGCACGGGAGAACGATCGCTTCTTGAAGCAAGTTGCATTTCATCTATTACGGCTTGCAGTTTTCAGGAACAACTCCATCAGGAGAAGGGCTGTTATTGGGCTCCAAATACTTGTTAGGGTATGCTTTTAGTTGTAACTGTACTATAGCCAGCATAAGTAATTAGCTTCGGATTATGACCTAACTGACTTTTCTTTGCAGAACTCATTTTACTATTTCACAAACACAACTCGGCTGAGGGTTATGCTGACCATTACATTGTCAGAGTTGATGTCTGATGTACAAGTTACACAAATGAAATCTGATGGATCACTTGAGGAAAGTGGTGAAGCTCGGCGATTAAGGAAATCCCTGTATGAGATGGCAGATGAAGGTAGAAGTTTAGAGCTTATGGAGGAGAGTGGTCTTCCTAGTAATGCACTTGAGGCAGTTCCTGATGGTTCAATACATAACCGTTGGTCCTGGCAAGAGGTCAAGCACCTGTCTGAGAGTCTTCTTCAGGCTCTTGATGCTGGCCTGGAACATGCCCTTCTGGTAAGCTGTATGAATTTTGCTCCTTTTAATTGGAAATGGTGAAAGCAAATCTGTTTTGTGGTCTGTTCCTGTGCTGTATGGTGTAATCAGAAGTGTAGTGATAGAATTCATCACTGTGCCTTGAGAATAGCAAATCACAAGGAAACCATGAACTTGCTCCATAAGTTCTGCTTGCTAGCAATTTTATATTCATCTCTGGTCAGTATTGCCTTCACTTTCAAGATTATAGTGGGGTGAGAGTTATATGATTCAGATGATATTGCTATTTGCCATTTGGTGATATGTAAAAGCGGCTAAACTTGTAGCATTCTAAGTTTTGTATTCCTTATGCATTCCTCTTGGGCATGTTTTCTTTCTGTCAATGCTTTAGCTCAGAACTTGCCATGTCATGTTACAGGCTTCTGTCATGACTGTCGACAGATATGCGGCTGCAGAGAGCTTTTATAAACTTGCTATGGCTTATGCCTCTGTTCCAGATCTGCACATAATGTGGTTGCTACATCTGTGTGATGCTCATCAAGAAATGCAGTCATGGGCTGAGGCTGCTCAATGTGCAGTTGCTGTTGCTGGTGTGATCATGCAGGTGGATTTTATTTTTTACTCATGCTGAACTTATTTTTATTTGCCCCAGTCTTACATGCTTCCAGTTGTTTCTGTTGGATCAGTTTTCCCTTTCCTACCAACAGTTTCTGTCATTCTTATCAGATAATCCCTTTTTAGGCTCTTGTAGGAAGAAATGATGCTGTTTGGAGCCGTGAACATGTGGCTGCATTACAGAAGATTTGCCCCATGGTCAGCAGTGCTGTTACTGCTGAGGCATCTGCTGCCGAGGTTGAAGGATATGGCGCGTCAAAGCTTACAGTTGATTCTGCTGTGAAATATCTACAGCTTGCTAATAAACTCTTTTCGCAAGCTGAACTTTATCATTTCTGTGCTAGCATCCTAGAACTAATAATTCCAGTCTACAAAAGCAGAAGGGCATTTGGGCAGCTGGCAAAATGCCACACATCCCTCACCAACATCTACGAATCAATCCTTGAGCAGGAGTCAAACCCCATTCCATTTATAGATGCTACCTACTACCGAATTGGATTTTATGGTGAACAGTTTGGCAAGTTAGATAGAAAGGAATATGTTTACAGGGAGCCACGAGATGTTCGCCTAGGTGACATAATGGAGAAGCTTAGTCACATATACGAGTCCCAAATGGATGGGAATAACACCCTTCATATAATACCGGATTCTAGGCAGGTCAATGCAGTGGAACTGCAGCCTGGTGTCTGTTACCTGCAAATAACAGCTGTCGATCCTGTCATGGAGGATGAGGATCTGGGAAGTCGGAGGGAAAGGATTTTCTCACTCTCAACTGGTGGTGTACGTGCTCGTGTATTCGACCACTTCTTGTTTGATACCCCATTTACGAAAAATGGCAAGACCCAGGGTGGTTTAGAAGATCAGTGGAAGCGACGAACTGTGCTTCAGACTGAAGGTTCATTTCCTGCTTTAATTAATCGGCTTTTGGTAGTCAAGTCCGAGTCCCTAGAGTTCTCTCCAGTAGAAAATGCTATTGGAATGATTGAAACTAGAACAGCAGCACTCCGGAATGAGCTTGAAGAGCCACGGAGCTCGGATGGTGACCAACTTCCTAGGCTTCAAAGCCTACAGAGAATACTCCAAGGCAGTGTTGCTGTACAGGTATCACAAGCATTTGCTTTGCTTCAAATGTACAGGACTAGAATGTTCAAATGTTTAAATTGACCTGGGTTGATAAACAATTATTTCTGCTGCTGCAGGTGAACAGTGGTGTGCTTAGTGTCTGCACAGCATTTCTGTCAGGTGAGCCGGCCACAAGGCTTCGGTCACAGGAACTGCAGCAGCTTATTGCAGCACTCTTGGAATTTATGGCGGTGTGCAAGCGGGCAATCCGAGTGCATTTCAGGTTGATAGGTGAGGAAGATCAGGATTTCCACACGCAGCTCGTTAATGGCTTCCAGTCTCTCACAGCTGAGCTCTCGCACTACATCCCTGCCATACTATCCGAGCTATGATTTTTTGTTTTGGGCCTGAGCTACTCCATGGCAAGGCTTTATGGGGATGACGACAATGTATTTTTGTTGTATATGCTTTCTCCTGTTTTGGCACGTGTTCCAACCACTTTTTGTAATGTTGTTGGTAGTTTTATTTTATTTTTCTTTTATCTTTTTTAAGGTGTTAGTATTGTGATCTTGTACCAAGATGTAAGTCCAACTCTGGGTATTCATGAAAAAGAAATTCTCATTTGATTCCATTGCTTTCTAGGGTTAACCTCCTTGGGCAAACAATGTTTTTTTGTTGTTTTTATATTGGGAGCGTCATTTGACAAGATACTGGGCCTAGGTTTAAATCTGCAAATGCAATCTGAACAACCTTTCCTAGAGTCTGTGCAACCATGCGTGTAGTAAGGGGCTTTATGGTCCTTGCTGCCATTTTGTGAATTTAGAAATTTCAATGGACTTTGAATGGATTTAACCATTTAACCATGATAAATTGTCTTTTTGGACCATACGAGGTTCGCGTCTAACAAACATCTTCATTTTTGATGTTTAAAAAATGATCCAAACTAATTTATTAGAAATGCAGTTGTTTAACCAAGAGGTCAGGTGGTCTCTTTGTTGAACGTGAACTACTACCTACACTTGTGATCTTGGTTAGATTGATTAGTTCCAAGCTGTTAGATCCAGCGAAATGTGAGCATGCGTACGCTTATTTTCAGTAAGATTTTGTCAATTCATATTCAATCCATTGAGACTAGGGATTTGATACCGGTCAATCTGATACCAGTCGAATCAGACCGAGTCGACCAGACAAATCTAATCCTTCTTTTTATTTTGTTTTTTTCCCCTTCATCTCACCAAACCAATCCACCCGCTACCATGTCGCTGATATAGATAGTTCACCACAAAAAAAAAAAGGGGGAAAAAATAAAATCGCGCGTATGTCGGGAAACCAGATCCAATGTGATCATACAGCCGTGATTGGTCTTTGACTTCGATCAGGTTCATACGAAACAGAAAATCCACGCTGCACGTGTGTATCTATTGTCATCCGAAGTCTCCTCGCATGTGCGAGACCAACAACGCACATGTGATGCACGAGCAGTTCAAACAACCCCTCCAACCGACATTTAAACGTTGGCACGGAAGGCCAGGGGAAAACGCTCCGCCATTATCAAGAAAATGGACCCCTTCTCTTTCCTCTCCCAGGAGGACCAAGATGAGCCTCTCAGCTGGGCATGGGCTCTCTCTCCGCCGCCGCCCCCTCCTCCACCAACTAGCTCGTTCAGGCAGTACAAAAGGCCGGAATCCTGGCTGTTCCCTGCGTCTCGTGATCCCTCAAGTTCTGCCTCCGTGAGGAATACACAATGGAAAGTAATCGAGTATTTGAGGAAGATCCTGGTCCCCCAGCTCGGGGGCTCAGAAGTGAACAAGGCAAGTCGGGGTTTCCGGCAGATAATGACGGAGCGGCTGCGGAGGGAGAAGATGAGCCAGGGCTACGCCGAGCTGCTCTCTGTTCTGCCACGGATGTCCAAGGTAGTAGGTCCATGCCAGGAATGTCTTTGCTAATTCTCGTAGGAATTGAGATCTATTATTCTGCTTGTTTCTTTCTAGGTCAGCAAGATTTCTATCGTCCAATCTGCGGTCGCATATTTGAAGGAGATGAAGGGAGCAGTCGAGGGATTGCTCGAGCGAAACAGGGAGCTAAACGCAATGGCGACAACGAGAGAAGGACAGATGGCGAAGGAGACGAATATCAGGATTCATGTGCCAGATCCATCGCATGCCATGGATTCGATGATCGAATCTATGAGATGCTTGCAGTTGATGGGTGTGAAAGCACGGGCTATCCGAGCCGACTTGCACGCTAGAGATTCGTTCGCTGTTGTCCTGTCTTATACACTCTAATTTTATCTTTCGGTATAGAATTCGTGAGAAAAATAAATTTAAAATTAAATTAAATAAAATTATATATTCTAAGGATTAAAATTAAAATTTGAACTTTTTATTTATCATTTTCAATTGATCTATCTTAAATCTATGTCATTTTTTGATGCGGAAAAATTGAAGATGAGAAAAATTTTTAAATAACAAAAACTTCGAATCCAAGAATGAAAGACATAGAAAAATTTTATTTTCTTGTTCTTTCTCTATTTCATTATTTTGATTTTATATTTGACTTTTTGCAAAAAAACCCTCTAAGTTCATTATAATTACAAATCAAAGATTTGTAATTATAAATAAGATTAAATATTTTTTAAAAAATCCGAATTTCAAAAAATTTAAATAAATCAATTTAAATTCAAATTTTTAGTTGGATTCACTCTCATAAATTTTATCCTTTTCAATCAGGCAAATTCAAGATGAGATCAAATATCAGGTATACTGTAAAATATTTCGATCCATTACGAAACACCAAAATAAACACATATATAAAATTTGGTTTTATTTATGCTACCATCCATTGTCATATAAATATCAATCAAATAGTCAAATTTAAACCAATCATTATATTTTCAAACTGTTTGACCCAAATTATACAATCAAATTTATTTTAAAAATAAATTAATAAATAGTCTATAAAGTCACGAAATTAATAATAAAAGCAAATGATCCATGTGATCCATTCGACAATGAATCAAAAATCAAAATTAGCTTGGATTTCAATAAACAAATTTAATGAGTGCAACTAGCAGGTTAGCATAAGGAGTGTTTACTGGGATGGTAAATTCATTAATTTCAAAATGGATTAAAAAGGGTTTAACGACAAGGGTTACTTGCACGAATTAACTTTAATTAATCGTGCCAGTAACCCATGTTTTTTGAGAGGGATTAGCTATTTAGCTCTTCAGGAGATAATCATGGTAACCGCACTAATTTTGACAATTCGGCTTCTTAATCGATCCACTGTGAGACGGGCCGGCGGAGCTCAGTATGTTCGAAAGAGAAAGAGAAATGGACAATATGGTTCCAATCAAGATTTTTATACGGAAACAAGCGATAGATAATTGATTTCACCTACCGATCTCAAAAAAAAAAAAAAAAGACCTACTAATTGGTCAAAAAGAAAGAGAGAGAGAGAGAGTTGACACGCATAGTATTCCGTAATGCTGTAGACGAAGACGGAAGCGGTCAACAACCGATTCTGTTAGAGTTCCAAGGAACATTTTTTTTTCATTTTCATTAAAAATCATAATTATTATTTTGACTATTCTGAATTGTCAACCTCTAGTTTGACTCCACATTGAGACCAGAAGATACATCGTCAATGAGAACCGAAGACGCTGGTTTGCATAGCAAGTAGCTTATATGTATGCGGCAACGCTGATTTGACTCTCGCCCAGTCTGAGTCCGTTGAGACAGATTTAGAAGTTCAGAGAGCAAGCTGTCTTCCAAGTAAAATGCAATTATCAATCAAATAGCTACACAATATTTTGATGTGGATTTAAGAGAAAAGACATATGATCTGAAAGAAAAAAAAGATCATCGTTTTTTACTATAGAAGATACAACTCTTATCCCATAAAAAAGGGGGAAACAGAGAGACAACTCTTGCAATATAAGCAAAATCATCGCCTAATAGAGATCCTTAAACCTTGTTAACCAGGGTGACAATTACGCTTATAAATACCCGTCAACCAATTTTGATCATTTTCCCAAACGGAGCTTGGACTTATGAGCTTCATAAATCCTGTGAAACCAACTCTGAATCTTCTAGTAGCTTCAAGCCGGGAAAATGCTTCTGCAAGAATCACATTTTCCCTCTCTCCAAGCATTGATTAGGAAAAGAGGATGAACGCTCTACTGACTGATAGAAAACAGAATATCTCCTCTCATATTTTCTTGGATTCTCTGTCGAATACGCCCCAACTTTACATGCAATATATATGAATCCTCCTCAACAAAAGGGATACAAAGTTTGGGGATCTTTCTTAGGTCTCTTCAACCCTGGATGTTAGCTGCAGCACCATTTTCTAGAGAACCTGTTGTCTGCATGGACAACAACATACATAGAAATTTGTTTAACCAACAAAACCAAACTGTGGACTACATTAACCAACAATGAGAAACAAGACACTTCAATCTGCCCGATAAAACTTATCAGCTCAAATCAAGACAAAGGTCAAATTTACAAACAAATTGTACAAAAGTTTTGTGCATTTTAACTAATTGTCACAAGATTAACTTTTGAATAACATGAAATTGATGAATATACAATCAACGATTCTTATGCTACTAAGACACTACTTGGATACACACATAGGATAAATGTGGAGAGATGTCCCATGAAAGAGTAAAATCTAAAGGGGAATTGGCTTCAACTAAATATTGATGAGACAGAAGCATGTGCTTATTTGGACAGATACTCCCAAAATTTTAGAATAACATAATAGTTACAAGATCTGGTTTCTAGATCCCAAAAAATTGTGGATTTCATGTCCCCACATCTCCCAAATCATTAATTAAAGCTCCAAAACACCAACATCTCACATGCTTCCTGGTCTACATTTGCATCGCAACAGATCAAAAGTAAACTGACCAATTAACAGGAGTATCAAAGAGAAATGGACTATCGACAGAATCAAAAAATCAAATGCAGAGAGAATTCATGGATGACTCGTATATTACTTTCATACTTTCTAATCTCCAATTCTCAAAGTGAACATCATAACCAAGTACTCCATCATAAGCCCAAGTCCAAACAGCTGCTATAAAGATTTCTTAT
Source organism: Trichopus zeylanicus subsp. travancoricus (assembly GCA_005019695.1). NCBI lineage: Eukaryota > Viridiplantae > Streptophyta > Magnoliopsida > Dioscoreales > Dioscoreaceae > Trichopus > Trichopus zeylanicus. The sequence continues at coordinate 156,470 of RXID01019379.1, read as the reverse complement.
AAAATCCAGATGGAATACAGTATGACTATGGTGACATGTTTTTGATACAGACCAATCTACTTTTTGAAGGCCCAACAAGAAGTTATGGATTGGACCAAATAAAAAAAATCTGACGGAAAATAAAAGGAGTAAGAAAATTAAAGATACAAACAATACAGACCGAAAATGTTTAAGGTGTTCACATCAAATCTGAAATAATACGGAAAAAGACTGCATGCACATTGTATGTCTTTCATTCAGATTACTCCAAATGAAAAAAAATGGGCCCAGACTACATATATACATTTGAGCTCTAATTGGAATCTGGCAAGTAATTGTGAGTTAAATACTATATAAATCGAAAATTTGATCATGCATTTTCAGTCTGCTATGCTTAGGGTGTCTAGTGACTACAGTAAAAAAATAAATAAAATAACTTGCATCTGTGTGGCAGTTTGAAGGCATGTTGGCAGCAATTAATGCTTCTTGAAGTCAAATAGTGTTAAACTTCCAAAAAGAATGTCCAAAAGGAAAAAAATAATAAAGAATATTTTTAAATATTAAGCATGCGATAACTCTGCAAGCATGAAGTTGAATTATTGAAGTGTCATACTATTGTACATTATCCTGCAAGTATGAAGTTAAACTATTGAAGTATTTTGCTACTGTATATTGTGCCATTGTGGAATTTAGTATCTATTGAGTTACAATTGGGTATGCTTCTTGTCATTCTTGGTAGATGCTAGTTTGATTGTTCGGTTTTGAATATCCTGTACTTCTTTTTTTTGTTTTTTATCTTACAAAAAATGTGATCAAGTGTAGATTGTGTAGTTGTTGTTTGCATCCATGACCCATGGGCAAAAATTGGACAAATGTAATTATGCAAATGAGTCAATGACTCAATAATACAAAAAATTCGGTTTCAAACTCAGTTTTTGATTTAAACTGAACCAAACCGAAATATTTTGGTTCAGTTTGAATTCAGTTTATATAATATTCAGTTCGGTTTGGTTTTAGATTTTTGAAAATCGAAAATTTCGATTCGGTCAGTTCGGTTTTGAATCAAATGCACAACCTTAGTTTTTCTTATCGTTGTGGTGTGGCGTCCCTTGCTGTTGTGGTTGTCTGATAAAAAATTTTTGATTTGAAATGGTGCTAATCTTCAGGTCATAAAAAGCTTGTGTTTTTGCTTTCGGCTTCATATAAAATTTTTTATGTAATTTTTTATCTTCTTTCTTTTCTTTTCATGTTGTTGGTCTCTTCCTCCTCTTTTATGTTTCCTAAATGGAGATTAGCGACAGATGGTCAATGTTTGTTTGTGGTACCTAGTTTCCCAAGATTTGTTTTTTATTTTCTTCTCCACCTTGTGCTTGGACCCTGATCTATGTCACGGTAGATATTTTTTCTTATTTGACTGGCTTCTCATGGTCAACTTAAGACTGGGTTACTTTTGCTCTACCTAGCTTGTTTATTTATCACCTATATTTGGGGTCTCACTCTTTATATTTTAGGGTTCGGGTCCCTTGTTGATCAAATCTAGGGTTTCTTTTTCTACACGGTGTGGCATTCTTTATTGTAGCGATTGTCTGATTGAAAGTTTCTGGTTTGGAATGGTGCTGATCTTGAGGCCATATAAATATTGTGTTTTCTCTTCTAGCTTGGTCCCTTCTCTTTTGACGTAGCAACAAGGGTGATAGACGAGGAAAACACCGTTACCTCTATTAAGAACTCCTTGAATCCACAAGGAAGAGAGAAAATTCATTAAAGTAGAACTTTATTGAGAATAAAAGTGGTTCCCCGTCCATAGGGCTGAAGGCCGATTTATACAAATACCAGAAGTCCTATTTGAGTAGGTTTCTGGCTTCCCAAGTCCTAAACTGAATACAACTCAGCTTGAACCCATTAATTATGTTGGTAGAAGTTCTAAATAACTTAACCTATGAAAATAAAATTCTAAATAAGGATTCATCCTTCCCAAGTCCTAAACTAAATAGGATTCAACTCAAAATTAATCTTGGGTTGGTGAAATCCGAGAATAATACCTAATTGACTCATACTATGAGAGACTCATGACATCATAATGAAGAGAATTTCAATATAGAAAGGTACTAAGTAAGATAAATCCTAAGTTTAAATAAAAGAGTGAATTAGATCATTTGTCATGGCCCCTTGACTTCTGAATCGGCTTCTTTTGACATTTCTGAACTTTCTTTGAGCGTCCTACATCAGTGTCCCCTTCTTGTAAAAAACTCATCATCGAGTTATTTTGTCATAACTTGTAGTCCTCAGGTGCATGGTAGTCAAACAAATTTTGAATATTAAAAGTGTTTGAGATTCCCAAATCTTTCGGGAGGTCGATGACATAGGCATTATCGTTTATCTTTTTTAGTATCTTCAGTGGCCCAATTTTCTTCTATTTCAGTTTGTTGTAAGTTCCAGTTGGAAACCATTCCTTCTTCAAGTGAACCATTCCTTCTTGAAACTCTTTTGGACGCTTATGAATGTCCACTTTAATTTTGTATTTAACATTGGATTCTTCTAATTTTTTCTTTACCTCAGTATGCACTTCAATAATTCTCTCTACCATATTGTCTGTAGCTATGCTTGTTCCTGGCAATTTGGGCAACACCACCAAATCCAGCGAGTACTTTGGGGTTCTTCCATTGATAATTTCAAATGGTGATTTTCCCGTGGACCTGTTCTTCATGTTATTGAAAGTGAATTCAGCTGTGCGAGTGCATAGTTCCACTGTTTTGGTTTGTCTCTTGCAAGACACCGAATGATGTTTATAAGTGTTCGATTCATCACTTTAGTTTATTCATCTATTTGTAGATGATAAGCACTGTTAAATTGTAGAGACGTATTAAATCGCCTCCATAATGTCATCCAAAAGTGGCTTAGAAATTTTGTGTCACAATCAGAAGTGATGGTCTTTGGCACTCCATATCGTCTTACAATCTCCTGAAAGAATAGATTAGCCACCATTGTTGCATCTGCTGTCTTCTTACATAAAATGAAGTGTGTCATCTTGAAAAATCTGTTGACAATAATAAATACTAAATCTAAGCCTCGTTGAGTCCTGGGGAGGCCCAAAACAAAATCCATCAATAGATCCTCCCATGGAGCATTTGGCACAGGCAATGGGGTATAATGGCCAGTGTTTTGAGAGCTTCCTTTGGCTATTTGGCATACATAGCACCTTTGTACAAAGCAATTGACATCCCTTTTAAGTTGTGGCCAATAGTAGTACTCTTCAACTAGTGCAATGCTCTTGTCACGCCCAAGATGTCCTGCTAGGCCACTGCTATGCAATTCTTTCACTACCTTTTCTCTCAAGGAGCACCTTGAAATGCAAAGACGAGAACCCTTAAAGAGAAAGCCTTCATGGAGATATAAATCACTTCTTTGTCCTCCTTGGCACTTTCTAAACTCCTCTTTAAAATCTTCATCTTCAACATATAATTCCTTCAAATAATGAAACCCTTCAACTTCGTTGCTTATAGTTACCATCAATGCTACCCTGCGGCTCAAAGCATCCGCCACCTTTTTTTTTTGTCCAGATTTGTGTCTCAAAACATAGGTGTATTGCTGTAAAAATGATAACCATCGACCATGCATGTGATTCAAGTCCTTCTGGCTATCAATGAATTTCAAAACTTGGTGGTCAGTATATAAAATGAACTCTCCTTGAATTAGATAATGCTTCCAATGACAAACTGCTTGTACAATCACATAAAATTCCAGCTCATATGTTGACCACTTCTTTCGAGCTTCACTCAACTTTTTGCTATAGAAAACTACTGGTCTTTCTTCCAAGGATAGAACATTTCCAATGCCTATGTACGAAGTATCACAGTCTACCTCAAATAACTTCTCGAAGCTAGGCAATGCCAAAACAGGTGTAGTAGATAACTTCTCCTTAATCAACTCGAAGCATCTATTAGCTTCTTGAGTCCAGGAGAACTTGCGTTGCTTCAAACACTCGGTTATTGGTACCATAATGGAACTAAAGCTTTTGACAAACCTCCGATAAAATGTCGCCAAATCATGGAAGCTTCTAACTTCTGATACACTTCTGGGTATCAGCCATTCCTTAATAACTTTTACTTTTTCTTCATCAACATGAATGCCTTCAACACTTACCATGAATCCCAAGAACACCAAGTGTTCAGTCAAGAAATGACATTTCTTTGAGTTGATGTACAATTTCTCCTTCTTCAGCACAGTAAGTACTTCTGCTAGATGCCTTTTATGTTCTTCTTCATTATGACTATATAGCAGGATGTCATCAAAGTAAACAATAACAAAATAACCAATGAAAGGTTTGAGTACCTGGTTTATCAATCGCATGAAGGTACTTGGTGCATTTGAGAGTCCAAAAGGCATAACAAGCTACTCATAAAGTCCTTCTTTTATTTTGAAAGCAGTTTTTCATTCATCACCGGATCTAATTCTGATTTGATGGTATCCACTGGTCAAATCTATCTTAGAGAACACCTTTGACCCTTCCAACATATCCAGCATGTCCTCTAAGTGAGGAATTGGAAATATATACTTTACTGTGATTCGGTTGATAGCTTGACTATCTACACACATCCGCCAACTTCTATCTTTCTTAGGTGTCGATAAGGCTAGAACTGCACATGGGCTCATGCTGACTCTTACCATTCCTTTTCTGATCAATTTTTCAACCTTGTCTTGTAAAATTTGTGACTCTTTTGGACTCATTCTGTAGTGGGGCAGATTTGGTAAACTCATTTCAGGAACAAGGTCAATGTGGTGCTAAATATCTCTCATTGGGGGTAGTTCATCAGAAAGATCATTGGGCATGATTTCCTTGAATTCATCTAGGAAGGGTTGCAAACTTTTTGGAGATTCAGTGGGCATTGTCTCCATTCTTTTCTCAATCACAACAAATATTTGAACTGTCTCTTTAGCCTCGTTTATAAAATTTTGCACAATTAGGAAGGAGTGACCCTTCTCTTGTAAAATTTTGGGTCAACGCTCTTCGCTAATGGGGGTAAGGATAATTTTCTTTCCATTTTTGAAGAATATGTAGTGATTGTCTCATCCATGATGTGTAGAATCTCTATCAAATTACCAAGGTCTGCCGAGAAGGATATGACATGCATCCATCTCCACAACATCATAGGTTACCTCATCCTTGTAGAATTTTCTAATGGAAAAACAAATTTGATATCGTTCAGTTACCTTGGTTTCACCAACATTTTTAATCCAACCGATCCTGTAGGGAGAGGGATGTGATTCCATTTTCAATTGAAGCTTGTCGACCATAGTCTTGGAGATAATATTTTCACTACTTCCCCCATCAATAATCATGTCACAAATCTTGTCATTTACTATGCATTGAGTGCGGAAGATATTGTGACGTTGTAGGTTTTTCTCTTGCTTTGGGATGTACATCAGATTCTAAACTACTAAAGATGACATTTCACCATTAGACTCCTTGAATATTCCATCTTCATAGTTTTCTTGATCACAAGTTAGGTCATCATCTTTTGAGTCATGTAAATCGTCAGTCACAAAATTATTTTCAATAGCCAAGTTCACAGGTTGTCATGCTGGACAAACATTAGAACGATGTCCAAATTTTCCACAACGATAGCACTTTAGATCAGGATTTAAACTTGGGTTCTTTACTGATATGGTGTTTCCTGATGACCTTGTAGGTCTAGCTTCAAGACTCACTTATGTGGGAGGTCAAGGAGGTTGTGTAGTTGCACCTCTATTAGGAATAGATTGTGCTCCTTTTGAATTCTCACCAATTATTCTCCCCACTTGATTTCTAATGACACGTCGCTCCAATTGGGACTCCACATGAGTTGCACTCCTCACAGCCTCATTAACCATCGAAATAGGTTGCAAGGAAATCCTATCTTGGATGGTTGTGCGTAGCCCACTGATGAATCTTACCACTTGATGAGATTCAGTCTCTACTAGATTATTACATACTGATAGGCGATAGAACTCCTCAGCATATGCCTTCACACTGCGATTACCCTGTCAACAATTTTGATATTGTTGAAAGAGTACCTAGTCATAATCTATGGGAAGGAATTGCTTTTTGAGAAGAACCTTCATCCGTGGCCATGCTCGAATTGAAGCTTTATTTTGGCGTGTCCTTTCCAACTAGATACATTCCCACCATGCTGATGCACCCCCTTTGAGTCGGTAAGCAACAAACTTCACTTTCTTTGAATCTGGAATCTCTATGTAGTCAAAGAACCATTCCACTTCAGCAAGCTAATCGAGAAAATCTTCGATCTGAAGTTGGCCATTGAAAGATGGGAGATCAATCTTCAAGAGAAAATCATAACATCTATCATGCTCAGAAACTAGTCGTGAAGGATGTCTTCAATTTCTTCATCCCTGGAGTTTTCAAGGATTTGTAAACCCTTTGGATTCACTTGCAAAGCCTTTCCTCGACCAATTAGATCGTGAGTCACTTCATCGATTCATCAACGTGGTTGATTTAGGCCTTCAAGTTGATCCATCCTTAGCATCAAGCTTGCAAGTGAGTTTTGGATTGCCTCCATGGTCGAATCAAAATACTCATCACTGATGTGATTACCCATAGGAGCACCATCCCTAGGGTTGTTGTTGGTTGCATCATCGTTACACATTAAGCAAGGAGAGCCTCACTTTGATACCACTTGACGTAGCAACAAGCGTGGTAGATGAGAAAAACATCATTGCCCCTGTTAAGAACTCTTTGAATCCACAAGAAAGAAAGAAAAATTACTAAAGTAGAACTTTATTGAGAATAAAAGTGGTTCTCCATCCATAGGGCTGAAGGCCTATTTATACAAATACCAGAAGTCCTATTTGAGTAGGTTTCTGGCTTCCCAAGTCCAAAATTGAATACAACTCAGTTTGAACCCATTAATTGGGTTGGTAGAAGTTCTAAATAAGTTAACCTACGAAAATAAAATCCTAAATAAGGATTCATCCTTCCCAAGTCCTAAACTAAATAAGATTCAGCTCAAAATTAACCTTGGGTTGGTGGAATCCGAGAATAATACCAAATTGACTCATATTAGGAGAGATTCATGACATCATAATGAAGAGAATTTCAACATAGAAAGGTACTAAGTAAGATAAATCCAAAGTTTAAATAAAAGAGTGAATCAAATTATTTGTCATGGCCCCTTGACTTCTAAATTAGCTTCTTTTGACATTTTTGAACTTCCTTTGAGCATCTTACATCATCTTTCTACTTCATGAATGGAGATCAGCCAATAGATGGCAGATGTCTGTTTGTGGTGCTTGGTTTTTCAATGTTTGAGGTTTTCTTTCTTTTCCACCTTGTACGTGGTGATCAATTTATGTCATGGTAGATGTTTCTCCCTAATTGAGTCTCGATTTGGTTGACATTGTGTGGCTTGGCTCTATGGACAGATAAAGCTTCTATTTTTTTACTTTTGGTTTCTTGTAGAATTTGGTTTGTGACTTTTTTTCTTTCTTCTCTTCTCTTCGCATCATTCATTCTTTCCTTCTCTTTCTGCTTGTTGAACAAAGCTCAGCTTATAGATGGTGGATATTTCTATTTAGTACCTGATTTCCCAAGGTTTGAGGTTTTTTCTTTTCTTCGTCTTGTGCTTGGTGATCGATCTATGTTGTGATATATGCTTTTCCCTATTTGAGTTTCGACTTGGTAAGGACATTTAATTTGCTAAGCGTTGGGTCCTAAAATAGGCAATCTACCTACTGCTAATGTTTATCATTTATTGCACTTGGCTTTCTATTCTAATTCAGGCTATATCTTTTTTGCTCATGATTTTCATTTCTTAACTTCATTATGCCTTGTTCTCATCTTACTAACTTACCTTATACTTGTTACATTGTGTAGTAGCAACTGATTCTTTCAAGTGGTGGTCAAGCTATATTCCTAGGCTATTGCTATGTGGTCATTAGTTGTTGGTCTTCTACCTAGTGTCTAATTTTTTTGGTTGTTGGAGGGTTTAGTTTATGCAGTGTTCTGCTGCAAGCATGGATGGCTTCTTCCTTTTTAATTTGTTGCAAAATAGACTTTTTGGCCCTTTATTTTTTGGCCATTTTTTACTTCCCATTAGGGATTTGCATCTCCCCTGTTTTAGGTGACTGCCATTGGCTTGAAGCTACTACTGTCTGGGAGCTATTTCTCATATATAGTGTTGGCTGAAGTTTCAATTGCCCATCTTAGAATTTTTGGAAATATGATTGTAGTGGATATTTGCTTGTGTTTAGGTGATTATTATGCCATACATTCTTTGCCTTTACATTTTTAGCATGATAATGATTTTACCCTTTTCTATTGTTTCTAACCTTAAGGCACTGTTTGTTTCCGGATCAAGATTAGGATCATCCTAAACTGACCGGCCTACCATCTAAAAACCCAAAATTTGACCGGACTAACATTATATAATTTAATTAAATTTTAATTGAAAAATGATTAAAATGCTCTCGGTGCATATCTCTCATCCGATAGCCATGATGAAACCCTAATTTCATCCTCTGTGCCTCTTCTCCCGATCTTACTCTAGTGGAAATCGATCGGCGATGCAGAGCAAAGAACGTTCACCGAGAAGAAGCCCTGGCCGGTGAGGACTCCGTTAAATTTCCGTTGGAGAAGCAAAAGTTCGATTCTTGGGTGTATTTTTGCAGGTATTTTTGACCAACTTTGTTCGCCAGAGCAGCGCTCTACACCCTCTCTCTCTCATCCAGCGCACTCCTCTCCCGCCTCTTCTCCCTCCCCCTCTCCTCGAATTCTTGGTGTATATGTAGTGATATAGCTTTCTATTTCTACTTCTTGGTGGACATTTCTGGCCAAAAAGAGTATCATTTTTTGGAAGATCTTTTGATTAATGCAATTATTATTGCTCTGGTAGCCATGATAAAACCCTAATTTCGTCCTTCACGCCTCTTCTCGCTATCTTACTCTAGCAGAAACTGATCAATGACGTAGAGCGGAGAACGTCCCCAGAGAAGAAGCCCTGGTCGGCGAGGACTCCAACAAATTTCCGTTGGAGAAGCAAAAGTTCGATTCTTGGGTGTATTTTTGTAGGTATTTTTGACAAGTTTTATTTGCCGGAGCAGCGCTCTACACCCTCTCTCTCTCGTCCACTGCTTAATCTGGTGGGCTCTTCTCCTGCCTCTTTGCCCTCCCCCTCTCTCATCAACCTCCTAATCCGGTGAGTTCTTGGTGTATAAGTAGTGATATAGCTTTCTGTTTCTAAATTTGAATCAAAAATTAGGATGTAAGCCCTATGAAGTATGAACTAGGCTTCTTGGTGGACATTTCTGGCCAAAAAGAGTATCATTTTCTAGAAGATCTTTTGATTAATGCAATTATTATCACTCCTAAAGATTTTATGTGAACTGTGTAACTCTGGAGAATAGGATCGTCTGGTTATATTGCGCATTATTTCTTTGTTGGTTATTACTGCACATGAGCGTAGATGTTTCTAGGGTTTGTGATGGGATGTGCTGATGTGGTTGAGATGGACCATATGCAAATGATAATCTATAGGATTCTGATGTTTGGGAAATACTCTTTGGGTCATGTTTGAATCATATGCTTCATGACAGATTAGTAACTTGTATTTAATTGGTTTGTGCAAAATCATATGCTTCATGATAGATTAGTAACTTGTATTTTACATAAATCTTAGAATGACTACTGATTGGAAATATGACCCTTGTTAATAATGTCAAACTCATGCTGACGTGCTCTAGCTTGCTGTTTTAGCTGATTTCTTAACATCATGGGTGCCTGTCAGCATGAGCGTCAGCAGACTGTAGTAGACAGTATTAGGATGCAATGCATTGGAATTAAAGAAATCTGAAACTGAACTATGTGTATGCAAATACTGTTGTGGAGTGGAGAAAATGTGATCATTCCCATGAACTTCTCCAACTTATCATCCAGATATGATCATTGTTTTGATGTTCGATATCATAGGATCAAATGTTTGATGACTACATTGCCTTGAATATTGCATGCTTGATTTCAGCTTCATTATCATTTTGAGAAGAATTTGTCTGGTTAAAGGAGATATCTATTTCTCAATACCATATATTGAAATTGATTGTAGTAGTTTAGTTCTAATAATAGTGTCTTCTCCATGAGTCCCATTGTTTCATTCAATTTTTATTAGAAAAAGTTGAAAACTTATATCTAATATGTTCGGTCAGCCGAACTTGACAATGACAAAAGCCATATTTATGTTATGTTTGGATAATTGAATTACGAGGCAATAAACCCTTGAACTGAATACAAGATATTGGCACCATTCTGTTCTTGAATATTTGTTATGTTTGTATTCCTTGGGTTGAAACAATGATTTACTTCTTGTGATTTTAATTCAAGAATGGATGCTCAAAATCCACCAATTCGGCAAAGTCCTCAAACACAATGCAAGGGAAAATCAACTCAACAAGTCGAACAGTCTTCTAACAAGAATGTACTCTCCCCAAATTGGCCCAATGATGAGGACACTTTATTTGTTCGGTTGCTAATGGAGGAACACGTTGATGAAAGAAACAAGGGTGGTAATTTTAGAAAGCAATCTTGGAATAAAGTTGTGCAAAAATTCAATGAATTATCTGTCGTGGTACGCGATGCAGAGTAATTGAGGGCTAGATGGAAGAGACTGAAAGAAAGGTATAATGACTTTCAATTTATGAAGAACAAGAGCAGATGGACGTGGGATTATGACAACACAGGCCAACAGCAGGAGATTTGGGAGTAATGAGAGATTTGTTTATGGTTTGTTACATTTTATGTTGTAATTTTTCGAATACATTATGAAATTTTATTTCTAATACTTTTTTTTTTGAAGCACAACCCACAATGCGAAAATGCCTGGATCATTGGGTTTCCTCAGTTTTTTGAGGTAGAAATAATGATGAAGAGCTCAATTGCGATAGGAAGGTGGATGCATTCATTGAGAAGTGCACCTGCAGAGCCACCGATACCACGAGAGGAATCCGATTTGAGCGGCTCATCGATGAGACAAAACACTAAGGTTGACGACAATCCAGCCAATTGTACCGCTCAGAGGAACTTGTTTCTTAGTGAGAACCATACTTCTAGGCCATTTGGGAAATGCTCTCTTGAAGGATTGGATGGCAGCAATGGAAAAAATAGCAGGAGACATAGTGGAGAGTTCCTGAGAAGTATTGCGAGCAAGCCTGTAGAAAATACTAATCAGGAGACTATAAATATGTGGATTGATGTTATTGAGAGAAAGTATGATGTTTTGGATGGAATATATCTCAAGAATGCTCGTGGCAGAGGTGAACAGACCGAAGACAAGTATAACAGATGCATGACCAAGTTGTTCAATCTTAATTTTTTGGACACTTTCAGATAGGTTTAAATGTGCTGAACGTCTGAAAGATCCAATGCAGTAGGGTTATTTTTTGCTAGAGAAGGACCCGGTTGGACTGAAATTATGGGCTGACATGCGAATAGAAGAATTTAATGCAAATCACGCAACAAAGGTAGGTAAATTGTGTCTGTCATCCCCTCAATTCTCAGGTAACTCTGAGTAGGTTGTCAGATGATGGGATAATGTACGAAAGCACAGACACATCCTATCAATCAGGCATGACTTATCACTCGGACAACTTTTTCATGTGAATTTTTATTGGAATTTTTTTTATTGATAATGTTATGTCAATGAGTCTGTGTTTTTGGATATTGCATGTACTGTTAGACATGTGAGGACTCATGCCATTAACTTTTCGTACTCTCTTTATTTGTTATAACTGTTGGACATGTGATGACTCGTGTCATTGTGACTGTATGTCTTGTGAGATCTTCAAAAAGCTACCTCTCATGATTTGTCACATGTGATTCCCTCTAAAATTTTGTAGCGTGATACAATTGTTTATCATATGAGTCAAGTCGATCTTTATTTATAGAGAGATCTTATTACGGATGCTATGCCAGAAGTGTGTTTATCTTTGAAACACCAAGATATCTAATTATGATGATATTATTGACGATGAGGAGCAAGAAATGGAGAGGGTCTTGGAAGATAACATTTTCGATCAGATACAAGGCTCCTCAACCTATATGAGAAGAGCACCTCATCCACTGAATAATCGACCATTTGCTGAGATGGAGGCTATGTATGATTTACTAGGTAATGAGAAATGATGTTTTCGGACCTTTAGAATTGTGCACCAAATATTTCTACAGCTCACTAGATTCCTAGTTGAATGGAAAAGTATTGTGTTTACACAACATGTATCATCTGAATTACAAGTAGGGATTTTTCTTTACTTAGTTGCTCATGGGGTATCTAACGGAGACTTGCAACTAATATTTTAACACTCTGTAGAGACTATAAGCAGGTACTTCAATAAAGTCTTGCAAGGCATATTATCTTACTAAAAAATGATTACATACAATTGCCGTCTGATGATGCTCCAAGGTGAGATAAGTTTCTACAATATTCTCAAAGTAATGCGAACTTAAATTCCAACATATTATGTGTTTCATTGTAGGATGTACTTAGTGCTATAGATGACACCCATATACATGTGATTGTGAGTTGAGAAATACAACTTCCATTTCGAGATAGGCATGGTTTGCTTATGCAAAATATTATGGCAGCTGTATCTTTTGATATGGAATTTTTGTATATTTGTAGCGGTTGGGAGGGATCTGCGGTAGACACATGAGTCTTATGAGAATAATGCGACACGATTTCTAGGTCACCGAAGGTGAAACTCGTACTTTTGCTTTTGTTTAAACACAAATGATAATATTTGTAATGCTAATCATAGTTTATTTTTAGGTAAATACTATCTTGTGGAAGCCGGCTATGCCAATACTAGCAACTTTCTCACACCATTTCGAAATGAGTGGTATCACATCAGACAATTTGATTACGGTCGAGTCCGATATCGAAATCTAAAGGACAAGTTTAATCATATGCACACCAGTTTGAGAAATTGTGTGGAGAGGATATTTGGCATATTTAAACAACAGTTTCAAATATTTTGTAAAATGCAACCATATTCTTATGAGACACAATGTGCTATAGTGATGGCTTGTGTTGTGCTACATAATTTTATACATAGAAAATATGGTGAGAACCAACTGTTTCGCGAGTGTCGGGCTAACAAACAGGTTGATAATAGCACCGAAGAAAATACAGAAGCATACAATGAAATAATAAAACCTAACATTCGTATATCGCAACGTAAAGTACGAAATGGGGATATGCTTCAAAACCAAATAACTACAGCTCTATGGGATGCGTGAGTGATAGTCTACTCTTTTTTGATATAAAATATCATAATTAACTTTTTGATGCCAAATAAGTTAATAATTTTTTAGTTTGTTATCAATTATAAGTATATTTGAGATAATTTTCTATAATCATGTTAATGATTTTTTCTATTTTTATTTACTTGCAGAGAATAATGTCATACTTTTTCACCGTGAAGCACTTGCACGTGCAGACGAAGAAGTGGCAAATAAGGTGAAACTTATGCCGGGCTTCGTGGCAAGCTAGGATCTTTCTCCTCCCTGATGCTTTCTTTTCAACCCAAAATTTTTCAAACATTACTTACTATATTCTTGCAATTCTTGAAGTAGACATTCTGAAATATGAGACAATGTCTTGAAAAATTACTATATATCTGGCAATAATGTATATTATGTTCTTTGCTATTTCCTTATGCAAACTCTGGTATTAAGATTTTTTATGACATGTTATAATGTTATACTTGAAAGCTAAAACAAAAAATTATTACAAGAATATTGTAAAAATTATCAGATCGACCAGTACTAAAGACTACAAAAAATAAAAAATGATTCAACATATTCCACATTAAATTTGTGTATATGATACATGCTTGTTGATGCCCCTTCGCAAATGAATACCTTCATCACAGATGTTATACATTGTTTGTATCATCCAATGCTCTCCACATATTATTTGATACAAGCAATCACCCTTTATTCCAATCAAGGCATGCCCAGTGTTTCATCATGCATGCTGTAATTTTTGCAGTGGTTTGTGCACAACAAAGAGCAAGTTTTTTCTTGGAATGATCAAAGTTTTTAGATGGCATCAGCTAATCTTGCGCTTTCTTGAAGCTCGGACTATCTAAAAGCTAATCAACTGTGAAAAAAAAAATGAGAAAACCCAAGTTTAGATATATGCTCAGTTCTTGGAAACACAACATGCAGAAACCAATAAATCGTGAAGGGATTTAAATATTGCCCCAATAAGAGTGTGCACAGAAAATAATTTCCTAGTAAAAAATAAACCAAAAACCCTAGAAATTGAAAAAAGAATGACCAAAACGAATAAAAAAACATGAGAAGAAGAGAACACTGAGTAATTAGTAGGGAAGAATCCAAGTTGTACAAAATACAAACAAAAATTATAAAAATAACCATCAATAGCTAGGGGCAGCACAAAATTATGGCAGAAACACAAAATATATCGATAGAAACCATCAAATAATCAGAAAAATAACATAATTACTTCCAAATCAACCCTAGAAATTTGCCACACAAAATTCCCCTAATCCACAACCCTAAACCACTCACAACCAAACCCCTAGCCCACCAAAACATGCCCTTCCAATCCACTACGAACCAGAAACCATCCTACCTCTCTAAATCCAGCATGAAATCAAAATCGGACACCACCAAGCACAAAATGTCCATAAAAGAAATAGAAAAAAAAGGGAGAAAGAAATCCGGGATCGGAGGAGTACCCGAGCAGGATCTCACAGCGATCGGATGGGGATCACCGCGGTGGCGAGGTCAAAGGAGAGAGCAGCAGAGATCGAGAGTAGGAAGACGAGGAAAGGGTCCACGAATTAGGAAAGACGTTTAATGCTGCTGCGAACTGAGTCCATCAAGCTTTGCAGTTGGCGCCGGACCTATGGAGGATCGAGTTGGGAATCAATAGGAAGGCAAGAAGCGGTGAGTAACAGTACGTGGAAATCTCAAACGGAGATTTACCGGTCGTGGCAAGCTCCACGACATCAAAGAAAATGAGGTCGTTGACGTTGGTGTAGCGTACTTCCATGTGGGCATCCTGCCACTCGCCGTAGACTATCAAACCTAGGCGGAGGAACGCCAAGAATGCCATCATTCGATGGAGACCGATTGAGGAGCCCATTTCGGAGGAGAACCGATGGGACGAGAGGAGGGAGTGGGAGATGGAGGGGAAGGGGCCGATGAGATGGAGAACAAGGGGAATGGGGATGAGGAAGGAGAGGAGGGAGGAGGGAGGAGGGTGAGGGGGGAGGGAAGGAGGAGGAGAGGGATTTCTTGATGGAGGAGAAAAGGAAGATGAAGGAGTCATTGGAGGTGAAGGGGTCGTGGTGTAGCTCGTTGGAGACAAAGGAGTCAACGGCAAGGACTGGGAGGGTGGGGCTAAAACCCTAGGCTGCCTTTCAAACTAGAGAAAGACCAATTTAAAGCAGCAAAAGCTTGAGGGTAAGATTGTGCAGAAAAAATTTGAACAATTGGCTAGTCAGATCAGTAACCAAATACTAAAATTTTGACCATATTATCTTTTTACACTTTAGTCCTCATTTTGAGCTTGATCTTGACCTTAATCCGAAACCAAACAGTGTCTAAGAGATCTCCACTTATTATCTTTTTTATGACTTTTTATTTGCCTAATTTCATATCTTTGTTCATTGCTTGTTGCCTTTCTGTCCATATCCAAGGTTGTCTTCTCCTAGATTTGTTTTCATAAAAGAGAAGATCTTAGTTGGAGGTGGAATAATGAAAACTAGTTGTTCTCGATATTTTTGCTTAATGAGAATTTGATCTTCTTGCATGTGGTTTTGCTTCTTCCTTTGAGTTTCACTACTTTTTTTGCCAAAAATTATCTGCCAACATGTCACTTTTTGTTGGGATTTGCCAATTTTTTGCATGTTTCTTGTTATATTATATATATTAGATATGCGTTTAGTGTATCATTTTGTGTCTTTTGTTTAACCTACATAAGCATAGTGTTGGCTCGAGAATCATCTATCCTTGTCATTTTTCTTGCACTATTTTTAGAAAGTTGTAGTTCCAGGTGCATTTCTCCTTCCTATTTATCGTTATGATTTATGATATATGATTTATGATTATGATTCTGTACTCTAGATGTCCCCTTTGTGCTTGCTTCAAAGATTATTGTGGAATGATTACCTCGTGTATATGTTGCTCGTATTCAGTATATACCTACTATATTAATTATCACCTGTATTAGTATTATTTATTATTGTTGTGTTGGGGGAAGTTTGTGAAATATTGATCTTGTTTATATGTTGCTTGTGTTTCACATATATTTATCATGTTATAATTTTCTTATTTCTAAATTTTTGTTGGTGCTACTAATGGATGTTTGTTGATGATGTTTTAATTCCTGCAAACCAAGAGTTCCTATTAACTTTTATTCTACTTTTTTTTGTGTGTACTCTTATTGAAACTGAATGGTGTTGGACAAATGATGTATTACTCATATAATTTATTGTTCTTTACAAGCATATTTCATAGTAAATAAATAAATATGTCATAATATGATATTATTGTATACATGCAAGAAAATATATAGGTTTATTATTTTATTATTTTCTTCTTATGGTATTATCTCTACCAATGTAGAATTCGACCAAGGAGTTAAGAAAATGTCTCTTTGTGCATGCAAGAAAATATATAGGCTTATTATTTTATTATTCCTTTCATGTGATATAGCCTTTACTAATGTAGAATTCTTGTAAGGGGTTTAAAAAAAATTTCTCTATGTTGAAATCTCCCCTATCATGCTTGAGCCTAAATAACATAAATAGTATACATATATATGTATCATAACTTTTTTGGAGCTTGAATGCCAATGAATCCACCCTATATTTTGAAGGTCCCCACTTAATTATTTGCTCTAATTTTGGTTTTGAATCTATTATCTAATACTATGGTAGCTATTAATACTTGCCTGGTTATATATTTCATGAATGTGCTTGCTTAAACCTTTTGTATTGGATTTTTTGGCTCACACATGTATAGGATAGAACCAATGCTACTTGAGCTACAAACTAGGAGAGGCTTCTGTTCAAGTATTTTTCCTGTAAGTAATGTCAAATAAATTTATTTGTATTGCTTTGTTTAATTTGCCAATGTAATTGTTATTACCTTTTATGTTTTCCATTTTTTATAAAATTTAAAAAAATTAAATTAGTTTATGACTCTCTTTATCTCTCTCTACATAGGATGATTTCGAACTTATGGATAACTATATTAGAAATATTAAAAATATCTTATTTGAACCTAGAGATGATTTTTCCTATTTTCTCCATAAAAAACTATATTTATAAACTATATTTATATTTTTATTTTCTTTCCTAAGTCTTTTTTGATTTATGATATGATATAGAGTGTGTTAGTCTTTTTGTTTATTTTACTATTCACTTGTGGGATCAATTTTGGTCGTCCGGGAGTAATGAAAACCCTAAGGAGGGACCTCAATACATAAATTAAAGTGTGTTAAATTTAAAGTGCGGTTTAAGTTAATATTGACTTTTAATAGGTGTAAGCTGTTAATCATTCCGATGATTGTTAGGAATCTCCTAAAGTGAGAAATCTAACTAACAAAATAGAGATATAAAAAAAGATGAAAATATTTGGTTGATTTTAACAAATGGTACATAACTTAAGTAAGGGCATATCCTCACTTTACAATAAATTTCATCATGAAATTATGGAAGTATGACAAAATAAATAAGAAAAAAAGGAAGAAATGGAAAAGAAGCACCAATGCATGTTGTTGCCCTGTTCCTGTGCATTGGACTACGAGGTGTTTGACTTGAATGAGTCTTGACTTGATCCTCAGTAGACATTGATGGTGTCATCCGATGGGATATGGAAGGATAGAAGAGGCTTGAAGTATTTCCAATGGCTTTGAGCATTGACGATAACTTTTGAATTTGAAGTATTTTTGGAGCTTGTGGGGCATAAGTGTTAACTTTATTGATTTTGAAATATTTTCAAGTAATAATTTTATGAGTTTGAAGTGTTTTCATAGTCAATTAGCCATTAACGATAACCTTATGAGTTTGAAGTATTTTCATAACCGATGAGATATAGGTAATAAGTTTATGAGTTAGAAGTATTTTACCCACTACTCCTATAGTTGGGTAAAGCCTTGGAGTACTACTAGCGCCCGTTTGGAAAGGGGTCAGGGCTAGGGTTAACTCGCAATGACCAAACTATCTTCCAAACACTAAAAATTTGACCAGACTAACATTATTTAATTTAATTTAATTATAAATAAAAAATGACTAAAATGCCCTCATCTCCCCCGGTGAGCTCGGTCGACGAGCTCTCCGCGCGAGCTCGCCGCCCGAGCTGCCCGGCGAGCTCGCCGGCGCACCGGACCTCGTTGGAGAAGACGAAGTCGGTGGCGGCGAGGATGGCTACTGAGGGCAAATTTGTCTAAAAAAAATTTAAAACACCCGCTAGCCAGATCAGTAACCAAACAAGATTTACTTGACCGCATTATCGTTTTATACTTTACCCCTTCCTTTGACCTTGACCTTGACCCTGACCCCATTCCAAATGGGCCCCTAAAGTCTTTCATAATGCACCCAGTGGGACTCAATTTGATCCTATTTAGTTTTATTTAAACTAATTTTGATTCAGATAAGGATGGTAATCTTTCTCATTATTCATAGCCTTGGAGTGTTACCAAATGTTTAGCACACATAATGAGACTTAGTTTGACCCTACTTAGTTCTATTCGAACTAATTTTTATTCTAGTTTGAGTTTGGTTTAGATTCAGTTTAATATTCAAAACTCAATTTTGACTTGAATCTAAATTGGTTCAATTCTTATGTTCAAAACTCCTTTTGGATCAAGTTTGATTTGATTTAGTCCAATGTTCAAGATTCAACTTTGATTTGAGTCTAATTTGATTCAATTCAGTGTTCAAAACTTGATTGAATTGTGATTCCTGAAGATAATCATATGTTCTACTTTTCTCTTCCAGAAAACTTTTAGTGATTGGGTTTGCACATATATTTTATAACATAAAATTAGAGAGCACTATCGCGAACTAACTACCGTAACTATGGAGGGTCATCGGATTAACCATAAAAATTATTGTGAAATATCCATTTCTAAAATTATTATTGATTTTGATGGTGAATGTTCAATTTGCAATGATAAATTCAATCCACCAAATTGGCCTGATTTGTCAAGCTCGAAGGTTGGCCAATGAATGCGAGCTTGAGGAATGACTTGATTTGACAGGCTCGAAGGCTAGTATATGGGTGAGAGTCTGAGGGCTAACTTGATTCAGTGAGTTTGAAGGTTAGCCTATGGTTGTAAGCTCAAGAGCTAGCTTAATTTGATAAGCCTGAAGGCTAGCCTATAGATGCGAGCTTGAGAGTTGGCTTAATTGGTAGGCCCAAAGGCTAGCCTATAGATGGGAGCCTGAGGGGTGGCTTTATTTGGCAAGCTTTAAGGCTGCCTATAGATGTGAGCCAGAGGACTAGCTTGATTTAGCAAGCTCGAAAGTTAGCCTATAGATGCAAGCCTAAGGGTGGACTTGATTTGAAGGGTTCGAAGGCTGGCCAAATTTGACAAGCTCAAAGGGCTGACTTATGGATGCAAGCCTGAGGACTAACTTAATTCAATAAGCTTGAAGGCTATATAGATTTGGTGATTTTAGAGGCTAACTTAAGGATGTGAGTTCAAAAACTGACTTGATTTGGTGGACTCAAAGGCTAGCCTATTAATGTGAACCTAAAGGCTTGCTTGATTTGACAAGCTCGAACACTAGCCTGATTTAGTGAGCCCAAAGATTGGCTAATAGATATGAGTTTGAGAGTTGGTTTGGTTTAACAAGCCCAAAGATTGGCTTATGAATGTGTGCCCAAGGATTGGCTTGATGCGGGGGGCTTGAAGACTGACCTATGGATGCAAGCCTAATAGCTTGCTTGATTAAGTTGGCCAAAAGGCATGATTTAGCGAGCTCGAAGCCTAGCCTATGGATACGAGCCTGAAGGTTGCCTTGATTAGACTGGCCAGAAGGCTAGCTTATGGATATGAGTCCGAGGGTTGGTTTGATTTGGTGAGCCTAAAAGCTAGACTATAAATGCTAGCTCAAGTGCTAGCTTGATTCGATGGGCCTAAATGTTGGCCTGATTTGGTGCGACTGAAGACTAGTCTATAGATACGAGCTCAAGGGCTAACTTGATTCGGCAGGCCAAAAGGTTGATCTAAGAATGTGAATCTAAAGGCTAGCCTATATATGCAAGCCTGAAGGTTGGCCTACTTTGGTAGGTCCGAAGGATTTCCCATCGATGTAAGACCGAATGCCTGCTTGATTTGACAGACTCAAATGTTTACCTATTAATGTCATCCCATAGGCTGGCTTGATTCAACGAGTCTAAAGGCTAGTCTATGGATACAAGTTCGAGGGTTGGCTTGATTCTACAGGCCCAAGGTTGGCCAGTAGATACAAGCTTGAGGACTGACTTAATTCGACAGGCTTGAAGGCTGGTTTATGGATGTGAACCTGAAGACTGACTTAATTCAATGGACCTGAAAGCTAGCCTATTGATATAAGCCCATAGGTTAGCTTGATTCAGCAAGTCCAAAAGTTGACTTGATTTGGAAGGCCTGAACACTAGCCTATAGATGAAAACCTAAGAGCAAGCTTGATTCGATAGGCCAAATAGCTAGTCTATGGATGCGAATCCAAAGGCTAGCCTATGGACGTGAGCTCGAGGGCTACCTTGATTCGGCAAGCTGAAAGGCTAGCCTATTTTGGTGGACTCGAAGGCTAGCCTATAGATGCGAGCTGAAGGCTTGCTTGATTCGATGGACCTAAAGGCTAGCTTGTAAATATGAGCCTATGAGCTAACTTGATTCGGCGGGTTCGAAGACTAGCCTATGGATGTGAGTTCAATGATTGCTTTGATATAGAAGGCTCGAAGGTTGGCCTATCAATGCAAGCCCGAAAGCTAGTTTGATTTGGTGGGCTTGAAGGTTGACCTGATTTGACAAACTCAAAGTCTAGCTTATAGATGCAAGCCCGAGGATTTGCTTGATCTAGCAAAATTGAAGGCTAGGCAATGGATGCGAGCCCGAGGGCTAGCATATGGAAGTAAGCCCAAAGGCTAGCTTAAGACTTGCTTGATTCAGCGGGCTTGAAGGATAACCTGATTTGACAAGTTCAAAGGCTGATTTATAGATGCAAGTTTGAGCACTAGCTTGATTCAACGAACCCAAAGGTTGGCTTATAAATGCGAGCCTCAAGACTAACTTGATTAGACAGGCTGAAAAATTGGCTTGATTTGACAAACCTAAAGACTAGCCTATGGATGCGAGATCGATGGCTTGCTTCATCGACAAGCTCAAAGGCTGATCTATAGTTGTGAGTCCAAAAGTTAACTTAATTTAGTGGGTCTGAAAGCTGACCTATAGATGTGAGCTCGAGGATTGGTTTAATTTGACGAGCTCGAAGCTAGTATATAGATGTAAGCTGGAGAGCTAGCTTGATTTGGCAGGCTTCACGGATAGATTATGGATGCGAGCCTAGGAATTGATTTGATTTGACGGACTTAAAAATTGGCCTGATTTGATAAGTTCAAATGTTGGCTTATGATAATGAGTTTGAAGACTAACTTAATTTGACAAGCGTAAAGATTGACTTATAATCACGAGCTCAAGAACTAATTTGATTTGGCGGACCTGAAAGCTGGCTGATTTCACAATGGAC
Source organism: Trichopus zeylanicus subsp. travancoricus (assembly GCA_005019695.1). NCBI lineage: Eukaryota > Viridiplantae > Streptophyta > Magnoliopsida > Dioscoreales > Dioscoreaceae > Trichopus > Trichopus zeylanicus. The sequence goes on along the minus strand of RXID01019379.1, from coordinate 134,732 downwards.
ACAACACAAAAAAGAGGCCAATTCTTCTTTTTCTTTTTTTTCCAAAATTTTTTTTCTTTTTTCTTTTCTTTTCCCAAGATTCCTTCTTCTTCCTCCTGAGAAAACCCTACCTGGGACTTCCTCTTCTCAAATCCCTTATCTTCTTCCTTCCTATGAAACCCCTATCTTCTTCCTTTTGAATCAAGACCATTGGAGTTCCATTATGGCCAATTAATGTCTAGCCTCCTCTTCATCTTATTTAGGGTTGGATTTGACCGGGCTTGGCTAGACTTGGCTTTCTCCAGTGGCAGCAGGCGGTGGCGAAGACCATGAGGGCCAGAGTGGTGATGTGAGGGCGGGCCTCTGTGCGGGTTGGCTGGTCGAAAGGGATGCAGAGTCAAGGCTACTAGCACAACCTTCTCTCGGGTGAGGCACCCTCGAGTAGGATGGGTAGTCCTCCACATGAGGCATGGGAGCAAGATGGTGGCCAGTGGAGGAGCACATGGCGGGGGTCCCGGGGTTCAGGTCTGGCTGGTGGGGTGGACCACGGCACTCGAGTGAGGCCGATGGAGCTCCAACCAGGGGTACCAGCTCGAGCTGACAAGGTTTAGGCAGTCGGCATGAGGGACAACATGGCATGGTACTGAATGCGAGTGAGACCTCCCAAACTCTGGTCAATGGTGTCCAGAGCACCGGTTTGGAAAGAGGGAGAGATGAGGCAACCCCCTAAGATGGTCACACAGATTTGGTCATCGGAGCTAGGTCACATTGCTCGGAAGTGAGCACGTGCAACAGAGATGAGGAGAGTTGTGACAAGGGTGGAGGAGGACCTTGCAAGAGGAGAGGCCAGGGAAACAAGAAAGCAGAATTAGAGAGAAAAGAGAAAGGTACGAGAGAATACCTATTTTATTTCTTTCTCATAGTCTATCTAATTCTCACTGCTCTTGATCTCCATTTAATCTGATCTCTCTCCTCTCTTCATCTCTTTCTTTTACTTGTAGATTCTCATCAATCTATAAATCTCAAGAAGAATTGAGATTAAATCACTGATTGGTTCGACTTTGGAAAGTCGTTGGATTGTTATTTGTAATTAGATTATGTTTTCAAATTTTGTGATTGATATATAATTTCCTTGATTGAGATTTGTTTATTGATAAATAAATTTAAAATATCTACTATTTTTGGATGTGAAATTTTCAAAGGGACTATTTGCAAAGTATTTTAAAAAATTTGGGCTAAAAATATTATTTCATATGTTTCAAGGGCCTTTTCACAAAAAAAGCCTATTTATGAAATTTTAAAACTCTCAGGGCCCTTGTTGAATAAAATTTAGATTTATTTATAAATAAAAAAATTTCAAAGTATTTATTTGTAAAAATAAAAAATTTCAAGAGTTTATTTATGAATATAAAATTTGGGGGGTTTATTTACAAACCCTATGTTTTGGAAACTGATTTGAAATTGTAGAACATTCAAAGACTTTTTTGTAAAATTTTTATCTGAAGGACTTATTCTAAAGAAAAGCTTAGTTAGGGACTCATTTGTAAAACATTTTTGTTCCGAGATGTTTTTGCAAAGATTTTATTTTTTTTATTTTGATCCAGATATTTGATGAATTTTAGTATTGATTTTGGTTCAAATATCCAGCTCATTTAGTTTACTTTAGTTTGAGCCCAAATTTTTCAATAATCCAAGTCCCAATTGAACCCAAGTTTTGATCGAATTTTACTACAATACAAATTTAACTGAGATTTGTATTTGAGTCATAAACTAGTGATATTTAAGTTTCAACTCGGATCATATTTTAGTCAAAATTTGATTTTGGCAAAAATCATCTCAAACAACTACATGGCCCAGCACATGGAAGCGGAGCAGTAGTACACATTAAAGCCTTTTTTCCTACCTTTCCTCCTTTCTTTTTTTATAATCCCATATGAAAAATTAATTGTAAAGTGAGGGCATGTCTTTACTTAAGGCATATATCATTTCTCATATCAATCAAATGATGATTTTTTTTCTTTTGTGTCTTTATTTTATTAGGTAGTTTTGTTACTTTAAGAGCTTCCTGATATTCAGCGAGATAATTAACAATAATGGCATGCATCCATTGGAAGTTAATATTTTCATAATACCTGATAGTGTACTTTAAATTAATAAACTTTAATTTGTGATTTAAGATCACTATCTAAGGTCCCCGCTATCCCCGGCTACCAAAATTAATCCTACAAATTCTATCATACCTAGTAGAACTTGCTTTTCCTCAAAGTGTAGACTTAGCTAATATGATAGAGACATTGATAAGATATAATTACAATTGAAAACTGATCAATTATGTTCTCGTTTGCAAAAGAAAGCATCAAATAGCATCAACGAAGAACATCTCTGCCCCAAGGTACACTATCATCTTAGGGGCAAGATTGGTAATGCATGTACCTCAATTAATGGTAGTCACATAAGCAGCTGAAATCCAAATCAAGTTTAGAACCATCTATAAGGTCATCCAGTTGAAGAAGACACCTACTACTATGCGAATAGGAGTTATTGTCATGCAAGACACGCTTGCTTCTCACCTTCCATCAAGGATAAAGAGACCCAATGTCGTATTTCCTAATAGGAAAGTTCATTTAAATGATAAGCCAAAAGCCATGCCTTAATCGATAAGGATGTCAGTCTTCTAGAGGCTAGGCTTGAAATGAAGTTCAATTTTTGATCGCCTTCACCCAACTCCTGATAGGGGAAATTAAAAGCCAGTCCAGACATACACATGGACAAAAAAGAACTCATCTTGACTATCACAAGTAAGAGAAAAGCTCCTGAGATTTTCAACCGACTGGGAAACCTACTCCTCAAATAAGGTCAGTTATTACCATTCCTACCTTCAATTCTTTTGCTCCACTAAGCAATTTAGAAAAGGGTAAAAGTGAATTACAGGGAGCACAATCTTATCTTAAGACTGTGGCAAAGAGGTGAATCACCAAATAAAATAACAAGAGCTGCCATAAGAATACAACCCAGCATGGATCAAAAGAAATTACTCGTATTATCAGAATCATTTCTCATCACAATTTTAGAAGGGAACCAGTCCTTGATACCACTTCAAAAAGAAAGTGTGGCGACCTACTCCATAAGTAGGCTTTTGAATAAGACAACCGACTAATAAGAAAAATTAGCTTTGACCTAAAACCCATACCTGATTCCTAAGACATGGATTGTCATATCTTAACAGAAGCCTCTAGTCATAATTGAAAGCTCCAATCAAGAGATAACTATAGAAGCACTACAAGAGTAGCTGAGAAAATAAGAGAAAAAAAAAAGATGAAACCCAAAAGAAGGTCACAAAGTTGATGAAAATAAATTACAAATGAGCCAAAAGCTTAAAAAGTTGAAACAATTTCAATAACCATCTCAAGCTACAGAGGTTGCGGAAGATATATCTCCTACATATGAGATCCATAAAAATGCAGGTCCTTCACAACCAACACCTCCATCAACAAGGGTACCTAATCCCCGATTTCAAAGATCCCTGATAACATGGCATTGTTAGCATACATACAATAGTAAGTGTAATGAATGGTGGCTACATAATTGAGATAAGGAAGAGAGATAGATAGGATAAATGATGTCAACAAATCATATCGTAATCATCACAATCGAGTGTTATATCCCAGAGGTTATATAGTGTCTAACTTCAAATAGTTTAATGGCATAGGTGACTCTAAATAATATATAGCCCACTTTGTGATTCTGTATAGAGATTCAAGTAATAACCTCTTATTGTTACTCTATCAATTCTTAGCAAGCTTAATAAGAGTAGTATTCAAGTGGTATATCAATTTACAATCATAATCCATATAAAATTTGTCACAAATGAATGAGGCTTTTCAAATCAAGTTGGAGGGATCAGTGACAAGGTGATAATTACAAACTTTGTCTCAACAACAAAATGTGACATTGAATCAGTCTTGGACTATATTACATGGTGGAGTAATCTCAACATTTAGTATAAACAATCCATGAGCCAATTTAAGGCTATAAATCTAGTTCTTGGTAATATAAGGGGAGAGTGGATAACACCCTACCTGAGTGCTTCCTTCATCCACACCTTCCAAGATCTCATTAATTAAGTCAAGAAGTCAGAAAGAATTGGTCCATTAGTCTTACCCAATTTATAAAATTTCAAACTAGAGAAAGATAAGGGAAAACATGGGGAACCTTCTAAAAATATGAGGGTGGCATTTGCAGTAACTAAGTAGAAGAAGCCTACAAGTTCCATCATGAATAGGGACAACCCTCATAAACTATAGCACTTGGAGGTGATGGGGAAGTGCAGCCATCCAATAATCTCCAACAAAGACTCAAAAAGAAATACTCCTTCAAAAAGAAATGGGTAAGCAAAATATTCTAGGATGCTCTAAAATTAGGCCTTCGATTGCCAAGATGCAAAAGGCTAAATGAAGTCAAGAAAAAGGATCATTCAAATTACTATCCTTACCATAGATTCTTGGGTCATACCATTAAAGACCATTTCATATTCAAAGATTGGGTACAAAAGCAATATCAAGAGAGCAAACTAACTCTCTTAAAGTTAGCATTACTTGAAACACCCACCAAGCACATCAACTACATCACTGTGTTCGAGATATATGAGTCGCTTGTTGGACTCCTTGTTGGGGAAGATGCATAACATACACTTGAACAAGAGCACTTGTGGGAGATCCACATATCTAAAGGAATGAAGAGACTAATAAAGGAGATGATTAAAATCCTAAAAATCCTAAAGTGATGATAAGGAAAGCTTCATCAAAATAAGCTTCTCCACCTGCTTAAAGCATCAAAAAGAAAAGGAACAAAAATAGAAAAAAGAAACTCACTCAGGTCAAACTAATATGACATCAAGAAATCAACCATTCAGGAATATATTGACACTCTGGAGGAATATGTCAAAGCAGAAAGAAACCAAGTTATTTTGGAGGAGTTCCTCTAATGAACTCAGAGCTTTGCTTGAAGGCTCAGACACTGGGAATGCAAAAGATGGACTCCCAGTAGTAACATGCACTGCCATTTTTACTAATGAAAATTACCAATCGAGCCAGTCAGCAGGGTCATTCCATCATTTTAGTAAAGACGAAATTCAGAACACAATGTAGAGAGAAGTAAATAGATTCGCACAAGATATCATTCATGAAATGAAAGATCCTAAGGTCTCCCCAAGGGCTATCCTATGGACGACTATCTTAGAGTGGCTCACTCGCGAATGTGATTGTGGCATACTCAAAATATAGATAAATACTATGAAAGAACTAGCTATAACTTGCATAAACTTTGTCAAGAGATAAATAGAAGTGTTGAATGAATGCATGCAGGCCATTGCTACCCACATGGAAAGCATATCAAATATGAAAACCATGCTTTGTGAGGAAATCAAGAAAGTGAAGAAGCTGCTAGCAAAAAAGGCAAAGTCATATAAAAGATCCTATAGGAGTGGCAAAGAATCACCTACCAACCTTGATTAGGATCAAAATAATCACTCATGCCATGGGTCATGAAGGCTAGACACTTTTGAAGATAATTATCTAAGTTTATGGCCTCTTGTTGTATGGTAACTAGCATATTTGATGTAAACACTGATAAGCGGCCATCCCAATTACCACCAGGTAACCTAGCAACCAATGAGCAACATGCTAGGTTTGGTGAAGTCTCAATCTTAGAACCTGTGGAGGGGTGCTTTCTACCAACTCTAGAGGAATTACACATATAAGAAATAGATGATGAATATGATTCAGTGTCTGAGTCAAAATAGATCTATAATCATTTCAAGAAGCCTTACACAAGCAAACAGCAACAGAAGAAGCAAGCATTTTAGGAGAGGATTAACTAAGTTAATGCTAAGATCTATCCAGCCCCTACATCAAGCCAGTCCAAATGGCTACAAGAGAAATTTCCCAAATACAAGGTCCTGAAGAAGGTAATGCCAGCTTATAAAATAGAAGGATTCATTCGAATAGTCTCTGGAAATCTCTCTACAAGAAAACCCCACTTGCCCAATTCTGATGTTGAGTGGCATGATTATTGGCCAGTCACATCCTCCAAAGACATCCAAGAAGCTATCAATTGGAGGAAAAAATTCACTACTTCCTATTAGGCAATCAGCCTTGGTAGTGACTCTAAAGATGAACCTTGTTGGTCTCAAGATGCTAAAATATGAATGAGGAGTGTGAATCAAGTACAACTCAAGAGCAATAAAATATTACCCCTAAGACAAGCTTCAATGCCTAGGGATAAGAACATTTCCAAAGGCAAAGAAAAGAAATTGAGATAAATGAAGACATCAAGCCTTCACAAGCTTAACCCTCACCTAGAAAGGTGGAATACAACATAGTGGTACATCTCAAAAGGATCCCTGCCATGTTAGGTGTGTTTGATGCCCTAATGATGTCGTAAGAGCTTAAGAATACATTGATGTATATCTTGCAAAATCCAACTAACAATCAAGCACACTTCACTAAAGAGAAGATGAAGGAATCTTTGTATACACGTTAGACTCCTACCATTACCTTCATAGATGATAACCTACTACCAAGAATGATAGACCATAATAGTTTATTATATATCATGAGGGATAGTGTTGGAATCAAAATCAATCGTGTCCTCATTGACCCTGGTTCCTTAGTCAATTTAATGATTCTTCATATCCTAAGAGCTCTAACTTTAGATATCTACCATCTATCATTCGAAGTTATAACCTTATTAGGAGAGTCGAAAGAGTGTCGAATCATAACAATATAGTGGACTGGACATCAAATCATCTCAAAATCTTAAGCTCATGGGATATGGGCCTTTTTCACTATATATATTGGATCCTATCTATCAATATCCAATGTATGACTAATTCATCACACCTAACATTATAACAATCTCCCCCTTCATGTGTGATTTGACCACATCAATTTTAACACTCTTAATCAAGAACTCTTTTACTCGATCAATTCCACCGTGTGACCCATACCAAAGGGTTTTTGTCTCATTCTTTTGATTTTTTAAATAGCTTTGAACCTAAAGCTCTAATAGCACTTGTTAGGGGAGTTGAAAGAGTGTTGAATCAGATTAATATAGTGGACCAAACACCAAACCATTCCAAAATCTTAAGCTCATCTAGGATATGGGCCTTTTCACGATATATATTGGACCCTCTCTATCCAATTTTCGATGTGGAACTAATTCATCACACCTGATATTTTAACAATAACCATCCAAGAGTTAAATTAAAATAGTCAAAGAGCTCTAGGAGCTATCACCATATCTTTGAAGGTGGGCGAACTAATGACTAACACCAAATTCTATATGATTGACATCAATGCGTCATACAAGGTACTATTAGGTAGGCCATGATTATATGAAGATAAAGTTGTGCCATCAATACTATATTAGTGCCTCAAGTACTTTAAAGATGGTGAAGAGAACTGAATCAATAGGATGTACATTCTTTTGATATTTACGAAGTACATTATGATGATGCAAAATATTATCCAAGATCCTATGTTGATAAAGTGTCTACTTCCATCAATTAAGTGAAGAAAAAAATTGCTAGCCTGATCTTTGCTCCACTTCATCTATCTAGGGAGTCACACAGACTCATTAGATGAAGAAAACCTACAACCCTATCTAGGTGCCTTTTCCTTTGATGAGGATGACAATGAGGGTCAAATAGAAAATACTCTCCTCATTATAAAAGTCCCAAAAGGTTTGTTGAAGTCATTAGATGAGCTAAGCATCAACATCAGGGAAGAATTAACAACCTTATATATTCTCCCACAATACAAAGGAGATAAGGAGATATCATTTTATAAGGCAATCCCCTATGTTTCAAGCATACACGAAATTCTAAAAACCAAGGATCTGGAGCATGATTGTGACCATCAGCCAGTGGTCATGCCCAAATATTTTTTAGACCAACTTCATCAAATAATTAAGAAATTTGGTGTTTGAATCAATTTTGGCCAAAGTTTAAATTTAATCAAAACTTAGTTAAAATATAGAGTTGAATGCCACTAAATTATTATTTGAATGTGGGTCTTAGTTGGATCTAGATCACGGTCAAATTTAATAAAAAATTGAGTTCAATTTAAACTTGAATTATCAAGAAATTCGAGCACAAAAGCCAAATATTTGGCCTAAAATTTATCAAATATTTGGACCAAAATAAAAGATATAAAATCTTTGCAAATAGGTCCCAAAACGAAATAAATTTTACAACTAGGCTCTTATCCAAAATTTTCTTACAAAAAAGGACTTTGAAAGTTTTAAAATTTTATAAATAAATAATTTTTTTATAAAAAGGCCCCTAGAGCTTAAAAAGGCCCCAACTCGTCAAACGCCAAACTAAGGTTGCACAAATAAGGCTTATTAATGAAGAAATCCTGAAGGAAAGGGCTCTTGTGAATCAATATTTGCTACCATACAGAGAGAAGTTACGGTGACCTGCTCCATAAACAAACTCTTAAATGAGACAACCAGATTAATGGGAGAAGTTAGCTTTGACCCAAAATTCAGATCTGACTCTCAAGACATTAACTGTCATGTTCTGACAAAAACCTTGACTATAACTAAAAGCTTCAATCAAGAAGTGACCATAGAAGTATTGCAAGAATAGTTGGGACAACAAGAAAAAGATAAAGATATAGCCCAAAAGAAGGTCATGGGGTTGATAGAGATGATGATACAAATGAGCCAGAAGCTCAATAAGTTGGAACAATCTTAATAGCCATTACAATTAGTAGAGGAGCTGGAAGGTGCATCTCCTGTAGATGAGATTCATAAAAATGTAGGTCAAGACCTCATTATATAAGTCAAGAAGTTGGAAAGGGTTGGCCCACCAGCTTGACCTAATTTACAAAATTTCATATTAGAAAAAGATAAGGCAAAGTGATGAGAACCTTACAAAAAAAATAAGGGCAACATTCATAGCAACCAAGTAGAAGAAGCCTCCAACCCTACCGTGAATAAGGGTAATTCTCAGAAATCACCAACTCTTAGAGATAAGGAAGTGGAATGATCCAATGATCTCCAACAAAGTCTCACAAAGAAATATTCTTTCAAAAGAGTGAGTGGATAAAATCTTCTAGAATGTCCAAAAGTTAGGCCTTCAACTCCTATAATGTAGAAGACCAAATAAGGCCAACAAAAAGGATCACCCAAAGTACTATCCTTTACAACAGAATATTGGGTCATATCATTAAAGACTTTTTGTATTTAAATGTTTGTTCAAAAAGCAATACCAAAGGGGCAAGTTGACTCTCTCAAAGGTAGTCTTATTTGAAACACCCACCAAATATGTTAATCATACTACTGTGTTTGAGGAGAATGAACCACTTGCTAAGTTCTTCTTTGTGGAGAAAGCACAACGTACCCCCAAACAAAAGCACTTTATGAAATATCTATATTTCAAAAAGGCTAAGGAAGCTAATGAAAAAGATAGCTAGAAACCCTAAAAAGCCTGGGATGGTGATAAAGAAAGCCTCATTGGGAAAAACTGTCTCACCTACTTGAATCATCAAAAAGATAAAGAATAGAAGTAAGAAGAAGAAGCTAGTTCAATCAGATGAATACAATGTTAAGAAATTGGTCATTGAGTAATACATCAATGCTCTGGAGAAATATGTCCAAGGAGAAAAAAGTCAACTAACTCTTGAGGAGTTCCTACCTGATGAACTCAGAGTTTTGCTTGAAGGCTCTGACATTGGGAACCCAAAGGATGAACTTTTAGTAGCCACATATGCTGCCACCTTTACTATTGGACGTCTACAATCAAGATAGCCATCGAGGTTGTCTCATCATTTCAATGATGACAAAATTTAGGATGCAAGGTGAGAAGAAGCAAATAAATTCATGGAGGATGTCATTGATGAAATGAAATATTCTACAAGCCTCCCTGAGAACTGCTACTGAGATGGCTATCTTAGAGAGTGGTTCACCCGTGAATATGATAATGGTATACTGAAACTATAGCTAGATATTATAAAATAACTAGCTACAGTTAACATGAAGTTTATCAAGAGATGAATGAACAAATGCATGCAGGCTATGACTGCTCACATGGAAAGCATGTCAAATATGTTTACCATGCTCTGTGAAGAAATTGAGAGAGTGAAAAAGGTGCTAGCAAAAATGGCAAAGACATACAAAAGACCCTATAGAGTAATGGGAAATCATTTACCAACCCTCCTCGAATCAAATTGATCACTCATGCCACCTACTCCAGAGATGGGTCAAGAAAGTTAGATACTATCGAAGACAATTATTTGAGTTGATGACCTCTTATCATATGGTAACTCACACATTTGAGATAAATGTTGATAAGCAGCTATCCCAACCTCATCAGGCGATCCAACAATAAATGCTCAACCCACTAGATTAGATGAGATCCCAGTTCTAGAACCCATGGAAGGATGCACTCTACTGACCTTAAAGGAATTATGCATACAAGACATAGACAATGAATACAACTCTATGTCTAAGTCAGAATAACTTTATAATAGCTTCAGGAGGCCCTACATCAACAAGTGCTAAAGGAAGAAGTAGGCACTCCGAGAGAGGATCAAACATGCTAATACTAAAGCTTATTTTTTTCCCCCACATCAAGTCAATTTGAACATCCATGGAAGAAATGTTCTAAATATAGAGTCCTGAAGAAGGTCATGCCAGCAGACAAAATAAAAGAGTTCATCCAAAGAATCTCTAAAAATCTCTCTACAAGGAAGTCCCACGTGCCTAATTTTGATGTTGAATGGAATGATTATCAACTAGTTACATCCTCCAAATACATCAAGGGAACTATCAATTGGGGGCAAGAATTCACTACTTCCTGCCGCATGATAAGCCTTGGTAGTAATTCCGAAGATAAACCTTATTAGTCTCATGAGGCTAGATTTTGACTGAGGAATATGAATCAAGTACAACATTGAGAAGGGAAGGTACTGCCCCTAAGACAAGCTCCAATGCCTAAGAACAAGAACACCTCCAAGGTCAAGGAAATGACATTTAGATAAATGAAGACATCAAGCCTTCACAAAATGAACCTGCACACAAAAAGATGGAATACAATATAGCAGCCCATCTCAAGAAGATCCCTACTATATTAAGTATGTTTGATGCCCTAATGATATTGCAAAAATGCAAGAACACACTGGTGCACATCTTGCAAAATCTAGCCAACTATCAAGCATACTTGGCTAAAGAAAAGATGAAAGAATCTTTATATGCATGTCAAACTCCTATCATCACATTCACAAATGATAACCTGTTATCAAGAACAATAGACCATAATAAATAGTTGTATGTCATAGGGAATGGTGATGGGATCAAGATCAATTACATCCTAATTGACCCAGGCTCATTAGTCAATTTAATGACTCTCTGAACTCTAAGGGCTCTAACTCTGGATGTGTGCCACTTATCGTCTGAGATTAGAACTATCCAATTCTTTAATTAAAATAGCCAAAGAAGTCTAAGAGCCATAACCATCCTTCTGAAAGTAGGTGAGTTGATGATAGATGTCAAGTTCTACGTGATTGATACCAACATGTCATGCAAAGCACTATTAGGGAGGCCATGGCCATATGAAAATAGAGTACAACCATCAATCCTACATCAATTTCTCAAATACTTCAAGGATGCTGAAGAACACTGAATTGATAGATATGTACATCCTTTTGATGTTCATGAGGTACATTATGATAATGCAAAATACTATAGAGGTCCCATGCTAATAGAGAGTCTACTTCCATTAGTCAAGTAAAGTAGAAGATTGCTAGCATGATCTTTGCTCCTTATCCAGGAAGCAACTCTGATCCAGACTCTTTAGATGGGGAAGCCTCATGACTCTACCTAGGTAGTTACACTTCTGATGAAAATGATAACAGAGATCAAATAAAAAAAATACTCTCCTTGTTACTAGAGTCTCAAAAGGCTTATTTAAGCTATTAAGTGAGCTAAGAATAAATATTGTGGAAGAATTAATAACTTTATACATTCCTCCATGGTGCAAAGGAGAAAAGGAAAATAATATTTCACAAGGTAGTACTTTGTGCCCCAAGCATACATAAAATCCTGGAGACTGAGGATTCAACAGATAATGGCGACCATTAGCCAGTAATTATGCCTAAATATTTTTTAGATTAGCTTTATCGAATAATTAAGATATCCGGCTGTGGACGCCCACAAACAAAGAGAGAGAGAGAGAGAGTTGTTCTTCAAGAATTTATTGGATCTACCCCAAGGATGTGCTTACATTCCTAGAAGAGGAAACAAGAATACCAAATAATTGGGTTACATAACTCTAAACATCCAAACATGCCTCAATCACCACTGGACCTTAGTTTGATTTTTAGGATAACCAAACAACATCGACATCCTCTAACACATACACTGAGGTTACCACGACACTCATGATATCAAGACACTCTCCAAAAGGCAGTTAAAGGACAAGTCCTCATTGAATTTATCGTAGCTCACCCAGTATTGGAAGTTATACTTTGATGGGCTGTCATCCATCAAACCAAGGATCATGACAAAGCTTCTGTAAATCAAAGTAAGCATTGAACTCATTTATGTCACTCTGAATAGGCGCATTATTTGATATTTCTATTCTCTCTCAAAACCATGCATAAATAATGAAGCTGAATATGAAATCCTGATTGCAAGATTGAAAATGACCCTCAATATGAAAATATCATGACTACATATTTTTGGTGACTTACAATTGGTCATCAATCAAATCCTAGATGAATATAAAGTCCACAAATTTAAGCTTCTAAAATACCATAAAAAGGCTTAAGAACTCATGGGACAAATTTCATATGTTCAAATAACTAAAGTTCCCCGATCCATCAATGCAAGAGTTGATTCTTTAGCCAAATTAGCTAAAGCACTAGTTAATCTCAATCGAGGAGAAATTCTAACCACAGTCCATAACAGACAAGTGACAAGCTCAATCTTCAGTATCAAGCATAAAAAGACTAAATTTAAACTAATAGAAGAGGATCATATTAGAGAATACTATTCACCAACTACCTCAATGGTTGCAAACTCCCAAAAGATAAATCAATGCATATGCAACATAGAAAAAGGGTTGCATGCTTTCTGCTTATTAATGACACTCTTTATAGAAGGCCCATTAATCAATTACTTCTATGCTATCTCTCAGATAAAGAAGCTAAAGAAGTTATGTATGAGGTGCGCTCTGTAGTTTATGGAGCTTATCAATTAGGCCAAAAAATAATGATGAAGATCAAACGTTGGGCTACTATTGGCCCACGATGTGAGAGATTGCATCGAATGCACAAGAAAGTGTCACCTATGCCAAGTTCATGGTGACTTCATCCATCAACACCCAAATCCTCTACATCCAACAGTATCCTCATAATCATTTGAAGTATGGGCTATATATATTATTGGCCCAATTAAACCATCTTCTTTCAAAGTTCACCGCTTCATACTAGTAATGACCAATTATTTTTTTGGGTGAGCTAAGATAATCCTATTGAAAGATATAAAGGCAAATATTGCTATTCGCTTCTTTTGAGAAAATATTCTATACTGACTTGGCATCTCTCGGAGGATCATTTTTTACAAGGATAGTCCTTCAAAAGCTTCAAGGTAGGGTGATTCACACACCATCATAAGATAGATTAGAGATATTTATCCATTTATAATACTAGGGCAAATGGTCTTACTGAGACATTCAACAAAACTATTTTCAAGATACTAAAGAAAGTCATTACCAAAAACAAGAGGAATTGGCACTAGAAACTTTTAGAAGCATTGTGGGCCTATCACATCACATATCAAATCCGAACCCAATCAATATCATATGAATTAGTATTTCGAACTGAAATAGTCTTGCCACTAAAAATATAATTTCTCTCTCTAAGGATTGTCTTGCAAGAAGAAATGATAAAAGAAGACAATGTTCATCTTTACCTTGATGAGCTAGACTCCTTAGATGAAATAAGGCTCACAGATCAGCAGAATCTAGAGATGTATCAAGCACATATGTCTAAGACCTAAAACAAGATGGCTCAGCTCAAATCCTTCCAAAAAGAAGAAATGATCTTAGTCTTGGAGAGACCCATAATCCCAAATCAAAACAACAAATATAGGTTCAAGCCCAATTAGGAGGACTCTTATATTATCGAAAGGATATTTGAAGGAGGATCCCACCAATTGATTGATGACAAAGAAAAAAGACTTATACTGCCAATCAATACCCTATTCCTCAAAAAATACTATGCCTAAGACTCTGGGGACAACAACAATAATCAAAATGTCTATATTTTATTTATGACGGAATATCTAACTTTCTCAAAAGGAAATGTTCGGTTAAATATGCACTTTATATTTCTTGAACTAAAACATGGGCACAAAACCCCATCCATTTTTGTACCCTACTCAAGTCCAATTCTTATGGCAAATCAAGTCCACTTTTTTGTGGCAAACTAAGTTCACTCCTTATGACAAATCAAATCTACTCCTGAGGTAATTCAAGACTATTTTATGTAGAAATCAAACCCATATTCGAATGACAAATCAAGTTCACTTCTCGTGGTAAATTAAACTTTCTTCCTGTATCAAATTAAGTCCATTTCTTGTGGTAAATTAAGTCCACTCCTCGTGGTAACTCAAGTTCATTCATTGTGCAGCTCAAAATCCACATATTGTGGCAAACCAAGTTCACGTCTTATGACAAGTTAAGTCCAATTTTTATGGCAAATTAAGTCCACTTCTTGTGGCAAATTAAACCTATTTGGCAACCTAAAGTCAACTCTTCATGGCAAATCAAGTTCACTCCTCGTGACAACTCAAGTTCATTCATTACAGCAAGTCAAAGCCACTTATTGTGGCAAATCAAGTTCATTTCTTGTGATAAATCAAGTCCATTCATTGTAGTAATTTAAATCCACTCCTTGTGACAACTCAAATCAACTCCTTGCGATACACCAAGTCCACTTCTTGTGATAGATCAAATATACTCTTATGTAGTTAGATAAATCCATCATTCGTAACAACCCAAAGCGCACTTCTACATATCAAATAAGGTCCACTCTTACGTGACAATTTAAATTTATTTCTATATGGTAAAGTCAAATCTATTTTTACATGGCAATCAAGCTTGCATCAACATAGCTGATTAAATATATTCTCACATGGCATATACAGTCAACTCTCAAGATGTTGATATAAAAAGTCAATACCTAAGAAATTTGTTTGCATCCACTCCCCTTGCTGAGAAAACTAATGATGGAGCATTTTTTTTTTTGAACCAATTCCGGCCAAAAATAAAATCTAAAAAAAATTTAGTCAAAATATAAAGTTGAATGCCACTGAATTACTATTCGAATGTAGGCTACTGTTGAATCTGGATCGCGGTCAAATTTAATCAAAAATCAAGTTTAATTTGAACTTGAGTTATCAAAAAATTTAGATACAAACTAAAGTAGGTTAAATGAGCCAAATATTTAGGTTCAAAATTTATCAAATTTCTGAACCAAAATAAGAAATACAAAATTTTTATAAATTGATCCCTGACCAAATAAATTTAACGAATAGACCCCTATCCAAAATTTTCTTATAAAAAGGACCCTAAAAATTTTAAATACAAAAAGACCTTTGAAGCTTACAAAATTATATTTTAATCCATAAAAATTTGCAAATCACCCCCTAAACTCAACATTTAAAAATAATACATATTTTGAATCTCTTTATTGAAAAAATAAATCTCAATTAATAAATTACATGTGAATCACAAAATATATCAAGATCTAATCACAATCAGATCATATTTTAAAATCAATCAATTAAATATTTGATCCCAAATCTCTTTTAACTTATAAATTGATAAAGAGCGTCCACGATGATGAGAGATCACATCAAATATTCAAGAAGGTATCACCTATGACAAGTTCATTGTGACTTCATCAACACTCAAATTCTCTACATCTAGTAGTATCCTCATGGCCATTTAAGGTATGGGGTATAGATATCATTAACCCAATTAAACCATATGCATCTAGAGGTCACTGCTTCATACTAGTAGTGACTAACTATTTCTCTCGATAGGTAAAGGTGATTCCATTGAAATAAAAGCCGATACTATTATTTGCTTCTTTCAAAAAAAATATCTTGTACCAATTTGGCATTACTCGAAAGATTATTTCTGATAATGGACTATCTTTCAAAAACTTCAAGATAGGATGATTTGCACATTATCACAAAATAGATTGAAAATATTCATCTATCTATAATGCAAGGGTAAATGACCTCATTGAGGCATTCAACAAGACTCTCTCTAAGATATTGAAGAAAGTCATCTCTAAAAATAAGAGACATTGGCACCAAAAACTTTCTGAAGCACCATGGACTTATTGCATCACAAATCAAACTCCCACTCAATCAATACCATTTGGGACTAAAGTAATCCTGCCATTGGAGGGGCAAATTCCCTCCCTTAGGATCGCCCTGCAGGAAGAAATGATGATAATATTTGTCTTCACCTTGATGAGTTGGATTCTTTGGATGAAACAAGACTCGCAACTCAATAAAACCTAGAAATGTATCAAGCACAAATGTCTAGGACTTATAACAAGATAGCTCAGCTCAAATTCTTCTAGAAGAAAGAAATGGTATTGGTTATAAGAAGATCCATAATTTAAAATAGAAGCAAGAAAGGCAAGTTCGAGCCTAATTGGGAAGACCATTATATCATCAAAAGGATATTTAAGAAGGGATCCCACCAATTAATTATTGACAAAGGAAAAAGGCCTATGCCACCAGTCAATGCTTGATTCCTCAAAAAGTACTATGCCTAAGCCTCTAAGGGTAACAATTAAGAAAAAAGTGTTTATGTTTTATCTATGATGAAATATCTGACTTACTCAAAAAGGAACATCCAACCAAACATGTAATTTATGTTTCTCAAGGCAAAATATAGACACAAAACTCCATTCATTTTGTGTGATGATCGAATTTGTGGTACACTCAAGTCCACTCCTTGTGACAAATCAAGTTTACTTCTTATGGCAACTCAAGTCCACTCATTGTGGCAATTCAAGTATACTCATTATCTAGTTTACTCCGTGTGGTAAATCAAGTCCTTTCCCTCTATTAAACTAAGTCTACTCCGTGCAATAAATCAAGTCCACTCATTGAGATAAATCAAGTTCACTCCTTATGACAAATCAAGTCCACTCCTTGTGGCAAATCAAATTCACTTCTTATGGTAAATCAAGTCCATTTCTTGTGGCAAATCAAATCCACTTCTTATGGTAAATTAAGTTCACTTCTTATGGCAAACCAAGTCCACTTCTTGTGATAAATTAAGTCACTTCTTGTGGCAAATCAAATCTACTTTTTGTGATAAATCAAGTCTACTTCTGTTGGCAAATCAAGTCCAATTTTTGTGAAAAATCAAATCCACTCCTTGTGGTAATTCAATAGTCCACTTCTAGTGGTAATTTAAGCTCATTCTTTGTGACAACTCAAGTTTATTCTGTGTGACAAATTAAGTCTACTCAATGTGATAAACTAGGTTTATTTTTACATGGTAATTTAAATCCACATAATCAACTCTTAAAATGTTACTGCATAGGGCAAGCACCTAAAGAATTTTTGTTCGTATCCACTCCCATGATGAGAAACCTCACAAATTGGATGTAAAGGAGATATTTACTTGAGTCAATTTTAGCCAAAAAATTAAATTTAATCAAAATTTAATCAAAATATGAAATTGAATGCTAATAAATTATGGCCCAAAAGTGGATCTCAATTAGACCTAAATTATAATTAAATTTAAGTAAAAATTGAGCTCAAATTTGACTCCAATTGCTAGAAAATTTAGGCTCAAATTAAATTCAGCCCAAGTGGGTTAAATGATCTAGATATTTGGGGCAAAAATTTGACTAAAATGACAAATAAGAATTTTACAAATGAGTTCATGACCAGATTTTTCTTAGGAGTAAGTCCATGGGATGAAAATTTTGTAAAAGAATCCTTAAAAGTCTTGAAATTTCAATCCCCACAAAAATCTAAGGTTTATGAATAAACCCTTCAGAATTTTACATTCGCAAGTAAACCCTTGAAACTTCTAATTTTCATAAATAAACTCCTTGAAAGTTTTTATTTATAAATGAATCCAAATTTTATTCAAAAAATACCCTGAAAGTTTCAAAATTTTATAAATAAGTTTCTTTTATAAAATGACCTTTGCAACTTACAAAATTATATTTTGATATAAATTTTTTCAAAAATTTGCAAATGCTCCGTCCCCTTGAAAATTCAACATTTAAAAATAATATAAATTTCAAATTTCTTCGTAAGTAAATAAATCTCAATACAAGGGGTTACGTGCCAATCAAGAAAAAAAATATTAGAATTGCAATCCAATTACAAATCACAATACTAACATATTTCCAAAATCAAATCAATCAGAGATTTCCTTGCAAATGTTTTTAGGGCCTATAAATTAAGAGAAAAGCAGCAGAGGAAAAAAAAGAATTGGAAGACAAAGCATGAGAGATCAAAAAATCAGAAGTTAGAAATTTGAAGAAAAGAATAAGATAATTTTTTTTTCTCTGTTTTACTGATGTTTCTTTTATCTTTCCTCCTCTTCCTCCGAAGGAACAGCCTCGTCTGCTGCCTGGCTTGGCCCTACCATCTGGCAATGACCCGTGCTGCTACCCACCACACATAAGAGAGACATTCCAATGTCGCACAGCTGATATCTCCACCATGCTGATGCCTCCAGATGGAGTAAGAACGGATGCATTTGCAAGCAGCACATGTGGCTCTCCAATGGGACTAGGAACGTCAACTGCGAGCACTAGCCGCTCCTCCACTCTCTTGGACATGGTTGGCAGGAGCTCTAATGGCGTCATCTAAGTGTGATGCTCAGCATCGCCATGTGCTGCAGCCCAGTCGGTGTGCCTGAACTCTTGACTTTCCTGCACCAAGCCAGCCACTGGCCGCCCCTCCATCTCCTCGCCGCATGCAGCAAACCTCCCAACCTCACAGGAAGTTCCTCGCCAGAGGAGAGGCTACGCTAGCCCTCCCTTCACTCTGCCCAACCACCCTACACCGAAAGTTGGGCCCTACTGCTAGCCCTAAGCTCTCGCGGCTACAAACCTTGAAACTGAGTGCTCAATCAGCTGAAAACTCCTCAGATCGACCCCCAAGGTTGTGGACTGGCCAATCTGCAAACTTTCGATCCCACCCACTGCCCACCTCGGTACGGCCCAGCCCTTCCTCACCGCATCGGAACAGGCTACCGCTCACCCGCCGCCATCCATTTCAGCCTAGCCCAATCCACCACACGTAGGAGATCAGGGCTGGATCTAGCTAAATTTGGCTGGGTCTGGCCATGAATTTGAAGAGGAGGAGCGGCTTATCATGGATTGCGAAAGAAGAAAGGGGAGTTAGGGTTGTCAGGCTCGAAAAAGAAGGGAGAAGAAAGGGGACCAGTTAGGGTTTTGTGAAGAGGAAGAAGAAAGAACTAGGAAAGGGAAGGGAAAAGAAAATAGAAAAAAAAATTTGGTCAAAAAAAAAGAAAAAAAAGGACTTGACCTTAATTTTTATGTTGTATGCATCGAGCCTTGTCAGTCTTCGAGCTGGCCATTATACTAGTCTTCAATCTCATCAATTTGTTAGTCTTTAGGTTTATCATTATACTAACCTTCGGACTTGTCATTTTGCTAGTCTTTAGATTTGTCACTTTGCTGGTTTTTGGACTCACTATTATGTCAACCTTTAGGCTTGCTACTATACTAGTCTTTCAGTTCACTACTTTGTCAATCTTTGAGCTCGCCACTTTATAAGCTTTCGGACTCATCACTATGCAATCCTTCACTCTTACCACCCTGTCAATCTTCAAACTCATCACTTTGACAACTTTCGAGCTTATACCTTTAAGTCAACTTTTAAGCTTACAAATTAATTCAGTCTTCAAGTTCGCACATCTAAGTTAGCTTTTGAGTTTACAAATAAACTAACCCTCATATTTGTACCTTTAAACTAGCTTTTGAGCATGCAAATTGAACTAACCCTCGAACTCACACTTCTAAAACCAGCTTTTGAGCTTGTGAATCAAGCCAACCCTTAGTCTTACACTCCAAACTTAGCTTTCGAGCTTGTAAACTATGCCAGCCCTCAAAATCTCACTTCTAAATCATCTTTCAAGCTCGTGAGCCAAGCTAGTTGGGCGCATACCTCTAAACCATCTTTCGAGCTCACAAACTAAGTTAGCCCTTAGACTCGCACCTCTAAGTAAGCTTTCAAGTTTGCAAACCAAGCTTGCCCTTGCATTCGTACTTCTAAACTAGCCTATAGCTCATCCAAATTTATCATAATAGTTTGAAGACTATCAAATCAAATCGAAATAACTCAACCATATTAAACTCAGTTAAAACAAGTTAATAAAACTAAATTGACTCAAATAGACTATCAAACAAACCTAAATTGATCAAATAAATAAACTCAAACTCAAACTAAACTGGATCCAAAATTCAGATTAAGTTAATACAGACCAAATCAGTTCATACCCAACCCTAACAAGCTTAAATTAAGTCAAATCTAAAATTAAGTCAGGTTCAAATCAAACCCTAATTGGGTAAAATTAAGTCCAAATCAAATCCTAATTGAGTCAGGCTAAGTTTGAATCGAATACTTCAAACCAAGCCCTAATTGGATTAAGTCAAGCCTAATCTAGACAAAGACAAAACTTGACTTTATTTGAATCTAATTAGGCTTTGATTGGAATTAGTATTGCCCTAACTAGAGTTAATGATCAGTATTTGGTAAATATTCTTCTAAAAATCAATGCCAAGCTTGGTGGATTAAATTCATTATTGCAAGTTAAACATCCACTATCAATACTTTTAGTTTTGAAATCCCGACAATTATTATGGGAATAGATATTTCAGATGGTTCCTCTAATGAGCTTGATAGTTAGTTTACGTAGTGGCCTTTGATTTCATGCTATAGAGCATTAGTGCAAACCAAATCACCAAAGGTTGAGATGATTGATCCATCATTTAAGTTGATAAAGAAGAATGATATGAGCATAATAGGGGAACTACAAATTGATTTCTACACAAGTTCTGGGAAAAGGAAGCAAAAAAAATATCTTTTGGGAAGGAGTTAGTGAATCACAATTCAATCAAGATTTGAAAATCGAATTGAATCAAATTAGACTCAGATCAAAGTCAAGTATGGAGCATTGAACTAACTCAAATCAAACATGATCAAATCAAGTTTTGAATATTAAATTAAATTAAGTCATACTTGAATTGAAATCGAGTTCTGAATATTAAACTAAATCCAAGCCGGATCAAACCTAACTCAAACCCAAACCAAAATTATGTCGAATAGAGCTGAATAGAGTCAAACTGAGTCCCGCTGAATATACTACGAATGCCTTTGATAGCATTCCACGTCTTTATCCAGCTCTGCAAGAAGTGGGTGATACCATTTCAAAATCAAAAAAGTTAACATTTATGTCTTATTGGTTATGAAAACTCTTGAATCTTCAAAATCAAAAAAGTTAACACCTACACCTTATTGATTATGAAAACATTGCAAAACTTGAAGTTAACACCTATCCCTTATTAATTATGGGAATACTTCAAAACACGAAGTTAACATTATGCCTTATTAGGTATAAAAATACTTTAAATTCGAAGTTAATACTTATACCTCATTGGCTATAAAAATATTTTAAAAATAAGAAGTTAACTCTTACGCCTCATTGGTTATGAAAAGACTTCAAATCCTTAAAGTCAACACTATACCCCATTGGCTATAAGAATACTTCAAAATCAAAGAAGTTAATGCATGTATCTCATTGGCTATGAAAATACTTCAAAACCTCAAAGTTAACACCTACACCTCATTAATTATGAAAATATTTCAACAATCAAAGAAGTTAATGCCTATACTTCATTGACTATGAAAACACTTCAAAATCTCAAAGTCAATACCTATGCCTCGTTGATTATAAAAATATTTCAAAATCAAGAAAGATAATCTTTACACCTCATTGGTTATGAAAATACTTCAAAATTAAAGAAATTAACACCTAGTCCTAAATAACTATTGAAATATATTAAAATCTAAGAAGTTAACTTCAGTACAATATTGGCTAATGAAATACTTCAAACTCAAAAGAGTTAACTCCAATGTCTTATTGGCTAACAGAAACACTCCAACCCAAAAATATTAACTCTAATACCTTATTAGCTAATAGAAATACTTTAAGTTCAAAAGAGTTAACTTCAATACCTTATTAGCTAATAAAAATACTTTGATCCAAAGAAGTTAAATCTGACATCTTATTGGCTAACAAAAATACTTCAACGATTGAAGTTATTGTCAATACCCAAAGTTATTAGAAACATTTCAAGATCCTTTTATCTCTTTCCATGTCTCATTGGACGATGCCATCAAGTCAAATCATTAACACCTACCAAAGATTAAACCAAGATCTATCTAGTACACATCAAAGTGTCTTGTCCCACCCTTTCCTCTTTTCTTTTTTGTAATCTCATATTCAAAATTCATTGTACAGTGAAAGTATTTCCTTACTTAAGATTTCTGATAATTATCAAGATAATTAATAATAGAACATTATGCCTATTGAAAGTTAATATTTCTACAATGCCTAATAGCGTACTTAAATTAATAAAATTTGATTTGTGATTTGAGATTGCTACTTGGGGTCTCCACTATCCTGAACTACTAAAATTGATCTCACATCTTGTAGTTTGGTTTGGTGATTAGATTTTCAAATAATCATTCATCTAGACTAAAAGTTAACTCAGCCTACTACTCCTTATAAGTGTCCTTGAAATAGTGGATATTCTCACCAAAGTGAGGATTTGGGTTACTGAACGAACTTTTCGGGAGAAGAACTTCAACCATTGGGTCAAATTTTTTGATTTTTTGGATGATACTGAGTTGGACCTATGGGGGGCAAATGCATATAGTTGGAAGCTTAAGAGTGAGTTTGATTTTGTATTGAACAACTTTTGGAATATACTTAAAAGGGGTCTTAAATATCCCATAGATAACTTTATCCAAGAATTCTTAAATGATTGGGACTTAGTTTTGGAACAAATAGTCCCAATCCATGAGGTTTATCATAACCTTCCGAACTCTAACTAAATCCAAAGTTTTTTCCCTACCATAGAGATTATTAGGAATATTTTTAAGAACTACCAAGGTTCAAATACTAAGGATCGGTGTTACTTTGACCTTAAAAAAGAATATAGGTTATTTGTTGCTAACCGTTCTTTTATCCAATCTTAGAAAAATCACCCTATTGGGATTTTCTCCTGAATTAATCAAAACCACTTTAGCGACCACAACAAAGATCTAATACTTGAGAAAATGCCTATAAAAGGAAATCTTTACTAGGGCTTCTTAAATCGCCATTAATTAGTGGTATTATTTTAAAACAATACCGTTATTTGTTAATACTTTTCTAAAAGTCTCAGCAATGACCATCTTCTTTTAATCTCCAACTCCAAATTATGAAATCAAAATTGCACCTAAATCAACTCCAACTCACCACTTCCTAAAATCATGCAACCTCCGATCTACATCCGCACTCTCCTATTCCGATTGTCGGTGACCACCTCATGCACTCTTGCCTACCAACCGCCACTGACGACTACTGGCAGCAATTGAAGGTCAAGTTCGTATGATGATCTTGAGCATAGATTTTTTTTTTGGTATTTTTGGGGCCTTGTTTTTTATGACTGATCGAATAAACCTCTGACTGCTTTGATAATTATTATGTTTTTTTTGGCATTTGAGTTGATGTGTTCGATCTCAAAGAATTTTCATGAGGTCATCGCTTAAATTGTTACCATTTTTATTAGAAATTTTTGTTGGTGATCGTGCACTTCAAAGTGGTGAGTTCATTGTTCAACACATTACATCAGTTTGGATGTTACAGACAGATCCTTGAATTGGTGTAAGTAGTCGTGTTTTATATTAATTTTTGCAGTTTTGAAAATAAGATAAATATCTAAAACTATCAATTCTAGCGATTAATTTCTCATAATTACTTACTTGGCAATGAATTATGAGCTTATTTAGCTGTGACAAATCAAACAAATAGAGGTAAGATGAATTTACAGTAATAACTTAGACTAAATGTTGATATTAGCCTGTGGCAACCACCATCACATGATTAGATGCTGTTAAACTGCAATTCTTCTATAGGCCTACTTGAAATGGATATGGAAACGTAATTAGGGATAACAATGACAATCTGCTATCAGCTTTCTTTAGAGCCTCTCTAAATCAAGGTACGAACAATATTGAGATGTTAGCAATCGAACAAGGGTAGTAATTATGTTGGAGTAAGCATATTCACTGTTGTAGCGGAAAATATCGATGTCCACTATAATTCACGATATAGAGGAAGAACAGAAAAGAGGGAAAGATAGCAAATAAGAGATATATGTGGTGAAGACGATTCAGAGAATATTGTATTGATGAGAAGAGGAAGAGAAGATTACAACGATGGAGATGAAACTCTAATATCACCAACTCTCATAAAAGACTAAGTAGTCTAATCATCACAAGACGTATTGAGAGTATTGATCTATGTCTCTCTCTCTCATTCTATATTAAAACTCTTATATCAATGGTATATTTATAGATATGGCCTAATGATATTTGAGTCAAAGTAGAAGACTGACTTAAATAAGACTTCTACTAATTTAAGTCTTCTAACATCAATAAGAGTTCTAATAATATTATCAAACATTTTAATTTTGATTGTTCCAATTCCAACAGTTTTGCATGTATTGTTATTACCCATCAAAACCAAACCACCATCATAGGACTTGTAGTCTTCAAACCAATCATTATTAGAACACATGTGCTAAGAACAACTAGAATCAAAAATGTAAATATCATAGTAACGATCAAAATTAGAACTAATAGAGAGACCATTACCAAAACAATCATCAGAACTCCCTTTAACAACTGATACTTGTTCTTTGGCTTGCTCTTTAGATTGAGATTCTCTTTCTTTGTTTGTTTTGAGCTTCCAACAATCTTTAATTGCATGTCTCATATTCTTACAATACCTGCAGTTTATTTCTTTGGATTTGGATCTAGAACGACTTGTCCTTGATCTTTCTTTGGTACGACCTTTGACAATTAATGCTTCTGAGTGTGACATACCCCCTCCAATCTTTTTCAAATATTCATTAGATAGAAGGACTGCAGAAATATCGTCAAATTTTAAATCCTTCCCATACATAAGAGTAGTTTTAAGATTCTCAAGAGAAGGAGGTAAAGACGATAATAAAATAATTGTCTTGTCTTCATCTTTAATTTTAACATCAATACTTAACAATTGAGAGACAAGTTTATTGAAAGCATTAAGATGATCAACTATATTCGTACCTTCTCTCATTCAAAAATTGAAGAGCTTCTACTTTAAGTAAACTCGATTTGAGATAGACTTACTCAAATATTGTTTCTCCAGCTTTTTCTATAACTCTGAAGGTGATGTTTCATCAAGAAACGGATAGAGTATTTCATCGGTAAGACTGAGAATGATTGTAATATGTGCACTAGCCTTCTGGTTTTTCCAGACACTTTCGGCGACATCTTTAGACTTGACGTCCTCCAGTGTATTTCTCAACCCTTGTTAAGTAAGAATTACACGAACTCTTGCTTGCCAAATAGGAAATTCTTGCTTTTCATTGAATTTCTCTATATCGAACTTCGTAGTAGACATGCTGAATCAAGCTCTGGTATCACTTGTAGGAGGAACCGAAAGAGTGTCAAATCGAAATAATATAGTAGGCCGAACACCAAACTATCCCAAAAGCCTAAGCTCATAGGATATGAGCATTTTTCACTATATATATTGGACCCTATCTATTCAATATCCGATGTGGGACTAATTTATCACACCTGACATTATAATAATCAATTGTTGGTTTAATTGTGTCTCGAATCTGGATTTTTCGGAGAGTCTTAATTATATTAGGAAGTTATTTAGTGGGCCTAATCCTTATCTAGATTTATCTTCTACTAGAAGACTTAAATTAGTAGAAGTCTTATTTGAGTCAGTCTTCTACTTTGACTCAAATATCATTAGGCCACATCTATAAATACACCATTGATATAAGGGTTTCAATATAGAGTGAGAGAGAGACATAGATCAATACTCTCAATACGTTTTGTGACGGTTATGCTACTTAGTCTTTTGTGAGAGTTGGTAATATTGGAGTTTCGTCTCCATCGTTGTAATCTTCTCTTCCTCTTCTCATCAATACAATATTCTTTGAATCGTCTTCGCCATATATATTTCTTGTCTGCTATCTTTTCCTCTTTTATGTTCTTCCTCTATATCGTGAATTATGGTAGACATCGATATTTTCCGGTACAAGTGGTATCAGAGATTCAGGTTTGAAGTTGTGCAAACTCTTAAGACTGAAATTATCGTGATGGTGCGACTAAATTGAGTCGCATGTTAGTTTCTCTTAAAAAATTAAAATAATGAGACAAAAACCCGTTGGTATAGGTCATACGGTGGAACTGGTCGAGTAAAAGAGTTTTTGATTAAGAGTGTTAAAATTGATGTGGTCAAATCACACTTGAAGGAGGAGATTGTTATAATGTCAGGTGTGATAAATTAGTCCCACGTCGGATATTGGATAGATAGGGTCTAATATATATAGTGAAAAAGGCTCATATCTTATGAACTTAAGCTTTTGGGATAGTTTGGTGTCTGTCCCACTATATTATTCTGATTCGACACTTTTTCGATTTCCCCAACACATCGTATCATCATGCACATTGTTTCTCAGGTTGCAGGCACTGTAAGACACAAGTGGGATGACCAAACAAAACTCAAGTATTATACCTTATTAGTAGGTATCCTAGTAGCTATGCATCGTCAATGCATAGTCTTACGTAGTTGAACTATTTTCAAAGAGAGACGGCCCATGAGGTAGCTCGTGATTTCGGCTTGGACTGCCAAACCATGCGGACGTGTGCAGACCACATGGATAGGCTCGTGTATCAGCAAAAATCCACATGAATTATCAAGTCAAATTTGTCATAATTTGATAATATTCTTTGTTTACACCCTAATACAAATTTTTGTGATTATCTCCTTTTCCTGATGATAAAAATTAATTAACCAATTAAGTATGTGAAACATGACAATCATAGCTGTGTAAATAGACATGTCCACAAGTTAAACACAAAATAGAACACTCTTTCCTCGGTTTGGGATGTGAATTCAGCCCTTTGAGCATCCTCCCTTTCTTGTGACCTTCAATTAGCGGATTCTTGTGCTAATACTGCTCTCTCTAATGGAGTTTTAGTTTCTCTACGACTAACATCATATTTGCATTGCTACTCTAATGCCTCTTTAGCAGCAAGCTAACCTATTCTCGAGCAGCAGACACCGTACCCTTAGCAGTGTCTACTCTGGTCTTCAGCGTCAAAACTTGAACACTCAACTTCTCTTCTTCGAACCTTATGCTCTGAACATCTCTGTTCATACTTCCATCTCCAATGCGATGACTCAGTTTTTTGCATTTTCTAAAGCCTTCGATATATTGTGGCACCACTCCTCCAATGTGCTACAGATGCTTTTCAAAGTAGCGATACTATCGGAATATTCTTGGGCGGTGTTTTTCTCACCATTGATTGCGGCCTCATTGTGCTTCAAGTTGTCATCTCTGTGCCTGTAACTTGTCTCGAGTTGCCTTTCAAGAAAATGTGAACAAATGATTAGTTGAATCGCCTTTTGCCACCAAACTTCATTTCTCCAATTCTATATGAGCATGTACTTTTTTTTTGTAAAGATCTGACACTGGGCCCTTAAAACTGAAAAAGAACTAATGATAGGCATAGTGGTACACTGAAGGAAAAACAGATGTAAATAGGAAACAATAAAAGCTAGGAATCCTCGAGGACAGGTTCATAAGGTTGTACATAGTAGAGCCATAAATGAGCCTAACTGTAATCAAGAGATTCAAAACAAGACTCCCAAACTCATACTCTTCCTTTGTGATCATTTAGTTTCCAATTAGCAGCAAATAAGTTTTTTTTTTTCATTTTTGTGAATTTATAATTTATTGATTGATACTTAAATATTTTGTTTATGGTGGTAATTTCTTTGGTAAGTAGATGTTTTCTTAACTAAAATCCCAAGTGAGCTCTTAGGAATTTACATTGTTTTATACTATCATGTCAATGCCACCATCAATAGTCTTCTTCACTTTAGTTGCCTACGACACCAAGAGTTAGCCGACCTCAAGTGGCACTTCAAGTTGCTTTTAGTATTTAGAAGGCTGTGGCTAATTACTGAGAAGGCGATAGTCCACGTGAGAAAAGAAATCTCACTTGATGGCCCTTTTAAAAATGGATCGAGGAAGGATTGTATTGAAAGAGCCGCAGGCCTTTCTTTAGATGTTTGATCCCAATACCTCATGAATGTGTTCTTGAAAACCTCGGCAATCATAAGGTGAAATCTTTGGATGACGCCAGAGCATGAAATGCAATAATGAATCTCATCACATTAGAAACAACCTAACTCGATGCTAGGTCGAAATCGGCTAGTACCTGATTAATAAAGCTATCTACAAGGTACCGAACTTTCCCTTCAAACATTTCCTAGCATGTAATGAAACATGAATCTGAACTCATTTTTGAGGTCAATATTGTCCTTGTTTGAACCCCACTAGTCTATTTCAACGTCATCAAAAAACCAAACAGTTGGACCAAATATTCTGTCTCCATGTCCTTTAAGGTTTGATTTGACAGCTAAATCTGAATAGAAGGATGGGCTCTTTGTTCAGTGATATCTAAACGATCGATTTGGTTATACAAAGGCACCTATGATGAATAAGAGAACTGAAGAATAGGCTAGTTTAAGGGAGAGCATATGCTAGGGTAGCCCATGAGAACATCTGAGGCAAACTACAACTATCAAGCTACCAAGGTCCCTATAGTTGCCTTGACTAAGCCTTAGGGTTATCATTTTCCTACCCTAGATCATGTATGACATAACCAAAAAATGGAAAAGAATTGCAAATGAAACCAAAACATCAAGGTAAAAGGAAAGAAAAGTTGCTCACCCAAACTGTGGGGTTCAGATGAAAGCTCAAGAGTCGAAGGAGCGACCTCAAGGATAGCTCCAAGGGTTGTGGCAATGGAGAGGTAGAAATTGGAGTTTGAGGTGTTGGGATGGCCATAACAATGTTGCCAAGGGGATGCGCAAATGTTTTCAAAGTTGGAGCAGTATCACTGGTGGTGGCTTGGATGTTGTCAGCCATGGAAAGTTGGTGGAAATAACTAGGACACAAAGGAAGAAGGGGGCAGGAGCAGAGAGTAGATGTAGGAACAAAGTAGCAAAAATGGGACAGACAGCATCCAACAACTTATTTAGGGACGAACAACTACTGAATGGCCATCATGCGGCATAATCCGAATCGTAGAAAGTTAAGGGATTGAAATTTGAATCCAATATTTGAATCTCAAATGGGCACATGTCCACAATCCAAGCGAATTGCTAAACCACGAATGGTCGGTGTGCGAAACAGAGAGTGACGTCTCAAAAACACATGAATCCTAATAATTTTGCAAAATTAGACAAGACGGTGACATGATTCCCAAAGGATCTCAAAGAATCATGGAGTATGGAAGCTTGTGTGGCCTCTATTAACTCTATACACTAAATCATAGCAATTCAGTGGATAGAGTTGGAGGGCATTGTTGGCACATTGAGTCTTTCAAATGCTCATGAACAAATACTAGGCTTGGTAGGTCTGAAATCGGCATGAAGAGTTCAGGTTAGGTTTCGCCAAGGTGTTGGAGGTCGAAACTGCAACCACTGAATTGATGTGGATTAGCATAAACTTCGGTTGGCTATATCAAGAAGGCTCAGGAAACCCCCATCACAAAATTGTGAAGACTTAGGTGAAGCTTATTCAAAAAGTTTGAATCTAGGGCCCAATCAACAGGAATACGAGATTCAAGATGGAAATCATGCCTAAATCAAGGAAATTGAAGACCAAGATCAGGATAAAAGGGGGAGGATTGTTAAGGTATGAGGCTAATGCCACTATTCTCAAAAATCTTTTTTTTTTTTTTTTGTTTCTACTCTTTTAGTCTATTTTTGACTTGAATATTAGAAAGATCACTATTAGAGAGCTCTCGACAACCCTCCTTATCCATCCATTCATGTCTTACAAATTACAATGAAAGTTAGTCTAACAAATCTAGATCTCATAGAGTTGGCTCAATCGGACTGATATGAACCCAACTCGTCAACACTCTTAATAAGCCAACCTTGTGATTCTAACCTTGCAAATAGGAGTTTGGAATGAATGGCAAATCTTATCAAAAAAAAATTGTTGATGCTCACTACCGTGTATAAGATGGTACAAGAGTTCTATGCCCATTTTATCATGTATGAAAAGACTTAAAAGTTAGATCCAAGATGCCATATGATACCTAAAAATAGCAATAGAAAACTAAGCCCATGCCACACGAGCCAGAATAGTCCAATATTTTAGCTATTATAACTATACTATATAGGTCTGATCCACTCATATGGGTCAGGAGGGGTAGAAGGTGGGATTTTAAATTTTGTGGGCTGAGTCTTCTACCCCTCTCTCCATTTCCTTCTACCTCTTGCAAAATCAACTCAAGTGACAGGAAGTCTTTAAACTAATTTCAAAATTTTAATTTTTAAAAATAAAAATTATTTAAAAAATTATTGTAAGAGCCATTAGAATAATTTACTTATGTTTAAATTATAAATTTATAAAATATTATTTAAAAATTGTAATAATTTTTGAAAAAAGTAGCTATTAAAAAATTTTCAAAAATAGCCCTCTCAAAAATTATTTTTGAGGGAAATTTTGGATATTTCTATATTACAAAATTTTTATAAATATCTCATGCCATTCCATTTTCACATTACAATTTACTTTCATACTCTGTCAATTCTTCCAACTCAAATTCAATTTCGGACTTTATCTCAACTCTTTGATTCTTCAATTCTACCTCAATCTATTTTCTAATTTTTTTTCTCACACATTATCCACCAAAATTTAGAGCACCATTAGACTATTAATTGAGCCATTGAGATATCTAAAATTAGCTTTATTTTAATTTTTATTAATTTTTTATCATGACATGCTTTTCTTTTAATCATCATTTTTTCTTTTAAGGATGAGTCTAAATCTCTAAATTTTTAACCCACAATTGAGGTCGATGTCGGCCAATTTTTTTCAAACTAACTTCAGTCTCATTGAAATTTTGGAAGAAGAAAATTATTAATGTTTGGGCATACTATGATATAGTAGTAGTTGGGGGTATGGAAAAAGTTATGTGCAAAAGATGTAAGAATCAGCTAGATATTGTAAGCATGTATGGAACTGATCATCTTTGAAAGCACATTCAATCTCATTTGAAGAGAGGACATAATTTAATTCAAATACAACTTATTTAGAAGTGATTGTTCTTCTAATTCACTTGACATGCATACTTTTTTCAAGCAAAAGACACAAGAGAAATTAGTGAAATATATCATTGGAGATGAATAACTTTTTTTTGTAAAAAATTTAAAGATGGAAGAGTTACTCCAAGAGTTTAATTCAGTTTTCTAAAAAATATCTAGGAATAATATTAGAAGTGATGCAATGAAGATGTTCAACATAAAAAATAATTAATTTTTTTACAGCTACTAGCAGAAAATTGCTCTTACATCTTATTGTTAGAGTGTTGATAATGTTGTATCTTATATTTACATTATCGCTCATTGTATTGATGATATATAAATATTATATAAAAATATTATTAATTAATTTTAAATTATTAAAGTATCATTATAATATAGCTAACATTAATAATGTTATTCTTCAAACTATTTTGAAATATAATATTTAATATAAAATATTTAATATTATTTTACATAATGTCTCTAATAATATTGATATTGTTAATTTACTTAAATGTCAATTTCTATTTTATTGGATGAAAAATTATTTCATGTTCGTTATACTACTTATGCATGCCATATATTTAATTTGATTATTCAAAATGAACTTAAATTTATTAATATGACATATGAAATTGAAAAACTTATAAATTCATCCAGATATATTAGATTTACATTTAGTCATGCTTAAGATTTTAAAATTTTATGTAAGTAATACTTTATTATGATTATAGAGATAAACCTTTTTTTTTGTGCACAGTACATGGGTATCTTTTACTAACTAGTACAATTTGGAAGATCTGTAATTATTTATGTCATTACTAAAATATTTTTATGTCATAATTATAATTCTTACAAGTAATTATTATGATATAACTTGTTTGATATGTAGTGAGCTTATACTTATTTCATGTCTTGAACAAATATAAACCATTTCCTGATTTCATAAATATTATTTCTTCAATAGAAGAGAAATTTAGAAAATATTTTGAAATATCAATCATGTATTTTTTTATATATATACTATATCAGATTCACAAGTTAATATTTTAAATTTTGCGTATTGGTCGATGAGTATTATGAGAACACGTATTTTTCCATACATGTAGGACATATAAACAATATGTTAGATAATTATTATATAAAATATATAGTATTTAGCAAACCGATTATGAGATCTCATCTCATTCTAGTCAACCAAAATAATGTTAGATAGTTTCAAAGCAAAATGTTATATATTTTCTATTTTGTAGAGAAAAACAAAAATCAACTTCAACATTTTCTTCATATAATGAATTGGTGTTTTATGAAAACTAAATTATTGAGATTTTTTCTGAAGAAGATTGACATTAAATCACAATATATTATAATAGTAAGTTTGATATATTTGAAATACAAGTATACATTATTATATTTTCAATACATTTCAAATTATTTTAAATTTTATTAATTTTAGTTGAATCATTTTACTAATTTAAATGTCAGTGGAGTTATTGAGTGTGATTGATCACCTCTGTGATCTTTCTTTTTTACCAAATTTAAGACAATAGTACATAATATAATAATAATTTTTTGTATTTTAGATATATGTATGTATTTTAAATCAAATTGAAATTTTAAGATATAGTACTCATAAATCAATTAGATATGAATATTAATTTTATTTTTATTTAAAATTTTCTTTTCTATATTATTTTTGGAATTTTTTATTTTTATAATTTTCTAGTTTTATATTTTTAGTTTTTTTATTTAAAAAGTATCGGACTAGTTACGACAAGAACCACAAGCATGCGAGCTATGGATCCACCAAGCTCTTTGAAATTTTCACTATTTGTGTCTTGCAAGACCTACCAGTTCATAACAGTAATGGTAGTTGAAGAAAACAAATAGTGTCAATCATTTAACATTTCTTAAACTAAACTAGCCTATTTATCGAACCTAAATTCATATTTTAGGAATACAAAACAATTAATTGAGCATTATAAATGCAATTAAAATATAAATAAATGTTTTCATGTGTCTTCCTTTGGATCAAACCTAACCTATATATAGAAATACATAATGACAAAAGTATGATATTGTTTAACATTTTCACATAAACTGACTCAAGGTGGTGTTGACCAAATAATAAGCTATGATGCGGCTCATCTTCTCTGTCGGATGGACAGCGTCCCAAAATGCGAACTTGTTTGCATCCCAACATGTAAATGGGTTCCATTGATCACACAAATACCCAAGCTCAAACATCCCGGTCGCACAGCACCCGCGCTCTACCTCCTCAAACCCTGTTCAAAATAATCAAGATAAACGACATCATCAAACTAATCTAGTAAACATTCGTTGCT
Source organism: Trichopus zeylanicus subsp. travancoricus (assembly GCA_005019695.1). Classification (NCBI taxonomy): domain Eukaryota; kingdom Viridiplantae; phylum Streptophyta; class Magnoliopsida; order Dioscoreales; family Dioscoreaceae; genus Trichopus; species Trichopus zeylanicus. Next base: position 100,874 of record RXID01019379.1, on the reverse strand, counting down.
AATTCTGGGAGTTTTGCGAAAATACCCTTCGTTTTTCTTTTGTCTAGATTGCAGAGAACAACATATATGCAAACAGTAACAGGAGTATATTTTGCGAGTAATCTCATTAAACCATAATGAAAATGTTGAAAACAAATTTCTGCAATTTTCACAAAGGGTCAGATCTTTTTCGAAAAAACCTTACAACATTTTTATTTCTAAATGTTCTCGTTCTCACGGGCCATGGAAGGAAAACTCACCGTATATCGAGGGGTTCCGCACGACATAGATAAAGAAGTCGTAGACAGGCAAGTACACCAGTCTAATCCCAGGCAACGTCGCCGAAAGCTCCCCGATCATCGCCTGAAGTTTTGCGTTGAAGTCCCAGGCCACCCTGTTGTGCTCTTCATTGCATCCGCCTCCATTGATGAAATTCATCGTTCGCTCGAGAGGGACACAACCCATCGGGCAGAGCCCAGTGAAGGCGATCTTGCGTGCGCCCAGACGGTAGAGGTCGCTAACGAAGTCCCGGGCCAGCGTGATGAGGAAGTCCACGTACGCGTCGGCGGTGAACTCAATGAACCTTTGCGTTGTGTACGAGTAGTAGTTTTCTATGAAGTCATTGGTGCCTATGCTGATGATGTACAATGCTTCTTGAATTGTCCATTGAGCCTTCTGCTCGCCCAGGTGGCTTCTTAGCCTCGTTTGGTACTCTTTGAAGTACTCCACCTCTTTCCATAGTGGTATCACAGACTACCAGTGAAATAAAGTAAAAGACTCATCAAACGTTTTGACTGTCGAATTGAATATTAATAATACGAGGGGTTTTTATGAAATTATCGTAATAAAAAATTTTATTTACAGGAATATATATCGAAAATAATAAAAAAAAATAACGGAAGGATGTTTAAATATATTTTATGCTTTTGAACTAAAGTTCGTCCTTTAAAGGCGCTCGGAAAGAAAGACCCGTCATATTTATGGCATCATTTTGCGCACTATAAGGGTAAGATGGTCATTTTACATGATTTCTAACAAATCAAACTTAATCCAGTTTATTGGCAATAATTTTTCTTGAAGTTTTTGAAATATATATGTAAATATAGAAAGGTGAAGGACGCCCAAAATATCTGAAGATTTCAGGGGCATAAAAGTAAAAGAACCGAACAAAAAATAAATAAACATTTAATAACCAGTGGCAGTTGGTTGAGGGTAACTAAAATTATATTATTAGATGTAATAAACTAATTTTATATCGAATAATTAAATAAATAAAATTTAATATATATAATAAAAAAAACACATTTTATAAATTTAAAATTTTAAAATAATTTAATATTTAATTTTGATTCAATTTGATATTTTTAAACTTTAAATCAATATTGTGCATTACTCTAACGCCTGAATTTTGCACGTGCGCCTCGGAATGCTCGAATTACTAACTAAAACCAGATCCTATGCATCCATTTCAATTTACTCTCTGATTTTCGTTTTTTTGCACAGAAGTTACTCTGTCTAGACGAGAGAAAACTAAAATTTTATTTTTGAAGAAAAAATGAACCTTCCGAATTGATATTTTTTAAAAGGTGATGGTGGAATCAAGAAAAATACTCTCTATATGTTACCAAATTACATTTTCAATCATCAGAATATTCCGAGTCATATATAATTATTTAAATTAAGGGGACTCATATATAATTTTAGAATAATTTAGGGAGCTATTTGTAATAAACCTTATTATTATAAAATGTAATTACTCAATTGCTAAGGTCTACTTCGTGATTGTGCTGATTATAGGTGCTTACATGTAAATGCGTAACGGTCGCTCAGATAACTCACCAGCACGCCGGCAGTGGCATTGTCGAGCCCACTGCCCGCCGAGGCGAAGCAGACGGCGGAGGCAAAGTCCTGGATGCCATAGTTAGAGTCTAAGTACGCCGGCACGATGGGGCCGAGCCCGAAGGCCTCGGCGTAGAAGTCGCTGGCGAGGCGGCCATTGCTGAACCTGCCTGTGGGCCGGGGCCCTCCGAGGAAGTCGCGGCCGTAGGGCATGAAGTTGCTGCGGAGAAGCGTCGGCACCGCGTTGTTGTTCCCCGTGTCCACCGTTGAATCCCCGAAGACGATCATCGCCGGCACGGCGGCGGCCGCATCAGAGAGGCAGAGCAGTAGAGAGAGAAAGACGAGGAGAACGCGTCGCCGGTGGCGAGCCATTGTTGAGGAGTTGAAGAGGAGGCGGTGGAAAGGAGACATTAAGTCGTCAAGTTATGAAGTAGTTACAAGTAGAGCAGAGCCAAAAAAGAAATGGGGGTAATAAGGTCGCCGATTTTGCCGTTGCGGGGACTTTATTATGAGTTCTTTTTGCTGATATCGCCCTATATTTTGTTATATTTTGTTTGCCTGTACGTTTCGTTCAAATCTATTATAAATGGGTCCTTAAAATTTTTAAAATCACATATAAGTCTCTTGATTGTAGATAATTAGATACAAATCGCTACTTGCCCAAGACCATTTTCAGAAACATCCCTATACGTAACAAATCTACTTAAATATTAATCATTTTTTACTAAATTCAACCATGTAGGTAAAATCACTAAGTTACCTTTACTTAAAAAAAAAAGAAGAAATATATGTAAAATGAATCTATTTTTCAAGTTATATGGAACTTTTGGATTCATTACAAATTTTTTTTATTGCAATGTTAAAAGATATGGTTCTTTTCTTACATGTTTCTCTTTTTCAAAAAAAAAAAAAAAAGTAAATTAGAAATTTTGCATTCTTGGTTGAGCCTTAGGACAATTTTAGAAATTTAAACACAATTTTAGGCATTATCAAATCAAATAATTGATGTTTAGATATTAAATTAAATACGAAAAACAAACAAAATGAGTTCGCTAATTGTAGCCTCCAAACCAGCCAACAAGAACCTCGGAAGGAATCAATGTTGGCTTGAAAAACAAAAAATCACATGAAAGCAAGGAGCGTATAGAGGTAGGTGGACTTAGTGGATGAGCATTAACTCGATGAATATAGATTTGATATTTGGATTGGACAATAAATAACCACAAGAGGATTGGGAACAAACGAGAATCAGAGGATCACATTTTCTGGTTGGGTCTGCCACCAAAAATGTTTGCGCATTTAATGGTTTCCCTTGAGATTTGGGCGGCAGGCTGATTGCCCTTCTGCGTATGGCTCTGGAGCTGCTTGTCATAATTGTAACCATCACATAAATCGATATCGATATGTAAAATCAAATAAAACGAACGGAGAATTCTGAATTAATCCCTGAAAAATTAAAATTTCTGCCTTCCGTTTCAGTCCAGTTAGGTTTTGAAATTTTGTTTCAGCCTCTATTGAAACCTGCATGTCACGTGAGATCATATCTACTGAAATCCCCATTTGCCGTCGTTAAGTACGGGCTTTTTCCCGCCTCCACACATGCGTATGAAGTTTTTAGCTCAGTCGAGAAGGAAGAGTTTTGTTGCACCGATTTATTTATCATTTTGATGTCTCCCACATTTTTAACCTCGAGGTAAAAATTCTTTTTTTTCCCCAGCAAAGTTCAACAAAGACGCTCACATGTTGACACTATAGTTTCGATCAACATGGGAGGATATTGCCAATATTATTTGTGAGAAATAAAATTTAACTCGTAAAATATGTGCCTAAAGTACTTAATTTTGAGAGCGGAAAAATATTTGGTTACACTAAACAATGACTAACATCTTCTACACATGTTAAAAAGGTAGACAGTTAAGTTGGTGGTAGAGGATTAAACACTGATTCTAGATATAAATGATTAGAATGTTTTATTCCTTTTAGTTTTAATAATAAATAAGTGATATTTAATAATTTATTTGGATTGTATTTAGTCAAAATATTTAATGCTTTCAAAAAAAATATGAAAACATCAAGGAAAAAAAAGAAGCGTAATGGTATATTGGCGAGCGTGACTTGATGAGATAAAAAGATTATTCAAAATGGCTTGGAGGTGAAAAATCACTTGTAGACTCACGAGTGACATGGATATGGTCAAGGTAACTTAAGAAATCGATATTAATTAGGTTTCTAAGAGTTATGCAGGAAACTCTTAATAGGGTTTTCCTAACTGAACTGGACATCTAGTTAGGTCAAGTTGAAAAATTAGATTTTCAGTTCAAGACAAAACCGGATTGGCAAATTCGTCCAACAGAACTAGATGTCTAGTTTAGAAATGGACATCCCGTAGAGTTTTGAGCCAACTCTATAAATTTGCAATTGAACATCTAGTTGTCTGCAATGAACATCCGGTTTGATTTTTTATGTGACTAATGGCTAGTCTTTTAACCATGGAGTGAACTAAACTATGAGATTTCACTCATCCACTCATCAATAGGAGCAATTTACCACTCATTTACTGCTATTCAATTACATGAACGTTAATTATTGGAGAGTTCGAATTCAGATGTTCATAAAAGCCATTGATTATGATATATGATAGTGGATGAAGGATATACTTTACCTATCAAAATAATTGATGGGATAAGGGTACCGAAGCCCAAAGATGAGTGAGATGAGAGCGATAAGAAAATAAACTCATTGAATATAAAAGTAATGAATATTTTAAACTCATGACCTATCCAAGTTTAATGGGATTAGCATTTGTGAAATGACTCGTCAAATTTGACATTATTTTGAAGTTATCCATGAGGATACAATACAAGTTAGAGAATTTAAAGTGAACATATTAGTAAACCAATATGAGTTCTTTAAAATGAAACCAAATGAATCTGTCATTGAGATATTTACACGATTCACCAATATTATTAATAGTTTAAACTCTCTTGATTAAGACATACTAATAGTGAGATGGTTAGAAAGGTCTTAAGATGCTTATCTAAGTCATGGGATCGAAAAGTAACAGCAATACAAGAAACTAAAGATCTCAACACCTTACCTTTGTAGGAGCATTTAGGATGTCTAATCACTAATGAGATGACAATAAAAGACTAGATCTAAGAAGACAATGAAGATAAGAAGAAGAAAAAGAACATTACTCTCAAAGCTGAAGAATTAAGTGAAAAAGAAGAGGAAGAAAGTGATAAAGACATAATACTTTTAATAAGAAAGTTCAAGAAATTTCTTAAGAAGAACATGTCTCAAAAGCTAAGAAAAGACGAGAGGAGAAATCCAATCATAGAAGAAGAGGATGACGTACATACATGCTTCAAGTGTAAAAAGCCGAGTCACATGAAGGCAAATTACCTTCTCAACATCCAATCTAAGAAGTTTAAGGTTAAGAAGAAGAAGGCTACGATGACAATTTGGGACCACTTCGAAGAGGAGAGTGAGGATGCATCTTTTGACAATGAAATTGTGAATCTATGCCTCATGGCAAATGAGGATGAAATATGTGCCTTATCCTTTAAGGAATTACAAGATACTTTTGAAAAATTATTTGCAAGGTATAAAAAATTGACTCTCAAATATGCTTCATTGAGAAAGAAACTACTACTCTCAAGAATGATTTTAATACTTAAAAATTTTTTAAGAGCACTTACAATTACAAAATAGATATAGATGCTCTACAAATAGAATATGATATTTTGAAATTTTCTAGAACCACTTGTGATTGCCATAATTAACTTGCCATGCTTAGAGATGAAAATAGTCATTTGAGAAAAAGCCTTACAAAAATTTTTTCATGTAAATACTACCTTGAATATGATTATTAAAAACTAAAGGAATGTTTTAAAGAAATCTGGATTAGGCTTTATCTCATCATCTAAATTCAAAAATACCAAAACTACTTTTGTAAAGGCTTCCACTATAACTAACTCTCACAAGATTTGTACTTATTGCTGTAGAAAGGGACACATCTCATTTAGTTGCTCAATAAAGAGAAATTCTTCTCTTAAGTAAATACAGATACCTAAGGAGATAATCCTAAAAGTCAAAGAATCTAAGTTAGTTTAGGTTCATAAAATATCTCTCACATGATCATAATTGAAATAGTTAGGGATGACCCATTTGTTTCTACTACTTATATCTATGGTCATACTCTAGCTAATATATTAGAGGTAAGTAGCTTTATTTTATATTATTTTATATAATTATTTACATTTATGTCCTCTTGCATATTACTTTTTTCTTCTAACCATGAGGGCCCATAATTGAGAATGGATATCTACCCAAATTTGATTTGTTATTTATACTTACACTCCAAGAAGAAGAGTGAGAAGTGATTTTGATAGTGGATATTGAAGACACATGACAGAAAATCCATCCATATTCAAGATATTGGTAAGCAAAGATAGTGGATTGTCATTTTGGTGATAATGGTAAAAGTAAAATCATTGGTAAAGGTAACATTTTCATTGGTTCCTCACTTATCAAAGGTATACTTTTTGTTAAGAAACTTAAACACAATTTATTATCAATTAGTCAATTATGCGATAAAGTTTTTCATGTGTTTTTTAAATCTAACCATTGCATAGTAAGACATAATGATAGTAATAATATTGCTTTTGTTTGGTCATCATGATGAAAATATTTATACTATTGATCAAAATGGCCTCAACATAGAAAAGTATTTTGTACCCCATGAGAATCATGAGTGACTTTGGCATGACAATTTGGACACACATGCATAGATATGATTGCCAAAGTCAACCAAAAGGAGTTTGTAAGAGGACTATCCGAAGGCAAGTTCATCAAAGACCAAGTATGTGATGCATGTTAAATGAAAAAATAAATAAAATCCTCATACAAACCCAAGAAGATGGTGTCAACTATAAGGTCACTTTGACTCCTACACCTAGACTTATTTGAACCAATTGGGACTACAAGTTAGGATGTAAAATGTATGTCTTTGTAATTGTTGATGACTTTTCAAGGTTTATATGGGTTTTGTTTCTTGCAAATAAAAGTGATATTTTTAATGCATTTGTTGGCTTTGCAAAACGTATTCAAATAAAAAATTACTTGATTTTTAAAATTAGAAGTGATTATGGAGGAGAATTTAAAAATCATCCATTCAAAGAGTTTTGCATAGAAAATGGTATTGAGCATAGTTTTTCGGCTCTTTGTATTTCACAACAAAATGAAGTTGTTCAAAGAAAAAAATAGGTCTCTTTAAGAGATGACTAGGATTACTTAATGAGTACTCCTTACCTAGTATTTTTGGGAGGAGGTCATTAACACGACTTTCTATATCTTGAATAGGGTATCTATTCACTTTATTCTCAACAATACCCCATTTGAGTTATGGAATGGAAAAAAGTTCAATATTGCATACTTTCATATTTTTTAATGTAAATATTTTATTTTGAATACAAAAAATTATTTATCAAAATTTGACTCCAAAACTCATGAAGGCATATTTCTTAGATATTCATCTAGCTCTAGAGCATTTAAAGTTTTCAACAAGATCACTTTGGTTATTAAAGAATTTATAATTATTAAATTTGATGAACCTAACCCTTCCTTAGAGAAAAAAAAATCTTTTGATGATGATGTAGAGATCTCTAAGAAGATGGACGATTTGCAAATCTCGAAAAAAAAAAGAAGGATGAGACTAGCAAAGGACCAAAGAAGAAGGATGTTGATAATGGAAACATTAAGCCCAAAGTGCAAGAGGATGATAAGGAGCAACCCAAGGAGTGGAGATTCAAGAAAAGTCATCCAATAGACCAAATCATATGTGATATTTACCAAAAGGTAAAAACTAGTCAAGCTCTTAAATTTAATCCTAATTATATTGCATTTCTATCTCATATAGAACCCAAGAACTTTGAGAAAACTCAAAAAAATAAAAGTTAAATTCTTGTCATGCAAGGAAAACTAAATCAAAATGAGGGAAATCAAGTTTGGAAGCTTGTTCAAAGGCCAAATAATTACTTAATTATTAGTACCAAATGGGTGTATAAGAACAAACTAAATGAAGATGGTGTTATAATTAGAAACAAGGCTAGATTAGTGGCCAAAGATTTTAAAAAAATTGAAGAAATTGATTTTGAAGAGATTTTTGCACCCATTTCTCATTTGGAATCTACTGCAATTTTGCTTGAATTTTCTTATTATAAAGGTTTCAAATTATTTCAAATAAATGTAAAAAATACTTTCTTAAATGGGTTTCTATCCAAAAAATTTTATGTTAAATAACGTCTGAAATTTGAAGATCTAAAATTTTCAAACTATGTTCTAAAATTGAAAAGGTACTATATGGTCTTAAGCAAACTCCAAGAGCTTGATATGAGAAACTTAGTTTCTTTTTAGTCTCAAATGATTTTAAAAGAGGTTGCATAGATACTACACTATTCTTTCTTAAAATGCATGATGATTTATTAGTAATACAAATTTATGTTGATGACATTATATTTGGTGTTATTAAAAATATTTGTGAGTTATTTGCAAACACAATGAAGAAGAAGTTTGAAATGAGTATGATAGGAGAAATGCATTTTTTTTCCTTACACTCCAAGTACAATAAATGAGAAAGGGGATCTTCATCGACCAAGTCAAATATTCCAATGAGCTACTTAAAAAGTTCAAATCAATGAAGACAAAGCTATAGCAATACCACTAAGCCTTTCAACCTAGTTGGAAAAGGATGAAAATGATAAAAAATATTAATAAAAATTGGTATAGAATTATAATTGGTAGTTTATTATATATTACCGTAAGTAGACCCAATATTATGTTTAGTGTTTGCTTATGCACTAGATTTCAAGAATTTCCTAGGAAATAACATCTATTTATTGTAAAATGCATATTTGAATATCTTAAGAGCACACTAGACTTAGGATTGTGGTATTCAAGAGATAGTTGTTTCTATTTGATTAGTTTTTGTGATGCAGACAATGCCAAATGTCATGTGGATGGAAAGAGTACTAGTGGTAAATGCCAGTTTCTTAAAAAATCTCTTATCTCATGGAGTTTCAAGATACAAAACTCAATGGCTCTATCTACCACTAAAGTTGAATATATAGCTATGGGGTGTTATTGCTCTTAGATATTATGGATGAAGCAAACACTTCAAGATTTTTGTTATGTTTTTCAAATATACCAGTTATTACGATAATACTAGTGTAATTAGTTTGTCTAAAAATCTAGTACTATACTCTCGTTCTAAACATATTGATATTCACTATCATTTTCTTTGAGATTATATTTTGAAAAGGGATATTTCATTGATGTTCACAAAATCTTTAGACGAGACATGATTTTGTTTTATTCGAAATGCTATTAGTATTGTAAAGCTTTCATAACTTTTTGAGTTTCTAGAATTGAGGTCTTAACTTCTTTAAGTTTCTCACTGGCTATGCAGCTTTATCTAAATTAGATGCTTGATTCAGAACTGGACATCTGATTCAGTAGTTTTGAGCATGTATCTTCTTATCGTCAAATATTTAATTGATGAACTGGATGTCTGATATGTGGCAATGGGCTTGATTTCAAAGATTTAAACCCTAACCATCAGTCCTTTTCCCTCTACATCGCACATGATTCTTCTCTAGCAACCTACTTGAGCACTGTGACATCTTTCACCAGTGATCCAAGGTATTCTCCCTCGATTAGGGCCTACCTCCTTTGATATGTTATCCTCTAACACCTTAATTTCAAGTTTTCTTCTTCAAATGGCCAAGAGAGTCAAGAGTCTTGTCTCCAAGAAGAGGAAGGGTGAAGGTTCATCTTCTTCCCCTGGAAATGACCTCTTTTCCTCTAAATTTACTTCTCAAGAGTTCTTTACTCGATTTCAAACTAAGTTTGTCAATTCTCATATTGTTGTTCCCGGTACCTTTATTTTTGATGATCTTGATTCTTTAAATCTCAAAATTCAATTTGATGCTCATGGATGGACATTCCTTCTAATTAGGCATGAAACCTACTATGATTAGATGTCCGAGTTTTTTATAAGAATGCGCACTTTGATGAAAACTCTAACAATTTTGATACTTACTATGGTGATAGATAAATATCTCTTACTCTTATTATCCTAAGTGCTATCCTTGGTATACCTATTATAGGGGAAAGATTGATTCTTACCCACAAAGGGTCTGATTGGATTCCCTCTTATCAGTCGATTGTTGAGACCATCTTTGAGGAAAATATGGGGTGAGGCCATGCAAAAGCTATAATCTCCCCTCCTCCCACCTAGAGCCTATATTCTTTATTAGATTCTTACTTATACTATCCTTCCTAAAGGTGGTTACAGAAATAAAATCTCATTCACTGAATTATATTCTTCTAACTAGTCGTATGATATGTCTACATTATATCATTATCCACCATATGGGTCATTATATCTGACACTCTTATGCCACCCTCGAATTTTCTAACATCATTACCTTGATTCTTTGAAACTTTGGTGCCCCGCTCCTTAGTGTGATCCTTCTCTAGCCTACTCCTATACACCTACTGATACCTTCTCTCGCTTCACTCTCTTTTGGATGGGTTGTTTCTTACATGATGGTTCTTGGATTCAAGGGGAGGGCGGTAATGAGCTAAATGAAGAAGTCAAGATTGATGCCATAGAGCACATCCCAAGAGGAGTTTATATACACACTAGACCTTCACATGCCTTATCCATAGAGTTCAAGGCTGATTTTTCTACAAGGCTTGCAAATTTATAAGACCTGGCATATTAGATAGCCGAGTAGGTGACCCAGCTTAGGACTTCAGTGGTTGAGATGTCAATGACAATGCTTACATCCATGTATGGACTATAAGAGATGGTTCGTACCCTCATGAATCGCTTGACCCCTCAACCACCTTTAGGACCCAACTCTTAGTTTAGATTTTACTGCTTTTATGTTTCTAGAGTTATGGACCTTGGTTTTGGTGTATGGATTATGGTTTTAGTATTTTGGGCCTATGACTTGTGGTATATGGATTGGCATTTTGTGATTGGATGATTTATTGTTTTAGTCTATGGATTTTGTTTTCTAATTTGATGTTATGTGACTTGATGTTTTGGCTATTTTATGGATATTGTCAAAATTTTTTATCTCTTGGATATCACATACTTATAATACATCAAGTTAGGGGGAGCTCAGTCTCAATTACATAGGTTGCGATGATATGGTCATTGTCATATGGCCTATTGTTTCTATACATTTTTAGCATGTATTTAGGTTGCAATTATTGCTGTTATAGGGCCAACTCTGTCCATTTATGTCTGTGTGGTTTTTTTTTGTTGATGACAAACGGGGGAGAGTTAGAGCTACAAGCTATAGTGATTTACATTGATCTAATTGGAGGATGATCTATTAATCTATTATAGTGATTTATTATATCACTTTATATATCCTTTTGATCTATTATAGTGATTGATTATATCGCTTTATATCCTCATGCTCATATGTGTACCTACATGCTAGCCCATGTTTTAAATTTTAAGTGTTTTATTTATGAATTTGTCATTATCAAAAATGAGGAAATTATTATTTCTTCTAATTTTGATGATGAACAAATAATATTTAATGATTCACTTAAATTGCGTTTAGCCAAAATACTTAATGCTCTTAAAGAAATGTTCAAAAGCTTCAAGCAAAAGAAGAAGTACAATGGTAGATTAGTGAGTGTGATTTGATGAGATAAAGAGATAGCTCAAGATGGCTTGCAGGTGAAGAAACCACTTGAAGATTTATGAGTGATACGAACGAGGCCAAGGCAACTCAAGAAATCGATATCGATTAGGTTTAGCTTTTTATTTATTTTTTAGTCAAATCAAAAGCTTGTTTAAGATAAATCATTTAGCATTCAATGCTGCATAAGAGTTCTACAGGAAGCTCTTAAAAAAGCTTTTTTGACTGAACTAGACATCCGATTCTGAATCGGTGCCCAATTGAGTTAGGTTGAAAATTAGATTTTCAGTTCAAGATAGAGCCGGACGTTCGGCGGCAAATTAGTTTGACAGAACTAGACATTTGGTAGGATTTTGTGCCAACTTTATAAAACTATAATTGGGCATTTGGTTATCTAAAACAAACGTCCAATTCGGATTATCTGTATGACTAACAGCTAGTTTTTTGGCCGTTAGAGTGAACCAACCCTTGAGATTTCACCCCTAATGGTTAGATTTGAGCTCAAATGTATAAATAGAGTTGAAGAAGCTTTCATTAATAACTTTTGCATTATCTAATATGTGTAAAAGGAGATCAAAGCCTCTTTAAACTCTCTATCCACTCTTGAGCTCTAAACCTTCTAATCTCAAGTTAGTTTTTATTACTCTTTCCTTTAGTCTTAAGAAAAATTTGTGTGAACTTAAATTATACAAATCTTTATGATTTTTTTACTTATAATCTACTCCAAGGTTGTTTGGAGTGATTAAGATACTTACTCTAATTTGGTGTTTTTCTTATCGGTTGGAGTAAGAAGATTATATGGGGTTGGGTTCACCAATGAAGTGACACTTTTAGTAGAGAGTTAAAGACCTTAAGACTACGGTAAAGATCATGGAGTAGGAGCAGTTGGTCTCCGAACCACATTTTATCCTCTCTCTTGTCTTATTTCTTAATGTGTTTGTGATTATAGATTGAATCGGTTTTGAATTTATAAAAAAATTGCTTTAGTTTTTCAACACCTAATTCATAACCCCCTCCCCCCTCCCTATTAGGTGATTTTTGTGCTGTCAGTATGTCCCTATGAAGCCTAGGTTGATGGAATAAGTTACTTGTTTTGCTGCATTCAGTTGTCATCATTTAACTTGCATATGATCTATTTTTATTTTAGGAAACTAAAACCAATGTGTTTTTATTTTCTAGGGAAGGTGAAATACATAAGATTTGGACATAGAGTTTTAATGTTTAATGTTTTGCTTCATTAAACTGAATTAAATAGTGTATACAATCTTATAAATATAGGAAAAATTGTTTAACTATATTTTTAAATTTGGGATTAATATTTTTTTATTATGTCATTAGATACAGTTGTATTTGTAAAGAAAAATATTATTGAAATGACCTAATTTGTACTATAAGAATTACAATTGGAAATTCTATTTTGAAATAATTTTTTAGAAACGTTGAGCTTCTCTCATCCAACTTTCATTTGAATTAGTGCTTTTCGATCTTCTTTGTTCTTCAAATTTATTTGTTTAATGCTATATTTTTTTTATAGTGTAATAGTCTTACTGAATGTCGCTAAATAATAGGTTCTAGTTTAGAATTATTGTATTGTAATTCAACATAAATCTATAGTATTTGTTTTATTTGATCTTAAATTATAATTTTTTAAGTTAAAAATTAGTAACCATTATTTATGTGTTAAGATATATATATATATATATATATATGCGACAACAGTTGAATAATAATTTCACTTTTTCATTCAATGACATTCTAAAAAATTTTAATTCTATCAATAATTGTGTTAATTTGGCTGTCTCATCTTCACAGAACAGTTCTATATTAATGATGATGTAATGAGATGTGCCATACAAAAGCAATGACAAAGTTTAAAAGATGCACATCAAATTTTCTTTTTACATTTTACTCCCTATAAAATTAGGAATACAACCATTGCATTATGCTTTTAAGACTGATATAAAGTAGTCAATTGTTGATTTAGTTGTGTTTCGAATTTAAACTTTTCAAAGAGTCCTAATTAAATTAAGATTTTATATTAGAAAGTGGTTTAATGATCTGAATTCTTCTTTGAATTATCTCGATGGATCAGTAAGCTAGATCTTTATATGAATCAATTTCCTATTCTGACTCAAATTTAGTTAGGCCACTTCTATAAATACTCTATCCATCTAAGAATTTCATAATAGTGAGATAGAAAGATATAAATCAAAATTTTTAAAATATCTTGTGACGGTTAAACTAGTCATCTTTCGTGAAAGTTTGTGATATTAAAGTTTTATTTTCATTTCTAATATCTTCTTTTTTTTCCATTTATAAAATCTCCTCTGGATTATTTTTGCCCGTAGAGTACGTTATAGACCAAATCATCTAAATCTTTTATATGCTATTCTTTGTCATTTTTTTTACATCATGCATTATGGTAAATATTGATTTTCTGTGAAACAAATTAATATCAGAGTTTGGTTTGAGATGTCTACTGTAAAGTTTGATATGGAGAAATTTAATGAAAAGTAAGAGTTTCCTATCTACCAAACAAGAGTTCACACAACCCTTACTCAATAAGGATTGAAAAAACACATTGGAGGATGTCAAGCCTAAAAATATCATTGAAAATGTCTGGGAGAATTAGAAACCTAGTGCATATAGCACTATCTTTTTTAGTCTCATTAATGAGGTACTCTATTCATTTTTCGATAAAATATCACTTTTAAAGCTATGACAAAAGTTTGAAAAATAATATATGAGTAAGTTTATTACAAACTTAGTTTACCTAAAGTAAAAGTTTTTAATTTTCGAATAAAAAAAGGTATGAATATAGTTAATCATTGTAATGCTTTTAATAAATTAATCTCTCATTAATTATTGATGTCAAAATTGAAGATGAGGATAACACAATTATTTTATTATTATCTCTACCTCCTTCTCTTGAGATCTAAAAACCACTTTCATGCATAGTAAGAATTTAAAATTTGACAATATTTATATTGCCCTTCTATCTAACAAATATTTGAAAATATTGAGAGGGATGAGTTACACTTAGAGATATTAATTATTAGAGGTTGTACTAAAGAAAGGTAAAAAATAGGTCATTCTAGATCCAATCCAAAGGAAAAAAAATATAGGTATTGCAAGAAAATGAGACATGTAATTAAAAGCAAAAAAAGAAAAAGAATCTCAGTCTTAGGAGCAAAACAAAGAATAAGTATCAATTAATAAAGGGAGTTCTAATGATGATCAGAGTAATGTTTTCTCTGTTATTTTAATTCTGATCAATAACATGATACTTGGATTCTTAATTATAGTTGTTCTTACCATATATGCCCTAATAATGATTAGTTTGAATACTACAAGTCTTATAATAATGGTTTAATTTTGATGGACAATAATAATTCATGCAAAATCATTGGAATTGGAACAATTTAAATTAAGATATTTGATAATATTATTAGGACTATTATAGATATTAAACATGCTCCTTATTTGAAAAAGAATTTGATTTCTTTGGGTGCCTTAGATTTTACTAGTTATAAATATTTTGATAAAGGTAGAGGTCTAAAGGTTGCTAAAAGCTCGTTGATAGTGATGAAGGGTTCAAAGTTTGAAAATTTGTATAAATTAGTGGAAAATACAATTGAAAGAAGAGCAACAATTTTTCATGGTTCTTTTGATATAACTCACTTATGGTATATGTGTCTCGGGCATATTAGTAAGGTTTGATTAAGCTCAATAAAAAAACAATTGAAAGGAGTTAATTTATGCAAATTAAATTTTCGGACCATTGTCTCTAAGATAAATAGTCTAAGATAAAGTTTAACACTAGTATTCATTACACTAAAGATTTGATTAATTATATTTATTCTGACGTGTGGTATTATCCTATTCCATCAAAATCTAATGCTCATTATTTTATCAATTTTATCGGTGTTTTTTTTTAAAAATATGAATTTATTTTTTTCATAAAAAAACTGAAGTATTTTCTACTTTCAAATAATGAAAATTTCAATTAAAAGAAAGACTAACATGAAAATTAAATATCTCATAAGTGATAATGATGAGGAGTACAAATTAATATATTTCTCAAAATTTGCAAAGATGACGACATTGAATA
Organism: Trichopus zeylanicus subsp. travancoricus; assembly: GCA_005019695.1. NCBI lineage: Eukaryota > Viridiplantae > Streptophyta > Magnoliopsida > Dioscoreales > Dioscoreaceae > Trichopus > Trichopus zeylanicus. Next base: position 85,217 of record RXID01019379.1, on the reverse strand, counting down.
TCACTTTACCATCTCAGAAAAATCTCAACAGAATAGTGTGGATGAAAAGATAAACAAAATTTTGTTTGAGAAAGTACATAGTATGCTTAACGTAACTAATCTTGATAGAGACCTTTGGTTAGAAGTTATCAACATAATATTTTTTTATTGTGAGCTGCTCTCCTTGAACAACCATTGATTACAAAAATCCTGAAGAGGTATAGATTGATGAGCCTACAAATTATTCTTTTTTTAAAAATTTTTGGCTACCTTGTATATGTGCGTATTGTCAAGGATAAGTTAGATGCATATTCCAAAAAGTTTATTTTCCTTGGTTATGCTAAAAGATTTAGGGGCTATCACTTGTGATATTTCGATATTTCTAATATAATTATTGAGAGAAATATAGTATTTGATAAGAGTGTTATATTAAAATCTCTCAAAAAAAGTCTCAATGATGCAATTCGGGTGAAGATGTAGTCTGTAGTTTCTCCACAAGAAGATATTTAGGGTGTGCCAAGTTCTTAAGATTATTCTAAAAGTCAAGTTAAAGTTTTTGAGAAGCTTACGCTTCAAAGATCTTAAAGAAATATAAAGCCGTCCAAAATATATTATTTGGGCATATAGTAACTTTTGCTTTATTTACTGACAATGGTGTTTCTTCTTTAATAAAGAAGCAGTATAGGATAAGAATTAATGGCAAATTACTATGAGTGAGGAAATAAACTCTCTTCAAAAAAAGTATATTTGGGACTTGGTGAAATTACCATAAGTTAAAAGAGCAATTGGTTATTTTTAAAAAAGAGCATTTTTGGTATAAAATTCAAGACCCGTTTAATTATAGAGGAGTATTTACAAAAGTAGGGTATTGAATTCAATAAGATTTTCTCTCTTGTGGTTAAATACAAATATATTCATTTTCTACTTATTTTAATTGCTTTTATAATTTTGAATTAGAATAATTTGATATCAAAACTGTCTTTATGTATAGAGAATTAGATTTTTTTTTTTCACAACGACCCAAAGAATTTATCCAAGAAGACAAGTAAAATTACGTTTACAAATTAAATAAGTTAATTTATAGTTTGAAATAGTCTCCAAGGCTATGATATAAAATATTTAATAGTTTCATGTTGGGACAAGGTTTATCCATTATAAGCATTATTGCTATATTTATTTTAAGATGCATGCCAAAAATTTATTTATTATATTGATTCTTTATGTTGATGATATATTTATTGTTGCTCAATACATATATCTAATTAATGATTTGAAGTATAGAATAAAAGAAAATTTGAGATGAAAGATCTAGGTACTGTAAGAAAGATTCTCGGCATAAAGATTGATCAAGATCAAAAGTATGACAAGTTATCACTCAAACAGAGCAAGTATATTAAGAAGATTATTTTTATTTTGATAAATAATATTTAAAACATGTTATTACTATTTCGGTAGCCTACTTCAAGCTTTCATATCAATTGTGTTTTACTACAGATGAGGAATATACATACATAGAGAATATCTCATTCTAAGTGCTATTAGAAGTTTGATATCTATTATGGTATGCATAAGACCTGATATTACATAAACAGTTAGTATAGTCAACTACTACATGGTAAACCCAGGAGAAGAATATTGGTAAGTTGTAAAGTAATTATTGAGATACATCAAAGGTACTTTTAATGTTGGTTTATGTTTTAATAGGAATATAGTTCAAGGTCAAAATTATTGACTATATATTGAAAATCTTGATTGACAATGATTCCTTATCGGTTATCTTTTCATCTTTTGTGCTAGTCCTATTAGTCAGAGTTGTATCTTGTATTCAACTATAACATTATTTACAATAGAGTTTGAATATATGGTGTTTATAAAAGTAGTCAAAGAAGCTTTACGGTTAAATAATTTGATAAATAAAATCGGTTTTTCTCAAAATATTCACTCTATTTTTTGTGACAATTAAAGTGTCATATCATACAATATTTTAGACTTTGGTGACAGTTATTTTGTGGTGGTTACATAAATCTAGCAATTTTTGATATTTGTAAATAAATATCAATAATTCTCGGCATTTAGATATAAATATCAAAAATTTTTAACCTTTCGTATATAAATATCAGGAAATCCCCTACGTCTTATGTCAGTATTTTTTTAAAAGCACCAACAATCACCGACATTTTTTTGTTAAAAATATCTACAATATCTATATATTGCCTTTCCTAATCGAAGGCAGCGCAAACCAAAGAAACCCTAACCCTAGCTTTCTCCCAATCTCAGCCGCCGCATGTACGCCGCCTCCCTTCTAGTCGCGGTCATCACTCTGTCGGACCGCCGCACATAGCCTACCTCCCTTCCACTCCCAGCCGCCGGTCTCCGCTACCCTTTGCAGGTGCCTGCCTCCCTTCTGGCTGGTCTTCTTCGTTGCTCTGTCTTGCCACCTTCCCGGCTGCCGGTCTCCGCTACCCCTTGTACGCGCCCACCTCCCTTCCGTTCAGTCTTCTTCGTTGCTCCTTGCAGCCTCCTTCCTAGCCGCCGGTCTCCACCACCCCTTTCACGCATCCTGCCGCTCGTCACTTCCGGTGATTCTGATGGGACCCTTCTGCTATAAAAACCATTTGATCAATTTACTTGGTTATTGATCTTGTTTAATGTGAATACATATTTAGCCACCTGCAGTATTACATTGTTAAATTACTGTTAAGGAACATTTTGGTTGAATGGTATATTGCTCCAAAAGAAAGAGAAGGGTCTGATTTTCCACTAATCAGCATCTTTAATTAAAATCTTGAAAATGCTTCAATTAAATGAGTTTTCATATCTCATTGCCTCAAAAGTAATGCTTTTGTTGCTTCAATACCACATTATTATGTCTTACTGCTTCAGAAACATATCTTCCCTGGAAGGCATCTAGAAACTATTAAACAATAACCCCATCGCTCCTCACATCCTGCAGAAATTCAGCTCTTAAATTACCTAGAGTGCGTCACAGATTCAGAATCAAATAATTGCATCTTATGCCAACAGTGTGCATAATAGTATACAATATGAAAAACGTTATGGCGTTATGTATTGTACAATAATTTCATGAAGTGTAATGATAAATTTGATCATTGATTCACAATCAAACAATACATCCTATGCCAACACTCTATGTATATGGCATGCAAAAAGAAAAATTTATGGCCATATGTAGTTAGAATAATTTCAAAGCCTAATGATAAAATCATGATGACCACAGCTGCAATCTTACATGCCAAAGAAAAGGAAGTTGGATGATAAGCAAAATTTTAATATTACCACTTAGTACCTAGTATTATGTCAACAAGATCAATTTGGCAAACTAGAAAAGTCATTTTTTTGAAGACAATTACACACCAGACCACCATTTTTTCGACATTTGCAAATAATATATTGCTCTATTGTAAGATTTATAATATGAAATGTTGTTTTTGTATTTTGAAAAACACACCAAACCGTGCGTTGCTACAACTAAGTATAATGCATTTTGTACATATATATTTCCGTCTTACTTATTGAAAGTATATATATGATCAAGCAATTAATGAAAATTTGTAGTATTGTTCTATTATTATTCATCTTTACAAATATTTCTCTTACTATGAGATATTATTTTTTTTGCCCTACAGTAGAATGATGGATAAATGTTGGATTAAAATAAAAAATTAGTTAGACTCGAGATATATTGTAGGAGTTAGTATTTTCTTGAATATGCCTAACTCGAAGGGTATGTTGTTAACTACTTTTAGAGTTGACTAGTTTGGAGGTTGCGTTCTCAATTGTTTTTGAGGTTGACTAACTTAAAGAGTGTGTTATCAACTACTTCTGGGAGTTGACTAGTTTGAGGGGTGTGTTATCAATTGCTTCTGCAATTGACTAACTTAAAAGTTGTATTATCAATGGCTTTTGGGATTGACTAGTTTGAAGGGTAACTAATGGCTTTGAGTGTATTGGTATTTAACTTTTTTGATTTGATAGTATCACTAACGGCTTATGGAATTGAATATAGCTTCGGAGTATCGCCAAAAGCTTTTGTAACACACCCAAGTGGACTCAATTTGATTTAGTTTAGTTTCATTTGAATTAATTCCGGTTCAGGTCAGGATGATAACATCATTCATTATTTCGCGGTCTTGGAGTATTACTGATGGTTTAGCACATTTAGTAGGATTTAGTTTGACCCTATTTAGTTTCGTTAGGACGAATATAGTTTGAGTTCAAGTTTAGTTTAGAATCAATTCAACACTCAATTTTTATGTGTCCGAATTGATTTAACTCGATGTTTAAAACTTGATTAAATTGTGATTTATTAACTCTTTCTTGAAAGATAGTGATATGTTCTAATTTTTTATTCCCATAATTTTTGATAATTGGGTTCACACTGGTGCTTTATAGTATACCCAGAGGAATCATGTAAAATATCTATTTCAAAATCACTGTTGGTATTGGTAGTGAATGTTTGATTTACCAAGCTTGGGATTAATTTTCAGAAGAACATTTGTAAAATACTCATCATTGATTCTAGTTAGAGTAGTGTTGATTTTGATTCGCATTTGATTTGACCTATTTCAATGTTCAAGGTTCAATTTTAGTTTGAATCTGGTCCTATTTGATTTGAGTCATGTTCGACCTTGTGTGGACTTTCATCGAGTTTAAATTTACATCTTGATGGATCTTGATTCAAGTTTAATTTAATTAAGTTCAACTTAGCTTCAATTCAGCCTCGGTCTGGTTCTGGTTTGATTTTAAGTTTGACCATTCAGTTTGTACTTAATTTAACCCAATTAAGATTTGTTTCAAACTTAGTTCGACTCATATTGATTTTGATTTAAACTTGATTTGATCTTAAATTAATCCATCTCGAATCCAATTAGGATTAAGTTTTCTTTTGGATGTTGAATCTAATTCAATTTAAGTTCTAGTCCTTTTATTTGATTAATTTGGGTTTACGTAGTAGTTTATCTTAGTCAATTTGGTTTTGAGTCCCAAGTTAGTCTTAAGACTCGCATATTTTTTGGGTGAGCCTGTGGGCTGTTTTGGATATGCGAGTACGAGGATTCGCTTGGTTTGTAAGTTCAAAAGCTGGTTTAGAGGTGCAAGCCCAAGGGATAGCTTAATGTTGGCGAATATGAAGGCTTGACTATAATTTCAGCAGATTCGAAAACTGGCTTGAGTTTGATGGACCCAAAGGCAGGCGTATAATTTTGGTGGATTCAAACACTAGCCTGAGTTTTAGCAGGGCTGAAGGCTGACTTAAGTATGCCAGGCCTGAAGGCTGACCTGAATTTGACAGACCCGAAGGCTGGTCTATAATTTCAACAAGCCAGAAGATTGGCCAAAGTTTTGGTGGGCTTGAAAAATAATTTGAATTTTGGTAGGCCCAAAGGTTGGCTTGAGTTTTGGTGGGGCCGAAGGCTAACTTGAGTTTGACAGTGATGTAGGACACTCAAAGGAAGTTCAGGAATATCAAAAGAAGCTAATTGAGAAGTCAAGGTGCCATGACAAATGATTTGATTCACTCTTTTATTTAAACTTAGGGTTTGCCTTATTTAGTACCTTTCTATGTTTAAATTCTCTTCATTATAATGTCTTAGGTCTTATTCTCGGATTCCACCAACCCAAGACTAATTTTGGGCTGAACCCTATTCAGTTTAGGACTTGGGAAGGATGAATCCTTATTTAGGATTTTATTTTCATAGGTTAACTTATTTAGAACATCTACCAACCCAATTAATGGGTTCAAACTGAGTTATATTCAGTTTAGGACTTGGGAAGTCAGAAACTTACTCAAATTGGATTTCTAGTATTTGTATAAATAGACCTTCAGTCCTATGGACGAGGGAATAATTTTTATTCTCAATAAAGTTCTACTTTAGTAAATTTTCTTTCTTCCCTGTGGATTCAAGGAGTTCTTAACAGAGGCAATGGTGTTTTCCTCGTCTACCACGCTTGTTGCTACGTCAAATGGTATCAGAGCGAGGCTCTCCTTGCATAATGTCTAACGACGACGCAACCGGCAGCAACCCTAGGGACAGTGCTCCTGTGGGTAATCACATCAGCCGTGAGTATTTTGATTCGACCATGGAGGTAATCCAAAACTTACTTGCAAGGTTGATGCTGAGGATGGATCAACTTGAAGGCCTGAATCAACCACGTTGATGGATTGATGAAGTGACTCGCGATCCAATTGGTCGAGGAAAGGCTCCGCAAGTGAATCCAAAGGGTTTACAAATCCTTGAAAACTCCAGTGATGAAGAAATTGAAGACATCCTTCATCGACCAATTTTTGAGCATAATGGACATCATGATTTTCGCTTGAAGATTGATCTCCCATCTTTCAATGGCCAACTTCAGATCGAAGATTTTCTCGATTGGCTTGCTGAAGTGGAACGGTTCTTCGACTATATGGAGATTCCATATTCGAAGAAAGTGAAGCTTGTTGCTTACCGACTCAAGGGGGGGTGCATCAGCATGGTGGGAACGCATCCAATTGGAAAGGACACACCAAAATAAAGCTCCAATTCAAGCATGGCCACAGATAAAGGCTCTTCTCGAAAAGAAATTCCTTCCCATAGATTATGACCAGGTACTCTTTCAGTAATATCAAAATTGTCGACAGGGTAATCGCAGTGTGAAGGCATATGCTGAGGAGTTCTATCGCCTATCAGCACGTAGTAATCTAGTAGAGACTGAATCTCATCAAGTGGCAAGATTCACTGGTGGGCTACGCACAACCATCCAAGATAGGATTTCCTTGCAACCTATTTGGACGGTTAATGAGGCTGTGAGGAGTGCAACTCGTGTGAAGTTCCAATTGGAGCGACCTGTCATTAGAAATCAGGTGGGGAGAACCATTGGTGAGAATTCAAAAGAAGCACAATCTATTCCTAATAGAAGTGTAGCTACACAAGCTCCTCGACCTCCCACACAAGTGAGTCTTGAAGCTAGACCTACAAGGCCATCAGGAAACGCCACATCGGCAAAGAACCCAAGTTCAAGTTCTGATCTAAAGTGCTATCGCTGTGGAAAATTTGGACATCGTTCTAATGTTTGTCCAGCATGACAACCTGTAAACCTGGTTATTGAAGATAATTTTGTGGCTGACAATTTACATGACTCAAAATATGATGACCCAGCTTGCAATCAAAAAAATTATGAAGATGGAATATTTGAGGAGCCTTATGGTGAAAGGTCATCTTTAGTAGTTCGGAATCTGATGTACATCTCAAAGCAAGAGGACTTCATCTACAATATCACAATATCTACTGCACTTGATGCACAGTAAATGACAAGATCTGTAATATGATTATTGATGGGGGAAGCAGTAAAAACATCATCTCCAAGACTATGGTCGACAAGCTTTAATTGAAAATGGAATCACATCCCTCTCCCTACAAGATCGGCTGGATTAAAAAAATTGGTGAAACCAAGATAACTGAACGGTGTCAAATTTGTTGTTCCATTGGAAAATTCTACAAGGATGAGATAATCTGTGATGTTGTGGAGATGGATGCATATCATATTCTTCTTAGCAGACCTTAGCAATTTGATAGAGATTCTACACATCGTAGGCGAGACAATCGCTACATCTTCTTCAAAGATGGAAAGAAAATTATCCTTACCCCCATTGGCGAAGAGCGTTGACCCAAAAGTTTACAAGAGGAGGGTCACTCCTTCTTAATTATGCAAAATTTTATAAACGAGGCTAAAGAGACAGGTCAAATATTTGTTGTGATTGAGAAAGGAATGGAGACAATGCCCACTGAAGCTTCAAAAGGCTTGCAACCCTTCCTAGATGAATTCAAGGAAATTATATCTGATGATCTTTCTGATGAACTACCCCCAATGAGAGATATTCAGCACCACATTGACCTTATTCCTAGAGCGAGTTTACCAAATCTACCCCACTACAGAATGAGTCCAAAAGAGTCACAAATTTTACAAGACAAGGTTGAAGAGTTGATCAAAAAAGGAATAGTTAGAATTAGCATAAGCCCATGTGCAGTTCCAGCCTTATTGACACCTAAGAAAGATGGAAGTTGACGGATGTGTATAGATAGTCGAGCCATCAATCAAATCACGGTAAAGTATAGATTCCTAATTCCTCGCTTAGAGGACATGCTGGACATATTGGAAGGATCAAAGGTGTTCTCTAAGATAGATTTGAGGAGTGGATACCATCAAATCAGAATTAGACCTGGTGATGAATGAAAAACTGTTTTCAAAACAAAAGGACTTTATGAGTGGCTTGTTATGCCTTTTGGACTCTCAAATGCACCAAATACCTTCATGCGATTGATGAATCAGGTACTCAAACCTTTCATTAGTCATTTTGTTATTGTTTACTTTGATGATATCCTGTGTACAGTCATAATGAAGAAGAATATAAAAGACATCTAAAAGAAGTACTTACTGTGCTGAAGAAGGAGAAGTTGTACATCAACTCAAAGAAATGCCATTTTATGACTGACCACTTGGTGTTTTTGGGTTTCATTGTAAGTGCTGAAGGTATTTATGTTGATGAAGAAAAGGTAAAAGCTATTAAGGAATGGCCAATACCCAGAAGTGTATCAGAAGTTAGAAGCTTCCATGGTCTGGCAACATTCTATCGGAGGTTTGTCAAAAATTTTAGTTCCATTATGACACCAATAACTGAGTGTTTGAAGCAACACAAGTTCTCTTAGACTCAAGAAGCTAATAGATACTTCGAGTTGATCAAGGAGAAGTTATCTATTGCACCTGTTTTGGCATTGCCTAGCTTCAAGAAGTTATTTGAGGTAGATTGTGATGCTTTGTACATAGGTATTGGAGCCGTTCTATCCCAAGAAGGAAGACCAGTAGCTTTCTACGGCGAAAAGTTGAGTGAAGCTCGAAAGAAGTGGTCAACATATGAGTTAGAATTTTGTACGGTTGTACAAGCAGTTCGTCATTGGAAGTACTATCTAATTCAATAAGAGTTCATTCTATATACTGACCACTAAGTTTTAAAATTCATTGATAGCCAGAAGGACTTGAATCGCATGCATGGTCGATGGTCGTCATTCTTACAGCAATATACCTATGTTTTGAAACACAAATCTGGACAAAAAAATAAGGTGATAGATGCTTTGAGCCACAGGGCAGTCTTGATGGTAACTATAAGTAACGAAGTTGAAGGGTTTGATTATTTGAAGGAATTGTATGCTAAAGATGAAGATTTTAAAGAGGGGTTTAGAAAGTACCCAGCAAGACAAAGAAGTGATTTATATCTCCATGAAGGTTTTCTTTTTAAGGGTTCTCGTTTTTGCATTTCAAGGTGCTCCTTGAGAGAAAAGGTGGTGAAAGAGTGGCATAGCAGTGGCCTAGCAGGATATCTTGGGCTTGACGAGCATTGTACTAGTTGAAGAGCGCTACTATTGGCCACAACTTAAGAGGGATGTCGGTCGCTTTGTACAAAGGTGCTATGTATGCCAAACAGCCAAACGAAGCTCTTAAAACACTAGCCTTTATACCCCATTGCCTGTGCCAAATGCCCCATGGGAGGATCTATCAATGGATTTTGTTTTGGGCCTCCCCAGGACTCAACGAGGCTTAGATTCAGCATTTGTTGTCGTCGACAGATTTTTCAAGATGACACACTTCATTCCATGTAAGAAGACAGCAGATGCAACAATGGTCGCTAATCTATTCTTTCAGGAGATTGTAAGGATACATGGCGTACCAAAGACTATCACTTCTGATCGTGACACAAAATTTCTAAGTCACTTTTGGAAGACATTGTGGAGGTGATTTGATACGTCTCTACAATTTAGGAGTGCTTATCATCCACAAATAGATGGACAAACTGAAGTGGTGAACCGAACACTTGTAAACATCATTCGGTGTCTTGCAAGAGACAAACCAAAGCAGTGGGACTATGCACTCGCACAAGCTGAATTTGCTTTCAATAACATGAAGAATAGGTCCACGGAAAAATCGCCATTTGAAATTGTCAATGGAAGAACCCCAAAGCACCCGCTGGATTTGGTGGTGTTGCCCAAATTGCCAGGAACAAGCATAGTTGCAGACAATATGGCGGAGAGAATTATTAAAGTGCATACTGAGGTAAAGAAGAAATTAGAAGAATCCAATGTCAAATACAAAATTAAAGCGGACATTCATAAGCATCCAAAAGAGTTTCAAGAAGGAGATCTGGTGATGGTGCACTTGAGTAAGGAACGGTTTCTAGCTGAAACTTACAACAAACTAAAACAGAAGAAAATTGGGCCACTGAAGATACTAAGAAAGATAAACAATAATGCCTATGTCATCGACCTCCCGAAAGATTTGGGAATCTTAAACACTTAATATTCAAGATTTGTTTGACTATCATGTATCTAAGGACTGCAAGTTATGACAAAATAACTCGAGGATGAGTTCTTTACAAAAAGGGGACACTGATGTAGGACACTCGAAAGAAGTTCCGGAATATCAAAAGAAGCTAATTGAGAAGTCAAGGGGCCATGACAAATGATTTGATTTACTCTTTTATTTAAACTTAGGATTTATCTTATTTAGTACCTTTCTATGTTTAAGTTCTCTTCATTATGATGTCTTAGATCTTATTCTCGGATTCCACCAACCCAAGACTAATTTTGGGCTGAATCCTATTCAGTTTAGGTCTTGGGAAGGATAAATCCTTATTTAGGATTTTATTTTCGTAGGTTAACTTATTTAGAACATTTACCAACCCAATTAATGGGTTCAAACTGAGTTATATTCAGTTTAGGACTTGGGAAGCCAGAAACCTACTCAAATTGGATTTCTGGTATTTGTATAAATAGGCCTTCAGTCCTATAGACGGGGGAACAACTTTTATTCTCAATAAAGTTCTACTTTAATGAATTTTTTCTCTTCCTTGTCGATTCAAGGAGTTCTTAACAGAGGCAATAGTATTTTTCTCGTCTACCATGCTTGTTGCTACGTCAGACAAGCTCAAAGGCAAGTTTGAGTTTAACAGGCTCGAATGCTAGCCTATAATTTCAGCTAGCCCAAAGATTAGCCTAAGTTTGGCGGACCCAAAAGTTGGTCTAAGTTCAGCTGGTCTGAATTTGGGGGGGTCTGATGGCTAGGATAAGTTTGGTGGAAATTCATCATCTTCAAAGGATGGTGGGTGGCTGCAATTTTGAGGTAGATTTGCTGTCATACTAGAGATCATGGGTAGCCATAGTGTTAATGAAATTCATTGACACACAATGAACTGCGAGTGACCATAATGCTGGTAGCATGAAAATCGAGATATGACCTTCTTTGTCTTTCTTTTTCCTTTGTCTTTTTTTATGTAAAGAGAGAAACCCTTTTTTTCTTTACTTCTCCTTCTTTCCCATTAGACTGTACATTTCTTTTGTGGGCTTCTTTTTCATGATTGGGCTGTGGCAGCCCAGGCTTCCTCCCTGTTGGATCTAGCCAGATCTAGCTGAATTTAGTCCCGGTCAATGGTAGAAAGGGTGGCAACAACCACCTAGAGATGGTATGGTGATGATTGCAAGCTTGGTAGGACCTCCTTCACAAGCAATTGGCGGCCAAAAATGAAAGATGTCGAAGGCGGAGCAGTGGCAAACTCATGGGTGGCAGGGGGCAAGTGGGAAACAGTTGTGACTGTGGTGACAAGGTTGGGACGGTTAGATCCGATGACAAGGAGTAGCTTAGGTTGGATCTCACTGGAGTTGTGGGACTTGGGATGCGATGGTGATCTTTGATTAGGGTGTAGGCGTCTTGGCCGCTAATAGGGTGCGTCGAAGCTAGGGTGGAGGAGATGGTGGGTCACATGGTGGCGGGATAAGTAGTTGCCTGCTTAGGTGCAAACTGTGAGGAGAGCTCCAATGGTGGAGTTGCTCAGAGATGGTGGCAGAGCACAAACTCTGGTGGTTGTGGTTAGGGTTCAAGCGAGGAGGTAGCTGGCCGAATGGTAGTGGGACGCGGGTGCAGGGAGCAAGACACGACAACATCAACACAACATTAGAAAGCCAAGGACCTCACAGGAAAGAAGAACAATAGGGTAGAGAGGAGAAGAGAAGAACAAGGAAAGGAAGGAAAGATAAAGGTGATGAGATACCTTTTTTATGTTCTTGCTCTCTTCTCGATTTGCTCTCTTTGATGTGGCTTTTTGATCCTCTCACTCTATATTCTCCTGTCGTCTTTTTTTTGGTGCAGGCTTTTAATACTTTTTTATAGGGTTTGAGAAGATTTGAAACCAAAGTTTCAATTAGTTTGATTGTCAAATCTAGTTGATAGTGATTTGCAGATTAGATCTCCATATCTTCGATTAGGATTGCAATTTGTAATTGGATTGTATTTCCAAATTTTTTGATTGACATATAATTAATTGGGATTTATTTCTCTGATGAAGAATTTCAAAATATGTATTATTTTTGAGATGTTAAATTTTTAGGTGATTATTTACAAATTTTTTGAAAAATTAGATCAAAATGTGGTTTTATAAATTCTAAAGGTTTTTTTTGTAAAAAGAATGCATTTATAAAATTTTTGAAATTTTCAGTGTTTTTTTGAATAAAATATAAATTTGTTTATAAATAAAAATTTTTGAAGGACTTATTTGTAAAAGTCAGGAATTTCGGGACTATATTTGCGAAAGTAAAATTGTGAAGGGTTTATTCACAATCCTAATTTAGCCAAAATCTTATTTTAGTTCTTGATTAAAATTGTGTCCAATTCAATTTAAGACCCTATGTCTAAATTTGATTCATCGTGAATCCAACTCAAAATCAGAGTATGAATAAAAAATATATTTAAACAAAATGCCTCTTTACATCTACTTCATGAGGTTTTTTTTTACCAAAGGGAGTGGATGTGAAAAGAAGAGTAAGTGTCTTATTACCCATCACTACTTTTACAAATATTTGACAAGTGAGGTTCACTTTTTTTACAATTATTTTGCGATCGTTTCCCCTCTCTTCCTTACCTTATTTGTTTTTCTCTCCCTTTAAAGGCATTTTGAAATCTTTTGTGATTGAGAAAATTCATATGAGAAAGAAGATAGCTTGATCTTACGATATTTTCTTCCAATCTTGGGAAATAACGCCGAAGCGGTCATTACATACCGACCTTAGGAGCATTGAAAACAGATGCGGTTTAACAACAACCACCCTTTTGCATGCGTTTCTAAAGAAGGAATGTCATGTGCTGACGAACAGGTAAGTCTCTCATGTTGGAACTCGACGCTTCAAGCCATGAGAATCTTTAGAGACTTTGGGACTTTATATCTTGAACGATCATCCTCCTGCGTGGAGACGATCCTTCTTGCTAGCCAGAGTAGTGCCAATTATATTGAATTTCTCAAAGTGGGTTGATGACATGGTATCCCATTTTTTAACCCAACTTGCAAGTCTCAACATCTTGGGGGGAGTCATAGCATCTAAGGGACAGTATACAACGAACTTAAAATTTTTGTGTAGTGTAATCGAGATGTGGGACCATACTACAAATACCTTCCACACTTTGTATGACGAGGCCAGTATTTCTCTAGATATAAGCTAGTTAGTTGAGATTTCTATTCTTGGGAGTTTTTTATGATGAGTATATCTCCATTAACTACCACATTGGTCTTGATTTTAGTTACATTTTGCATTATCTTTTTCATATTTATGATTGGATAGTGACACTTTCCAAATTACTAGAAATGAGTGTATTTCAACTTTTGAATTAAACTCTTCTAAGAGAGAAACCTGACGAGTGGGCCAACTAGATTTGACCATATCATGCATGACATAGGGGGACCTCCTTTTGAAATTCGGCTTGAAGACTTGTCTTGCCACCTTTATCAGTTTGTGGCTTTGCTGCTTTGTCATGCCACATAGTAGTCAGTACATTTGTCTTGAGACTTTGAGATCTAGATTGACTATTCGAGATAGCGGAGACCCCGTGGAGTTATTTCAAATTATAAATCAAAATTTATTTTAATTTAAAATGCGTATAAGGTGTTATAGGAATATTGATTTCTAATAAGCACAAGCTTCTATTATTAATTATTCTGATACTTATCAAAAAATTTTTAAAGCGAGAAATCTAACTAATAAAATAGAGACAAAAAAAAATATTTTATTCATTTTGAAAAAGGGATACATGGCTTAAATAAGGATATACCCTCACTTTATAATAAATTTCAACTTAAAATTATAGCAAACATGAAAGAAATAAAGAAAAGGAAAAGTGGAGAAGAAGTTTTGATGTGTGTTGCTATCCCGCTCCCTACATTGGACCACATGATGTTTAACCTAATCGACTTAGTCTTTGGCAGGTGTTAATGGTATCGTTAGATGGGATGTGAAAGAAAAAGGGAGGAGTTTGAAGTTTTTCCAATAGCTTTAAACATCAGTGATAATTTCGTAATTTGAAGTATTTTCATTAGCCAATAAAACATTAAAGATAACTTCATTTGGGTCGAAATATTTTTGTTAGCTAATAAGACATAAACGATAATTATTTTGATTTTTTAAGTATTTTCATAGTTGATAAGACATAGGATATAACTTATTTATTTTTCGAAGGGTTTTCATAGTTGATAAGACATAGGTGATAATTTTTTTTTATTTTTGAAGTGTTTTCATACCCGATAAGACAGATAATATTTTTTTAAATTTTTGAAGTGTTTTCATAACTAATAAAGCATAAATGATAACTTTATTTGGTTTTTAAAATATTTCCATAGCTGATAAGGCGTAGACAATAACTTCTTTATTTTGTACAGTGTTTCTATAATCGATAAGCCATAGGTGATAATTTTTTTTATTTTAGAAGTGTTATCAACAACTTATGAGGTTGGGTATAGCTTTAAGAATCACATCGTCGATTATTTTGGGGTTGACTAGCATGAAGAGTATTTCGTCAACTACTTAAAAGTGTGCATTGTTAACTACTTTTGGGATTAACTAGTTTGAGGGAGTACGTCGTCAATTGCTTCTGGGATTGACTAGCTTGAAAGGACATGTTGTCAACTGCTTTTGGGGTTGGCTAATTTGAAATATGTTTTTGGTTGATTTCATTGATTTGGTAGCGTCACCAACGACATAAAGGATTGGAGATAACTTTGAAGTGGTTAATAGTTTAGAGCGTATTGGCAATTAAGTTCGTTGATTTAGCAACATCACTAACGACTTGTGGAGTTAGGTATAGTTTTGAAGATACGTCGTCAACGGTTTTTAGGGTTGAATAGCTTCGAAGTGTAATTAATACCTTTGAGCATGTTGATAATTAACTTCTTTTATTTGGATATAGCTTGAAATATTGTTAAAGGCATTTGTAGTATATCCGATAAGACTCAGTTTGACTTTATTTAGTTCTATTCGAAGTAATTCTAGTTCAAATTAGGGTGGTGATATCACCATTTGTTTATAACTTTGGAGTATTGTCGAAAATTTAACGCACTCAATAGGACTCGGTTTGATCCTATTTAGTTTCGTTGGAACTAATATAGTTTAGGTTCGAGTTTGATTTTATTTAACTTGAATAAAGTTTGACCATGTGTTGGACCTTTATCAAATTTAGTCTGCATCTTGATGGACTTCAGTTCAAATTCAAGTCACTTTAGTTCGACTTAGTTTTAGTTTAGACTCAGCTTGGTTTGATTCTTGCTTGACTTTGATTTAGCCTTTTTAATTTAGACTTTAATTTGAGCTTAATTTAATCCTGATTGGATTTGATTTGAATTCAACTTAATTTTGAATTAACCTATTTTGAGTCTGAATAGGATTGGAAATAAGTTTATTTAGTTAACTCGATTTGGATTTCCTAGAGTTTAGTTCACTTTCGATTTTAGTCCATTTGTTTGACTAATTTAAGTCCATTTGAGCCAACTTGGTTTTGTCCATTTATTGTAATTTGAGTTTGATCTCAATGTGATTAAGTTATTTTATATTAATCAATTTAATTTGAGAGTTTTTAGCTGCTTGTGACCATTTTAAACAGACCCATAGCATAGTTTTAAATGCACAAATATGAAGGTTGGCTTAGTTCACAAGCCTAAGAGTAATTGAGTACGAGTTTAAAGATTGGCTTAGATGCGAGTTTGAAGGCTGGATGAGGTGTTAGCCCGTAGGTTGGCTGAGTGCGAGTTCGAAGGTTAGCTAAGTATGAACTCAAAGGTTGGGTTAGATGTGAGTTTGAAGGCTGATAGAGTGTGAGCATGGAATATAACTAAGTGCGAGCTTGAAGGCTAGTTGAGTGTAAGTCTGAAGGTTGGTTTAGGTGCGAGTCTAATGGCTGGTAGAGGGGGAGCTCAAAAGCTAGTTGGGTGTGAGCTCGAAAGCTAGTTGAGTACAACCTCGAAGGCTGGTTGAATATATGCTCGAAGGCAGACTAAATGTGAGCCTGAAGATTGATTGAGTGCAAGCTTGAGAGCTGGCTGGGTGTGAGTCCGAAGGCTGATTGAGTGTGAGTCCGAAAGCTGGTTGAGTGCAAGTCTGAAGGTTTACTGAATGCAAGCCTGAAGGCTAGTTGAGTGTAAGTTTGAAGGCTAAATCTCGGTTGATTGCAAGTTCGAAGGCTAGTTGAATGCGAGCTCAAAGGCTGGCTTGGTGCGAGTCCAATGGCTAGCTGAGTGTGAGCCCAAAGGCTGACTTGGTAGGATGAGGATTCACCATCTTCATCGCCATCTTTGAGGGGTTGCAGATGACCACAGTAAGGTCAAGAGTTCACTATCTTTATCATCATGTTCATCGCCATCTTCGTGAGGTCGTGAGTAGCTGCAATGAGATCATAGGTTCGTCGTCTTCATCGCCATTTTTGAGAGATCATGGGTGGCCGCGGTGAGATCATGGATTCATTATTTTCATCATCGAGGATTGCAGGGCCCTTGGTATTATCGAGAGTTTGCTGTCATGCCAAAAATTGCGGGTAGCCACAATGCCAAAAACTCTTCTTTTTTATTATTTTTGCTGAATTTTTCTCTTTTTTTACATAAAATTTTTTTTTATTTTTTTTCTTCTTTCTTCTTCTTCTTCTATTTCATGTTTAAAACCCTTCTCTTTTTTTTCTTGGCTAGATTTTTTTCGCTGCACAAGTTTTTGTTTATTTTTTATATTTTTTTTTGGCTTCTTCAACCTTAAGCTCGAGATACCTTTTTTTTTCCTTTGTCATCCCATGACTCGGCTGGGAGCGGCCTAGTCTCTTCTTCAGCTGGATCCAGCCGGCCTTGTCTGTGGCAGAGTGGGGAGGTGCCCTACCTCCTTTTTTAGTAGATTCGGCCTTGCAGCAAGCCGGGAGCAGAAGCTTCATCTTTCCTCCACCCATAGGTCCAACCGAGTGGAGTGTAGTCCAGCCAAGCCCATCAAGGTGCATGCCTGGAGAGATAGGCGGCCAAGGTTGGTGTTGGATAGTTGTGGACACCTTGAAGGAGGTACAAGCCCGACACTATGCATCGAAGGTAGTCAGCTGATGATGGTGGAGGAGAGGAGGCGGAGGCATGGGAGTGGCACTTGGCGGCGGCTTGCTTGACACGGGTCGTGCAAGCGTGGGATTTGCCATGGCGATGCGTGAGGGAACCCAATTTTGAGACTGGCTTCGGGCGGAGGTGGTTTGAATAGCACAAAGGATGGCTGCACAAAGAAAGTCAAGCAGAGCTATGGTTTTGAGGGTGAACAGTGGCGGTGATGGCCGATGGCTCGGGGCAGCTGCAGGGAGGGGCTCTTTAGTCTTCTTCAATGATGACTTTCTAATACTCTCCGGTTCTATTTTGATCTCTCTTTCATTTTTGATCTCTTTTTTTCCTTCTCTAATTTGCAAGTGCTGTGGATTTTTATAGAATTCGAAGCGATGAAGTTGGACTAGAACAAATCTTCTTTATTTGAGTTTTTGAATAATTAATGTGGATGTAAATAGATATAGATAATATTTATTTAGAGTTTGGATGAGCTTGTGAAGAGATATGTATAAATCTCTTTGTTGTAGATGATGATATCTTCAAAGTTATACTCATCATGAACATTAACATTATATGGGGTTTATTTATAATTTTTTTAAAAAATTAGACAAAATTATAATTTTATAAATTTCAGTGGATTTTTCTACAAAAAAGAAATTGCTTATAGAGTTTCAAAACTTCCAGGGTGTTTTTTTAATATAATTTGGACTTATTAATAAATAAAAATTCTTGAAGGACTTATTTATAAAAGTCAAAATTCTAAGTGTTTATTTATAAAAAAAAAAATTTGGTGGGGTTTATTTGTAAATCTTGAATTTCATGGGTATCAAAACATAATTATCGATTCTTTGAGGGGTTTATTTATAAATCCTAAATTTTAGAATTTTATTAGACTTTTCTTTAAAATTCTTATTCCATACAACTATTTGTAAGAAAAATATGACAAAAGACCCATTTATAAAGATTTATTCAATTTAGGAGTTTATTTGTAAAATTCTTGTATTTTGTCACTTTAGCTCATGTTTTACATGAATTTTGAGTTCAATTTTCGTATAAAAATCTAGCCTAATTAACCCATTTAGATTATACCTAGGTTGAGCCTGAATTTTTCAATGATCCAAGTCCAAATTGAGCTCAATTTTCAACTAAACTCGAAAGTATTTAAGTCTGACTAAGATTCACATTTGAGCCATAATTTAGTGACATATAAGTCTCAATTTTAATTATATTTTAATCAAGTTTGATTGTGGTAAAAATCTTCTCAAACAAATTGTCCCTTTGTAATCTCTTCTCGAGTTCTGGTAAGAGGAGAGGGTGCGAATAATTTTCAAGTGCATGGCCCTACATCAACATTTCAAGAGTTGACTATATGGGTTTGAATTGCTACACGAGAGTAGAGTTAGATTGACATGTGGGCATGGACTTAGTTTATTATGCAGAAGTGAATTTAATTTGTCATGTGGAAATGAGTTTTTTTATTTTTCTGTCTCAGCTATTGCAATGCTTTTATGGTTACTTCTTGATTAGAGCTTTTAGTTATAACTAAGGCTTCTATCAGAACATAATGGTTCCTGTCCTCAGATCTAGGTTCTGGATTGAGGCTAACATTTCCCATCAGTTAAATTATCTCATTCAAGAGTTCTATATTGTCAGAGATTTTTTAAACTGGAGATTGGGTATCCCTCACTAGAGGAGGTACTTTTAAAGGGCTTACGTTTTCGTGGATCTCATATTCAAGAGATGCACCTTCTGCCACTTCTGTTGCTTGAGATAGTTGTTGAAATCATTCTAATTTATTGATCTTCTGACTTATTTGTAGCATCATTTCTATCAACTTCATGACCTTCTTTTGAGATTTATCTTTCTTTTTACTATGTTGCTTTAGCTATTTTTGCAGTACTTCTATGATCACTTGTTAATTATAGCTTTTATTTATAAGTAAAGCTTTTATTAGAATATGATTGTCCCTGTCCTGATAATCAAGTCTACATTCTAGATTGATGCTAACTTCTCCCATTAATTAAGGCATCTCATTCAAGAGTCTACTCATGGAGTGGGTCACCACACCCTCTCTTTGACATTGCAGTCAGGATTGGTTAAAAAAGGCTCTCTCCTCTTAGATTTCTTCATTAATAGACCTCACTTATTGCCCATCCTAAAGTCACAGTGAGAAATGACTCCAACAATGTGGGTGATCTCCTTTGGCGAGCCCTCGTGCTAGGTTGTACCTTTAAATGACTAATGTATTTTTATTTAGTGATTCACCCTTTTGCCATAGTTTTAAGATAAGATTGTGTTTTCTATAGTTTGCTCTTACTCTTCTCTAAATTATTTTATGGAGCAAAAAAGTTGGAGGTAGGGATGGTAATAATCGACTTCGATCGTTCAGTAGGTTTCCCAAGTCGACTGAAGACTCCAGTAGCCTTTTATTTACTTGTCATAGTCAAGGTGAGCTCTTCTTTATTGATGCATGTGTCTAGATTTGCTTTTGATTGCCCCCTATGAGGAGTTAGGTGAAGGCGACTGAAGATTGAGCTTCGCTTTGATCCTAACATCTGAAAAATTGACATCCTTATTGGTTGAGGCATAGCTTCTGATTCTTTATCCGAATAATCCTTCTCATTAGGAATAATAACATTGGGCCTTTTTTCCCTTGATAAAACATGAGAAATGGGCTGATTTTGCATGTCGATCACTTTAGTTGGTGTAGTAGTAAGTGCTCTCTTGAATTGGACGATCTCAGAGATGGTCCTAAACTTGATTTGAACTTCAACTACTTCTGTAATAATCATTCATTGAGGTAACTGTACCACTGAGCCTGCCCCTATAATAATGGTGTATCTTAGGACAAAAATATTCTTCGTTATTGCCATTTGATTTTTTCTCTGTAAAGGAGAATAATAATTGATTAGTCTCTTGTAATTCTACTTTATCAGTATCTCTATCATATTAACTAGGTTTTTATACTTAGAGAAGAAGTCAAGTGCCATTGGGGATGCTAGAAATTATGGGATTAAGATTAAGCACTTAGGATAGTAGAGACCCTGAGGATTAGCCTTAAATCACAAATCAAAATTTAATTTAAAGTGCACTATCATGTATTATGAGAATACTAACTTTCAACAGGTGTAAACCTTTGTTGTTAATTACCCCGACAATTGTCAAGAATCTCCTAAAACGAAAAATCTAACTAATAAAATAGAGATATAAAAAAGAAAAGAAAAAAGTATCTGATTAATTTTAAAAAAGGGATACATGGTTGAAGCAAGAGTATACCCTCACTTCACAATGAATTGTAACTTAAAAGTATAGAAAACATGAAAGAAAAAAAGAAAAAAAGAATGTAGAACAAGCTTTGATATGTGCTATTGCCCCGCTCCCCTGCGTTTGATCACGTGGCGTCCAATCAAAATCGACTCGATTTTTGGCAGGTGTTGATGGAATCGTTAGATGGAATGCGAAAGGAAATGAGAGGAGTTTCAAGTGTTTCTAATAGCTTTGAACATCAATGATAAATTTATGATTTGAAGTGTTTTCGTTAGTCAATAAGGCATCGGTGATAACTTCATTTGGGTTGGAGTATTTTTATTGGCCAATAAGGTGTAGACAATAATGTTTTTGGCATTTGAAGTATTTCCATAACCAATAAGTCATAAACAATAATTACTTTATTTTTCGAAGTGTTCCCATAGCCGATAAGGCATTGACAATAGTTTTTTTTTTATTTTTGAAGTGTTTACATAGATTATAAGGCGTAGGTAACAATTTCATTTAGTTTTTTAAGTGTTTCTATAGTCGATAAGGTGCAAACAATAACTTCTTTATTTTTTGAAGTATTTCTATATCTAATAAGGTATAGGCGAGATAACTTTTTTGGTTTTGGTAGTATCACCAATAGCTTATAAGATTGAGTAAAGCTTTAAGAATTACATCATCAATTACTATTGGGTTGACTAGTTTGAAGGGACGTTGTCAATTGCTCCTGGGGTTGACTAGCCTGAAGGCATGTTGTCAACTACTTTTGGGGTTGACTAGTTTGAAAAGACGTGTTGTCAATTACTTCTGGGATTGACAAGCTTAAAAGGCCGCACCGTCAATTGCTTCTGAGGTTGACTAGTTTGAAGTGTGACTAACAATTTTTAGCATATTATTAGTTGACTTTATTAACTTGGTAGTATCACCAATGACTTAGGGGGTTGGATATAATTTTGAAGTGTGACCGATAGTTTAGAGTATGTTGGCGATTAACTTGGTTGATTTGGTAGTGTCATCAATGACTTATGGAGTTGGGTATAGTTTTGAAGATGCATCGTCAATGATTTTTGAGGTTGACTAGTTTCGAAGTGTGACTAACAACTTTGAGCATATTGGTAATTAAGTTTTTTGATTTGGCATTATCACCAATAGCTTAAGTGGTTGGATATAACTTGAAATGTTGCTAAAGGCATTTGTAGCATATCCAGTGAGACTCAATTTGACTTTATTTAATTCTATTTGAATTAATTCAAGTTTAAGTCAGGGTGGTGATATCACCCCTTGTTCATAACTTTAGAGTATTGCTGAAGATTCAACGCGTTTGTTGAGATTTAGTTTGACCCTATTTAGTTTCATGCAGACTAATATAGTTTGGGTTCAAGTTTGATTTTATTTAGTTTTAATCGAGTTTGACCCTTTGCTGAATCTTTATCGAGTTTGGGTCTACATCTTGATGGACTTTAGTTCAAGTTTAACTAACTTTAGTTCAACTTGGTTTTAGCTCAGGCTCGGTCTAACTTGATTTTGGCTTAACATTGAGTTTGTCATTTTAATTTGGACTTTAATTTCGCCCAATTAAGGATTTGATTTGAGCTTAATTTAATCCTAATTGGATTTGATTTGAACGCAGCTTAATTTTGAATTAATCCATCATGAGTCTAATTAGAGTTAAATATGAGTTTATTTGATTAACTCAATTTGCATTTTTTAGAGTTCAGTTTAATTTAGGTTCTAGTCCATTTATTTGATCAATTTAATTTCATTGAAGCCAACTTAATATTTGTCCATTTGTTATGATTTGAGTTTGATCTTAATGTGATTGAGTTGTCTTACATTAATCAATTTGATTTGAGGGTCATTAACTGTTTATGATGATTTTAGATGGACTTATAGCCCAACTTTAAATGAGCAAATTGAAAGATTTGCTTAGTTCACGAAAGCTGCCTTAGTATGAGCTCGATGACTGATTTGGTGTGAGCTTGAAGGCTGGTTAGGTGCGAATTTGAAGACTAGCAAAGTACAAGTTTGAAAACTGGCTGAGCATGAGCCTGAAGACTAACTGAGTGTGAGCCTGACTGCTAGCTTGCATGCTAGTCCAAAGGCTAACAGAGTACAAGCTCAAAAATTGGCTGGGTGCTAGTTTGACAAGTAGCTGTGTGAGCTCGAAAGCTGCCTAAATGTGAGCCTTAAGACTGGCTAATTGCGAGCCTGAAGACTAGTTGAGTGCAAGCTCGAAAGCTAGGTAAGTGCAAGCCTGAAGGTTGACTGAGTGTGAATCCGAATGCTGGTTTGGTGTGAGCCCAAAGGCTGGCTGAGTATTAGCCCGAAGGTTGGTTGAATGCGAGCCTGAAGGTTGGTTAAGTGTGACCTCAAACGCTGGCTGAGTGCAAGGCCGAAGGCTAGTTTGGGTGGATAAAGATTCATCATCTTTATCGGCATCTTTATTATCATCTTCGAGGGGCCATGAGTGACCTCAGTGAGATCAAGAGTTCTCATTCTTTATTGCCGTCTTCATCATCATCTTCAAGGGGCCGCAGCAAGTTCATAGATTCACCTTTTTCGAGGGATCACGGTTGGCCACACCGAAATCATGAATGCACTATCTTCATCGTGGAGGGCAGCGAGTGGTCGTAGTGTTGTTGAGAGTTTGCTATCACACCAAAGATCGTGGGTAGCCACCATGTCGAAATCTCTTCTTTTTTTTATTATTCTTGATAAAATTTTCTCTTTTTTTTACATAATAATTTTTTTAAATTTTTTCCTTTTTTTTCTATTTTAAGTTTAAAACCCTTCTCTTTTTTTTTCTTGGCTGGATTTTTTTATTTTTTGCTACACAAGTTTTTTTATTTATATATTTTTTTAGCTTCTTCTTCAACCTTAAGCTCACGACCCTTTTTTTCCTTGTCTTCCCATGACTGGGCCAAGAGCGGCCCTATCTCTTCTCCAGCTGAATCTAGTTGGAGACGGCTGGATCTGACCAACCTTGGCTGTGGTGGGGTGGGGCGGTGCTTCGCCTCCTTCTTTCTAGCTAGATCTGGCACCTTGTAGCAAGCAGAGATATTTTAGGCGTGATGTTTTCATATTAAGGGTTATTTTCAGTCTTGCAATTAGGGCTTTATATTCAACTTCATTATTTTGTATGGTTTTGAGAGGTAATAGTAGTATTGTAAAATACCTCGTTGGAAGTGATATCAATGAGTTCAATGCCTATTTTAATTTGCTGAAGCTTTGGTTTGATCCTTGATTTGATGGATGGTGCTCCATTAAAGTGTAGCTTTCCCTTTTTCAATCAAAAGAATTTCTTTGTCAAGAAGCTTGCAACTCAGAGGAGAATCATTTGGTACTGGATCAGTTGCAAAAAATAGATGAGGGCTTACCCTTTGATCGCCTTTCGGGGAGTGAATTTAATATTATATTTCATGAGGATTAAAGGTTACTTTGCTAGCCTCTTAGTGAGTACAAGCCTACTCATCAAATAATTTATGTGATTAATTTTGGTATTAAAATAACTTGATGAGAAAGTAAATAATGCCTCAAATTCTTGATCACAAATATAAGCACTAGTAATGTTTTTTGATGGGGATGCGGTTACTTTCTGTCCCTACTAGTATTCTACTCAGATTATAAAGTGTATTTTCTTTATCCTCTTTATTATTCTTGGTGAGAAGTGCCCCGTAGGATCTTTCCATTGCCATTGTGTAGAAGATTAAGGGTTTATCTGGTAGAGATGTTGTCAAGACCGGTGACTTTAGGAGATACTGCTTGATCTCTTCAAACGTTTGTTGGTAGTCTTGATCCCAAATGAATAAAATGTCCTTCATCAACTTGAAAAAATGCTTATATTTTTTAGAGAGGTTTGAAATGAATCTTCTTATGTATGTGAGTCGGCTTTGGAACGGTCTCAATTGCTTTAAATTACTAGGTGGTGGCATATCAAAAATAGATTTGATCTTAGATGGATCAATTTTAATCCCTCGATATCTGACAACAAAATTAAGGAATTTTTCCAATGATACCCTAAAAACGTATTTCATAGGATTTATCTTTAAGTCATATTTCATAAGGTGGTCGAATACCACTCTTAGGTCTTGGATGTGCCTATTTTTAGACTTAATTTTAACCATCAAATCATCCACATAATATTCTACTAATTTGTGTACGAGGTCATCAAAGATTTGAATCCTGACCCTTTAATAAGTGGGGTTGCATTCCTGAGCCCGAAGGCATCATTTTATAGCAATAAATACCAATTGGTATCATGAAGGTCATATATTTCTCATCACTAGAATGTATTTTAATTTGATTATATCCTGAAAAATCATTCACGAAAGAGATTATTTCGAAATCAGCCATGTTGTCAATCATGATTTTCATTATTGACAATGAAAAATTATTTTTTGAACATGCTTTATTCAAGTTCCTCTACTCCACACAAATGCATATTTGGCCATTTTTTTCTTGACTAGCACAAAGCTTGCCACCAAATATCAAATTTTTCTGATTGATGAAAACTATTTCGATCAATTTCTTTATTTCTTCTGTCACTTTCTATTCTAGGTTGAGTTTCATCTTCCTATATACTTGTTTGATAGGTGAAAGCTCTGGATTGATGGTCAGTTCATGAATTGCAATTTCAAGATCTAGTCTAGGCAACTCCATATAGCTCCATGTAACATTGTTAATGTACTCTTGGAGCATTGCTTTGAACTGGGTTTGGTTTTCTTTTGAAAGTTGAGTGCTAATAAAAGTTTGCTTGGGTCCTTCTCTAAGCTTAGGTTGATGTCCATTAATTCATCGACTGTCACTTGCTTCCCATCCTCAAGTTTTGATAGAACTTCATTTGTTTTAAGGATTATCTCTTTACTAAGTGATTCATTATGTCGAATGAGGTTTGGTGAAGATTCATCTAAAGGCATTTTGGCTGCATTATGCCCTCTTTCTTTTGGTCTTGATGAAAATTCACCAAAGATGTCACCTTTTTATAATTTCTGAAAAATTGTGGCCACCTCAATGCATGTGTTAGGGGGTATTGATACCATTTGGTCATCTTGAATATTTGAGAGAGGTCTAATAGTGATAATAAGACACGTATGAATGTTTGGAGTAATATAGCCTAGTCCTTTGGTATTTTTGTTTCCTCTTCTAGAAATATAAGCATGTTCTTGGAGTAGATCTTATAGATTCTCAAAGGAATATCTCTTTCACTTATTATCTAATGAAGCTGGTATAAGAAATATTTAGGCATGACTATCGGTTGATGGTCACCATCATCCGCTAGATCTTCAGTCTCCAATATTTAACGTATGCTTGGGGCATAATGGATTGCCTTGTAAAATAGTATTTTTTTTTTCTCTTTTGCATTATGCAGGAATGTAGAAAGTCATTAATCCTTCAATGACATTAATACTTAGTTCATCTAACTGTTTAAATAAAATTTTCAGAACTTTAGTAATAAGGAGAGTATTTTTTGTTTAACCTATATTTTTATCTTCATCAGAAATATAACTATCCAGGTATATTTGGAGGGGTTCTTCATCTAAAGAGGCCAGGTCAGAATCTCTTCCTAGGCAAGGAGGAGCAAAGATCAAGCTAGCAATATTTTGCTTTACTTGACTGATGGAAGCAAACTTCTTATCAATGTTAGATTTTTAATAGTATTTTGCGTCATCATAATGTATTTCATGAACATCAAAAGGGTATACATATCCATTAATTCGATCTTATTCACCATCCTCATAGTATTTGAGGCATTAATATAGGGTTGATGGTACTACTTTATTTTTATATAGCCACGACCTCCCTAATAGTGCTTTGTATGATGCATTAGTATCGATCATATAAAACTTAGTGTCTATCATCATTTGCCTACTTTGAAAGGGATAGTTATGACTTTTAGAGCTCTTTGATTGTTTTCATTAAACTCTGGTATGATTATAACCTCAGATGATAGTTGACACAAATTCAAAATTAAAGCTCTTAGAGTTCAGATAGTCATCAAATTAACCTGGGTCAATCAGGATACTTTTGATCTTAATCCAATCTTGTTCCTTATGACATACAATAGTCTATTATGGTATGTTATTCCAAGTAGCAGGTCATCATTTGTGAATATGATGGTGGGAGTTTGGCGTGCACATAAAGACTCCATTATCTTCTCTTCAATAATGTATGTTTAGTAGTTGGTTGGATTCTACAGAATGTGTACTAGTGTATCCTTGAGTTCTTGTGGCATCATCAATGAATCAAACACACTCAACATAGCAGGCATATTTTTGACTTGAGCTACTATATTGTATTCCATGTTTTTGGGTGCAAGTTCAGCTTGCGAGGGCTTGATGCCCTCACTTATCTAAATTTTCTTTTCCTTGTTCTTGGGGATATTTTTATTCTTAGGCATTGAAGTTTGTCTCGAAGGTAACACTTTTTCACCTCGGAGTTATACTTGGTTTGCTCTCCTTAGTTGAAATCTAGCGTTATAAGACCAATAAGGTTCATCTTTGGGATCACTTCCAAGGCTAATTATGCGATAGGAGGTAGTGGACTCTTGCCCTCAGTTGATAGTTTCCTGAATATTCTTGGAGGATGTGACTACCTGATAATCATCTCATTCAACATCAAAATTAAGCATGTAGGATTTTCTCGTAGAGAGGACTTCAGAAATTCTTTTGATGAATCCTTCTATTTCATTTACTGGCATAAGCTTCTTTAAGACTTTGTATTTAGAATATTTCTTTTGTATATATCTAGACTAGTTTGACTATGGATATTTAGATTGGTTTAACGTGGAGACAATATGGGCCTTAGCATTAGCTTGTTGATCTTCTCTCAAAATGCTTGCTTCTTCCTTTAGTACTTACTAGTGTAAGGCATTTAGAAGTGATCATAAAGTTACTCTGACCCAGATATAGAGTCATATTCACCATCCATACCTCATCATATGCATAATTTCTCTAAAGTTGGCAAAGTGCATCCTTCCAAAGGTTTTAGGATTAGGATCTCACCAAACCTAATGGGTTGAACATTTATTACTAGATTACCTGATGAATGCTAGGATAGCAGCTTGTTGGTATTTACCTCGGATATACGAGTCATCATATGACAAAAGGTTATAGTCTTAGATAACTCTCTTCGGTAGTGTTTAGTTTTCTTAATTCATTTATAGAGTAAGTGACACGAGTGGTCATTATGATCCCAAGGAGGGTCATTAAGTAGTTTCTTGCCACTCTTATGAGGTCTTTTATATGGTTTTGTCTTTTCTGCTAACACCTTTTCCATTCTCTCGACTTTCTCACAAAGCATGGTAGTCATATTTATCATGCTTTCCATGTAGGCAGTCATAGCCTTCATATGCTTGTTCAGTATTTATATTTGCCTCTTGACAAACCTTATATTAGTTGTAGCTAGCTTTTTCACAGTATCTAGTTGTAGTTTTAGCATGTCGTAGTCGTATTAATGAATAAACCACTCTCTAAGATAGTCATCTTGGGAGCAGTCCTCAGGAAGACGTGTGAGATCTCACATTTCATCAGTAACATCCCTAGTGAATCTATTCACTTCTCTTATCTTGCACCCTAAATTTCCTTATTATTGAAGTGATAGGGTAGGGATTGGTTTGGTTGTAAATCTTCGATAGTAAATCTAGCAGAGCATGTTGTCACCGAAAGTTCACTTTCTTCATTTCCCACATTAAGGTCCTCAAGTAAAGTTTTTTGTCAGGAAAGAATTCTTCAAGAGTTACTTGACTTCTCTCTCCTTGAATATATTCATCCAAAGCATTGATGTATTCTTGGATGACTAATTTCTTGACATTGTATTCATCTAGCTGAATCAACTTTTTCTTCTTGCTTCTGTTCTTTCTCTTCTTAATGCTTCAAGTAGGTGAGATAGTTTGCTTTGATGAGGCTTTCTTTATTATCATCCCAAACTCTTCAGGATTTCTAATTATTTTCTTTATCAATTTATTTAATTTTTTGAAATGTAAACATTTCATAAGTGTCCTTGTTTGGGGGTATATTGTGCTTCTTTCCCAAAGAGAATTTCAGCAAGTGGTTTATAGTTCTCGAATACATTAATATGATTGATGTATTTATTGGGTGTTTCAAATAGGGCTGTCTTTAAGAGAGTTAGCTTACCTTCTTGGTATTTCTTCTTGACTCAATCCTTGAACACATAACAATCTTCAATGGTATGCCCCAAAACTCTATGGTAAGGATAATAGTTCAAGTGATTTATTTTATTGGTCTTTCCTGGCCTCTTGGATTCTGACAATTGGAGACCTAATTTCAGGGTATTTTGAAATATTTTACCTACTTTTTCTCTTTTGAAAGAATATTTTTTTTCAAGCCTCTGTTGGAAATCATTGGATCATGTCACTTCTCCATCTCCTTGAAGAGTTGATGGCTTTTGAGAATTACCCTTGTTCATGATGAGGTTTGGAAGTTTTTTTGCTCAATTATTGTGAATGCAGGACTCATATTTTTGGAAGATTTTCTATACTTTACCTTATATTTTTTTGGCTTAAAATTTGTGAACTAAATGAGGTCAATGGGCCAACCTTTTTTAACTTCTTGACTTGCATGATAAAGTCTTAGAAGGTATGTATAGAAGAGGCACTTAGATAAGATATCATCCATTTTTTGCTTATATTGTCAAGGACTAAATTCACTATCTCAAATTGGTACATGGGTATTCATGCTTAATACTGAGATTTCTCAATTGTGTGATATAATCCTGAATCGATTTATTATTACATTTCGGTGTTGAGACAAGATCTGCAATGATTACTTTATCGTTGACTCCTCTGAACCTGATTTGGAAAGACTCTTTCATTTGTACCCAAGTTTGTATGAATTCTAGTTGCAAACTAGCATACTATTCGAATACTATTCCTGTCAAGTTTGCTAAAAATTGGTAGAGTAATAACAAGATACTATTACCTGAATCTCCATACAGAATCATAAAGTGAGCTATGTGTTGTTTGGAATTTCCTGTGTTATTAAACTATTTGAAACTAGGCACTTTATAGCCTCTGGGATATGACACTCAGTCATGCTGGCTATGGTATGGTTTGTCAGCATCACTTACCCTATCATCTCACTTCTTTATTCCAATTGTGCAGCTATCATTCATTATACCTATTGTTGTATGTATGCTGAAAGTTTCATGTTGTAAGGAATTCTTGAAATCAGGGATTGGGTATCCCTTACTGGCAGAGGTGCTTGTGAAGGACTTATATTTTCATGGATCTCATCTATAGGAGATGCACCTTCTGTCGCCTCTATTGTTTGGTATGGCTGTTGAGATTGTTTCAACTTATCATTGGTAGCATCATCTTCATCAACTCTATGACCTTTTAAGCTTCATCTTTCTCTTTGTCTTACCATCTCAGCTATTCTTACAATACTTCTATGATTACATTCTAATTACAGCTTTCAATTACAACCAAGGCTTCTATTAGAACATAACGGTCAATGACTTGAGAATTAGGTCTGAGTTTTGGGTTAAGGCTAACTTCTCCCTTTAGTCAAGTCATCTCATTCAAGAGTCTACTCATGGAGTGGGTTGTCACACCCTCTCTTTAGCATGGTAGCAAGGATTGGTTCATGGGACCCTCTCCTCTTAGTTTTTTTCATTAGTAAGCCTCACTCGAGCAACTTTCTTTTAGCATTTGGCCAACTGGGTGTAAGCTCACGGTCCTTCCTAGAGTCATGATAAGAAATAACTCTAACAGTGTGGGTGGTCTGCTTTGGTGAACCCTTATGCTAAATTGTAACTTTATGGTGACTTTTATGATTTTGTTTGATGATTCACCCCTTTGCCATAATTCTAAGGCAAGACTGTGCCTCTTATGATTTGCTTCTATCTTCTCTAAATTGCTTAATGGGAGAATGGGTAGGAGGAAGGGATGGTAATGACCAACTTCGTTTGAGGGGTTGATTTTTCATGTCGGCTGAAAATTTTAGTAGCTTTCTATTTACTTGTGATAGCCAAGATGAGATCTTTTTCATCAATGTTTGTGTCTAGATTTGCTTTTGATTGCCCCCCGTGAGGAGTTAGGTGAAGGCGATAAAAAATTGAACTTTATTATGATCTTCGTCTTTGAAAAATTGATATCCTTTTTGGTTGAGTTATGACTTCTAGCTCTTCATCCAAGCAATCCTTATCATTGGGGATGACAATATTGGCCTCTTTCCCCTTATGGAAGGCAAAAAAATAGGCTAGCTTTGCATGATGGCAACCTTTGTTAGTGCAGTAGCAGATGCCTTCTTGAACTGGATGATCTCAGAGATGGTCTCGAACTTGATCCGAATTTTGATTGCTTTTGTAGTAACCATTGACTAATGTAAATGCACAATTGATACTACCCTCAGGATGATGGTGTATCTTGGGGTAGAGATGTTATTCGTTATTGCCATTTGATTCTTTCTTCTGTAATTAGAACATAATTGATCAATCTTTAATTATAGTTTTACATTATCAGTATCTCTATCATATTAACTAGGTTTCTATACTTGGAGGAGAAATTAAGTCCCATCAGGTATGCCAGAGTTTGTGGCCGATCGGTGCTATAATGTGTTTAGTTTTCATAGCACACACGTCTACCACAAATCAAAGAAAAGTTCCCAGATTGAGACTAAGTTAGACTTAATCCCACCGGATGTGCTAGAGTTTGTGGTTGACTAGTGCTATCATGTGTTTAGTTTTTACATCACACAAGTTCACCACAAATCAAAGAAAAGTTTCCATATCAGGACTGAGTCAGACTCAGTCCCCCGGGACATGCCAAAGTTTATGGGATCAATTTTGATAGTCTGGGAGTGATAGAGGCCTTAGAAGTGATTTCGAATCACAAATCAAAATTTATTCTAATTTGAAGTGTATTATCAGGTATTGTGGGAACATTGACTTCCAATAGGCACAAGCTCCTATTGTTAATTGTCTCGACAATTGTTAGAAAACTCCTAAAGCAAGAAACTTACCTAATAAAATAAAAAAAAGAAAAGAAGAAAATATTTGATTGATTTTAAGAGATGATACATGACTTAAGTAAGGGTATACTCTCGCTTTACAATAAATTTTAACATATAATTATTGAAAGTAAGAAAGAAATAAAAAAAGAAAGAACGGAGAAGAAGCTTTGATGTGTGTTGGTATCCCATTCTCCTACGTTGGATCACATGGTGTCTAACCCAAATCGACTCTTTCTTTGACAAGTATTAATGGCTTTGTTTGATGGGATTTGGCAGGGAGTGGGAAAGGTTTGAAGTCTCTTCAATAGTTTGAGTATTAGTAATAACTTCATTTAGTTTAGTGACATCCCCAATAGCTTATAAGGTTAGGCATAACTTTAAAAATTGCATTGACAATTACTTTTGGGGTTGATTAGCTTGAGGGGTGCATCATCAACTACTTATGGGATTAACTAGTTTGAGGGGCATGTTATCAACTACTTCTGGGGTTGATTAGCTTGAAGGGTGCATTGCCAACTACTTCTGTGATTGACTAGCTTAAAGGATGAATCATCAACTGCTTTAAGGGTTGATTAGCTTGAAGGGTGCATCACCAATTGCTTCTAGGGTTCACTAGCTCGAAGAGTGCATCATCAACTGCTTCACAGGTTGACTAGCTTGAGGAGCTATGTCATTAACTACTCATGGGGGTTGACTAACTTGGGGACTACATCATCAACTGCTTGTGAGATTGACTACTTTTGAGGATTGGATCATCAACTGCTTGTGAGGTTGACTAGCTTGAGGGCTACATCATCAATTACTTATGTGGTTGACTAGCTTTAAGAGTGCATCATCAATTGCTTCTAGGGGTTTACTAGCTTGAGGATTGTATCATTAATTACTTATGAGGTTGACTAGCCTTGAGGCTGCATCATCAAATACTTGTGAGGTTGACTAGCTTGAGAGTTGCGTTATCAATTGCTTGTAGGGTTGACTAGCTTTAAAGCCATGTCGTCAACTACTTCTAGGGGTTGCCTAGCTTAAGGATTGCGTTGTTAAATGCTTATGCAGTTGACTAGCTTTGAAGGTGTGTCATCAATGGCTTCTTAGCTTGAAGTGTGACCAGCGACTTTAAGCATATTGGCATTTAACTTCTTTTATTTGGTAGCATCACTAATGGTTTGTGGGTTGGGTATATCTTTGGAGTATTGTCAAAGGCCTTTTTTTTTTTAGCCACCCAGTAGGATTCATTTTGACCTTATTTAGTTCTACTCGAACTAGCTCTCGTTCAAATCAAGGTGGTAACATCACCTGCTGTTCATGGTCTTGGAGTATTACCAAGAGTTCATCATACCTAGTTGGACTTAGTTTGGCTCTAATTAGCTCTGTCGGGACTAACATGGTTTGGGTTTGAGTTTGGTTTGGAATCAATTTAACACTCAACTTCGATTTGAGTCTAAACTGATTCAACTCAAAGTTTAAAACTTGATTGAATTTTGATTCACTAACTCCTTAAAGATAGTGATACGTTCCAAACCCTTGGTGATTAGGTTCACACTAATACTTTATAGCATGACTATAGAAACTATGTGCAATATCATACTCACTAAATGTTTAGTAATGAATTCAATCCACCAAGTTTAGCATCGATCTTCAGAAGAACATTTGTCAAATACTGATCATTGACTCTAGTTAGAGCAATACTGATTCCGATTTGATTCAATTCAATGTTCAGGGTTCAATTTTGATTCGAGTTTGATTTCATTTAACTCGAGTCGAGTTTGACCTTATGTTGGACTTTTATTGAGTTTGGGTTTACTAGACTTTGGTTTAAGTTCAAGTCAATTTAGTTCAACTTGGTTTTGATTCAAGCTCAGCTTGGCTTGGTTTTGGTTTGACTTTAAGCTTAGTTCAATCTTGATTTAACTTGATTTTGAATTGACTCAACTTGGACCTGATTAGGATTGGGTCTGAACTAATTTGATTTGGATTAACTCAACTTGGACTTTGAGTCTAGCTCAATTTGAATTTTAGGTTCATTTGAGTCAACTTGGCCATTGTCCATTTGTTATAATTGAGTTACTACACATTAGTCAATTTGATTTGAGGGTCATTGGCTATTTATGATAATTTTAGGCTAACCCATGGGCTAGATTTAAATGTGTGAAACTAAAAGAGGCTTAACTTGCTAGCTTAGAAGTAAAAGTCCAAGGGCTGATTAAGTGAGGGTTCAAATATTGGCCTAGATGTAATTCAAAAGCCAATTGAATCTGAGCCCAAAGACTAGTTGAGTGTGAGCTCAAAGGCTGACTAAGGTGTGAGTCCAAAGGCTAGCTTGGATGCAAACCTGATGGTTGGCTAAGTGCAAGCCTATAGGCTAGTTGAGGTGCGTGCCTTAAGGCTAGCTTAGTATAAGCCTAAAGGCTGGCTAAGTGTGAGCCTGAAGGCTAGCTGAGGTATGAGCTTAATGGCTAGCAGATTGCATTCTCGAAAGCTAGCTGGATGCAAGCCCAAAAGCTGACTGAGTGCTAGCGTGAAGGCTGACTTAATGTGAGCCTAAGGTAAGCTAAGTATGACCCAAAAAGTTGGTTTAGGTGTGAGCTTGAAGGCTGGCTTAGTGTGATTATGAAGGCCAGCTTAGATGAGAGCCCGAAAGCTAAATAAAGTGCAAGCTCAAAGGTTGGCTGAGTCCAAGTTCAAAGGCTAGCTTGGATTCGAGCCCGAAAGCTGGTTAAGTGCGAGCCCAAAGGCTTACTAGGATGTGAGCCCGAAGGCTAGCTAAGTGCGAGCTCGAAGGTTGGCTGAATGCGAGCTCTAAGACTAGCTTGGACGTGGGCCCAAGGGCTGACTAAGTGCGAACCAAAAGGCTGGATTGGATGCAAGCTTGAAGGCTGACCGAGGTGCGAGGAGGAAGGTTGGCTAAGTATGAGCCCAAAGGCTATCTTGGATGTGAGGTGAAAGGCTGGCTAAGTGTGAGCTTGAAGGATGGCTAAGGTGCCAGCCTAAAGGCTGGCTGAGTGCAAGCCCAAAGGCTAGCTTGGATGTGAGCCTGAAGACTGGCTTGATATGACAAGGATTTGGCGTCTTCGAGGAAAGGGCCATGGGTGGTAGCATCAAGGGTTTGCCATCTTCGAGAGGCAACGAGTGGCTGTAACAGTGTCAAAGGTTCACCGTCTTTAAGGAGCCACGAGTGGCCATGGTCTTAGTGGAGTTCTGCCATCATATGCAAAACTGTAGGTGGTTGTGGTTTTCATAAAGGTCTATCAACATTCCAAAGACCATAGATGGTTGCGATAATGATGGCACAAAAAAATAAGATAAGGGAATTCTTGCTACAAGTGCTTTTTTTTTCAAGTAGTAGCTTTTTTATTTTTTATTTTTTCTATTGCTTTCCCTCTGCTTCCTCACACTCGTGTCCCTTCTTCAAAAACTCATCGGGCTATAATGGCTTGACAGCCCATCCTAGTTAGATATAGCTAGATCTAGCTAGATCTGGCCTTGATCCAACGGCAAGCAGCGAAGGGGAGGAGGGGGAGCCAGCTGAAACGCAAGGTAATAGAGGGGTCAGTGCGAGTGGACCAGCAAGGCAAAGGCGTTCACGGATCGAGTAGATGGCAGACCCAATAGGGGCGGAGGAGAGGCAAACTGGCAGGTAGGCTAGGCATCTCAGTATGAGAGGCAGGGCTAGAGGGCCATAGGTCAAAGCGCGGCTACACAGGTGAAGGCAGAGAGTGGTGCAGGGCAATTTGCCAGTGGCAGATCTAGTGGTAAAGGGCGGTGATCAAAATTTTTGGTGAGTGGAGGGCAAGGTCTAGATAGGTTGAGACGACGAGTGGCACAGATGGGGGGCTCTAGCGGAGGTCCAATGGGTGGTCTCCTCGAGGTGGTGATCACAGCGAGGTATTAGTGATAGGAGACAGCACTCGGGATCTCTAGCGAGTGAAAGAGGCCATAGATGACTACGATCGGTGCTTGTAGACAGAGGGTGGAGGCCAGAAGGGTAGGTCTAAGGTGGTGTCAGGGTTGTCAATGGTTGCATAAGAGGAGTGGAGGAGGAGGGAGGGGGGGTGAGAGCAGTAAATGTACTCGAGAATTGCCCTTGCTGTTTCCTAATTTCTTCCCTGTTGTAGCCTCTTTCAAATGATAGCTTTTGATCTTCTTGTTCTCTCCTCTTTTTTAATCCTTGCAGGTTTTCGATCAATTTATATGCTCAAGAAGATTCGAAATCAAATCTTCAATTGGATTGATTTTGGAATGTTATATGAGTGTGATTGGATCTTGCTATCTTTGATTGATTTCATTTTGGAAACAAATAGGATTGGATTAGTGATGAAATTATAATCCAAAATCTTGTGATTGGCATATAATTAATTATGATTTATTTTTTCGATGAGAAAATTCAAATTTTATACCATTTTTGGATACTGAATTTATAGGGGGTTATTTGCGAATGTTTTGAAAAAATAGACCAAAACGTGCTTTTGTAAACTCTAGGGGTCTTTTTGTAAAAAGAGTATATTTGTAAAATTTTAAAACTTTCAAGGTTCTTTTTAAATAAAAGCTCAGACTTATCCATAAATAAAACTATTTAAGGGTTTACTTGCAAATTTTTCGAAAAAATTGGCCCAAAATGTAATTATGTAAATTTGGGAGGTCTTTTTTTGCAAAAAGGACATATCTGTAAAATTTTGAAACTTTCAGGATCCTTTTTGAATAAAAGCTCTAACTTATCCATAAATAAAAATCTTCAAAGGTTTATTTGCAAATCTCAATTTAGTCTAAATCTAATTTTAGCCTTTGATCTAAATTTGGGTCTAGATCCAATGTTTAAATTTGTCTCATCACGAGTCAAACTCAAATTCGGAGTAGGACTTCAAAGTCTACTTAAACAAATAATATGCAAGAAATCCAGAAATTTTGTGTAGTGTGATCAAGATGTGGGATTGCACTAGAAATACTTTGCACACTCCATATGGCAGGGTTGGTATCTCTCTCTGGGATATGAGATAGCTAGGATTTCTATCCTTGGGGATTTTTATGATGAGTATATTCCTACTGACTACCATATCAGCCTTGATGAGTATATCCCTTTACCTCCTTCCAAAATTTCGCCCGGAGACATTCGTGATGCCTGCATGGCGCATGGACAAAGGGTCACTCTAGCTCTTGCAGTGTTGGGCTCAATATATGCTAGTCTCAAAGTAATAGTTGACAACCCTACAATACCAGGTGACTTTTCCACTTTGTTTCCCAGTTACTTCCTTTATGCTTGGATCTATACCCATTTTAGGAGGACATATATCAAGTTGGAGCCTAGTGATGCAATTAGGGTACTATGTCATTCATGTTTAGTTCCTATTCCTAGGATGGTCCAAATCATGAATACAATTACTTCTTACTCTCCTAGAGAGGGCAGGATGCATTTGCAAGATGCCCAAAACTATGAGTAGTGAGCTTTTCCTTACACCCTCTCTGATTCTAACATGTAGGTAGATGTGGCTCGTATTTTATTATCATCAGAGGCTTATGAGTACCTCATTTCTTTGCATTATAGGGTGCTTTCACTTCGTTTAGAGGAGCATTTGGCTATAGAGCTTTATGATCTGCATTGATTTTGGTAATAGTTTAGGTATGATTGCGCCTTTTTTGAGAATATTCCCGCTCCTTTGCCACCATCACATCTTGGCCAGCTAGCAGGTTACTAGCTATAGCTCACTCGCATTCAAGATGATTTAGAGTATTTCATTCCTAACATTGAATGGGAGGCTACGGTTCTTTGTTTATATGTTGTACCATGGTTTAACAACATGGGAGGGTCTTTCCATATTGATCTAGAGTTTCTATTTAAGAAGGAGCTTGGTCCACATAGCAAGAAAAAGCAAGCGGTAGGTAACAGAGGATCAAAGAGGTAGAGGACTCAAGAGGCTTGAAAAGCTCCAGCCCATAAATTTGCCCATCCTGGACTGAATAGAGAGAGAATTGTTCCCCTTTGTAGAATTGGTGATGGCTACTTTCGTGGTAATGCTAGCCCCATATTGAGTTTTAGGCGAGAGGAATATTGACCCTTCCATGACCTTCCCATGTCTGATGCTTCAAGGTGTTAGTCAACATATGTAGATCTATCTATAGGTGGGAGCATGGGATTAGGATTGACACCACATACACTACCTTGAGATCCAATTTCTTTGATTCTTGTGGTTCATATGAGTGCAAGGCCGAAGGTGACCCTTTCTTCATTAACTCCAATGTGCCAATCTTCTGATGCAAATTTGAGTAGAGTGGTCCAACCAGTTGATTATTCATCAGATATGAGTACTCATAGAGATTGGCAATTTTCTTATCCTAAGTTGTGCCTTCTTTTGGCTAAAAAATTTGGATGCCCTCTCAATGATATTTCAGATTCTGATGGTGACTAGCATGTATACTAATTTTGCTCCTTCTGTAGATGTGATTCCAAGGTCATGCTTTAGCGAAGGTATGTTCACATTTATTAGTATTCATCCACTGTCGCCAACATGCCTACTATCTTCTTCTCTTATCTCGAACTCTTTTGCTAATACGATCCTTGCTTTGTTTAGATAACAGTGGAAGAGCATGAGTGAGTCGCTACTGTGGTGTTACAGTCATCGAGAAACGTCACTAGGCTTTATGTATCTTAGGATTTTCATTATGTTCTTCATCTAGGGCCTCTACTTGTCTATTAGGAATATCATTATTGTTTTATGGGATTCCTTTGCATCAAATTTTGTTCATGACTTTGTGTTCTTTGCATCTCAATCCAAAAGATGTGCTTTGGAGACTTGACTTGCAATGAGATGATGGACTCATCTTGCCATATGAGGGTGGACTGGACTTGGAGTTGCCACATGATGTGGACTTGAGCTACCACATGAGTAAACTTGAATTGCCACAAAGAGTGAACTTGACTTGTAACAATGAGTGGACTTAATTTGCTATAATGAGTGGACTTGACTTACCATAAGACGTGGACTTGAGGTGCCACAAGAAGTGGACTTGAGATGCCACAAGGAGTGTACTTGGTTATCACAAGGAGTGGACTTAAGTGGGGCATAAAATGGATGGAATTTTGTGTCCATATTTTGCCTCGAGAAATATGAAGTACATGTTTGACCAGGCATTTCCTTTTGAGGAAGTTGAATGTTTCATTATAGATAACAACATATACACTTTTACTTATTGTTACCTCAAGAGACTT
Source organism: Trichopus zeylanicus subsp. travancoricus (assembly GCA_005019695.1). NCBI lineage: Eukaryota > Viridiplantae > Streptophyta > Magnoliopsida > Dioscoreales > Dioscoreaceae > Trichopus > Trichopus zeylanicus. The sequence goes on along the minus strand of RXID01019379.1, from coordinate 46,402 downwards.
AGGCATAGGACTTCTTAACAAATCGATCGTTGATTGGTAGAATAGGCCTTTTCCTTTTGTTATCAATTAATTTATAGGATCCCTCTTTGAACACTCTTCCAATGATATAAGGACCTTTTCAATTAGGCTTGAACTTGCCATTCTTACTTTAATTTGGGATTATGGGTCTTTTCATGACCAAGACCATTTCTCCCTTCTGAAAGGATCTAAACTAGGCCATTTTGTTATAGGCCCTACACATTTATGCTCAATATATCTCCAAATTCTATTGAACTATGAGCCTTGTTTCGTCCAAGTAGTCTAGTTCATCAAGGTGAAGATGAACATTATCTTTTTTTGTGATCCCTTTTTTTAATGCAATCCTTAGAGAGAAAATTTATACTTCTAGTGTTAGGACTACTTCAATTCCAAACACCAACACAGATGGAGTTGATTAGGTAGGAGTTTAATATGTGATGCGATAAGCCCACAATGCTTTGCAAAGCTTTTGGTGCACGTCTCTTTTATTTTTGTGATGACTTTTTTCAATATCTTGAAGAGAGTCATGTTGAATGTCTCAGCATGACCATTCACCTTCACATTATAGATGAATAAATATTTTTAATCTATCTTCCGATGGTGCACAAATTGTCCTACCTTCAAACTATTGAAGGACAACCTATTGTTAGAGATGATCCTACAAGGGATACTAAATTGGTATAGGATATTTCTCAAAAGAAATGGATGATAGTGTCTATTTTTATTTCCTACGATGGAATTGCCTCCACCCATTGAGAGAAATAATCAATCACTGCGAATATGAAGTGGTGACCTCTGAAAGAAGATAGTTCAATTAGGCCAATGATATTCATACTTCATACTTCAAATGCCCATGAGGACATTGTTAAATGTAGAGGATTTGGATGTTGGTGGATGAAACCATCGTGAATTTGGCACAAGTGATATTTTCTCGCATATTCGATGCAATCTATGACCATCATGGGCCAATAGTAGCTCATATGCCTGATTGTCACCATCATTTTTGGGTCCGATTGATGGATCCCACAAATCCTAGAGTGTACTTCATATATGACTTCTTTAGCTTCTTTATTTGAGAGACAACGTAGAAATAATTCATCAAAAAAATTTCTATAAAATAGTAGCCCATATGCTTGATTGTCATCATCATTTTTGGGCCCGATTGATGGATCCCACAAATCCTAGAGTGTACTTCAGATATGACTTCTTTAACTTCTTTATTTGAGAGACAACGTAACAATAATTAATCAAAAGATTTTATATAAAGAGTATCATTGATAAGAATGAAGCATATGACTCTCTTCCTAAGTTGTGTCTGTGATGATTTATCTTTTGAGAGTTTTCTATTTTTGAGGTAATTGGTGAATGGTATTCACCAATCCATTGCTTCCTCTATCACTTTAGATTCAACCTTGTCGTGTTTAATGTTGAAGACTGACTCATCACTTGTCTGTTGTGAACTGTGATTAAGATTTCTTTTTAGTCAAGATCAACTAGTACTTTGGATAACTTGGCTAAGGAATTAGCTTCTGCATTGATGGATCAAGGAACCTTAGTTATTTGAAGATATGGGATTTGTCCCATGAGTTCTTGAGCCTTTTCATGGTATTCTAGTAGTTCAAATTAATGGATTTTATACTTGCCTTAGATTTGACTGATGACCAGTTGAGAGTTATCGAAAATATGTAGGCATGATATTTTCATATTGATGACCATTTCTAGTCATGTAATTAGGGCCTCATATTTAGCTTTGTTGTTTGTGCATGATTTTTAGAGGGAAAAGGAATATCGTAAGATGCCTCCATTCAGAGTGACAAAAATGAGTCTAATGCTTGTTATAATTTGTGAAAGCTTTAGTCTAATCCCAAGTCAGATGGACAATTCCCCATTAAAGTATAACTTCCAATAGAGTTTTTCTTCTTTGACAAGAAGGACCTTTTTATCGGGGAGTTCATAACTTAGTGGAGAGTCATCTGACATTGGATGAGCTATGAGAAAATCAATGAGAGCTTGCTCTTTAATTGCATGTTGGGGAGTAAACTTGACATCATACTCCATGAGGATTAAAGCCCACTTTGCTAACCTTCTAGTATGTAAAAGCCTAGCCATAATGTATTTTATGGGATCAACTTTGGATATTAAAATAACTTGATGAGAAAATAGATAATTCTTGAGATTCTTGACTACAAATATAGGTGTCAGAAAATATTTTTCAATGGGAAAGTAGTTGCTTTATGCTCCACTAGCATTTTACATAAATAGTAGAGTGTGTTTTCTTTTCTTTCATCTTTATTCAAGGCGAGGAGTGCTCCTAGGGACCCTTCCATTGCGGCTATGTAGTGGATCAAGTGTTTGCCAAATATGGCTACTGCCAAGACTGGTGGCTTTAGGAGATATTACTTAACCTCTTCAAAGACTTATTTGCATTCTTGATCCCAAATAAATGGAGTGTCTTTCTTCATTATCTTGGAGAAAGGTTTGCATCTTTCAAAGAGATTTGAAATAAATCTTTTTATGTATGCAAGTCGGCTTTGGAATGACCTCAATTGCTTTAAGTTGCTAGGTATGGCATATTCAAGATTGCTTTGATCCTAGATGGATTGATCTCGATCCCTTGGTGTCTAACAATGAAGCCAAGCAATTTTTTCAATGATACCCCCAAAGCACATTTCATAGGGTCATTTTTATGTTGTATATTCTAAGATGGTCAAAAATCATTCTTAGATCTTGAATTTTCTTGTCTTTAGACTTAGTTTTGACTATCAAGTCATCCACATACCATTCAACCTGTTGGCATATGACATCATTGAAAATTTGTGTAATGGCCCTTGGATAAGTGGTGCCCATATTTTTGGAGTCTAAAGGGCATCACCTTGTAGCAGTAAATATCAATGGGTGTTCAGAAGGCTGTATGCTTCTCATTATCAGGATGCATCTTGATTTAGTTGTATCCTGAAAAATCATCCATAAAAAAGAATATTTTAAATTTGACCGTGTTATCAATCATGATTTCTATTATTGGCAATGAAACTCATCTTTCAGATATTACTTTATTCAAGTCCCTGTAGTCCACATAGATGTAGATTTGGCTATTCTTCTTTTTAACTAACACAATACTTACAACCCAATTTAGATACTTCTCCTCTTTGATGAAGTCTGCTTTGATTAGTTTCTTCATTTGTTCTATTACCTTTTGTTCTAGGTTGAGTTTCATCTTCCTGGGTACTTGTTTGATAGGTGATAAGTCAGGATTGATGGCTAACTTGTGGACTACAATTTCAGGATCTAGTCTAGGCATCTCCTTATAGTTTCATGCAAAGCAGCCAATGTTCTCTTGGAGAATTGCTTTGAGTTGGGTTTGGATTTTCTCTAAGAGTTGTGTGCTGATAAATATTGGCTTGAGGTCCTCCTCTGAGCCTAGGTTAATTTTCATCAATTCATCAACTATGGCTTGCTCCCTATCCTTGAGTTTTGATGGACCTTATTTTGGTTTGAGGGTTATCTCTTCACCCAAGTGGTTCATCATGTTAAGTGAGATTTGGTGAAGGTTCATCTGAGGGCATTTTGACTACATCATGCTCCCTTTCTTCCAGTCTTGATGGAATTTTGCCAAGAAGAGTTGTGGTTACCTTAGTGCTTGTCTCGAAGAGTGTTGATGTTGTTTGGTCACATTGAATATCGAAGAGAGGTCCAATAGTGACCATGAGACATGTGTGAATGTTTGAAGTGGTATAACCCAATCCTTTAGAATTCTTCATTGGCATATTGGAGCAAGATATTCTGAAGTAATCGGCTGAATCAGCAAGTAGATGCTTAAGTCAACACTAGTTAAACTGTAGTAATTCAAGCTAACGGTTCATCTTCGAGAATGCCAAATTGGAGCATGAGCTTCGAGAGAAGTAATCTTATGGAGTGATTTTCTCTCTCTTTTTTTGAATTGTAATGCTAGAAGAAGAAGTGATGCAGAGCATATGTGTTTGTATTTATCTGAAAATTTTTTTTTAGAGATTTTTTTAGTAGATAGGTGATATTCTTTCATCTTCAATTAAGGCCTTCTACTTGATTCAATATGTTGAAGTTTAAGAATGATTTTATCTCAACATGTGGTAGGTCATTGATGGACCTTTCCCTACACCTTTTTCCTACTGTAATATTTTCTTCAGAAACCTGTTTTTTTGGTGGCTTCACTATTTTCACTATATTCCTATTGGTTAGTTGCTTTTTTGACTTTGGCTTTGATCTTGAATGCCTCCCAACCTTAATTTTCAAGGTCTACACACTCATAGATGCTATCTAATAGTAATTCTTTAGGTGGTCTTTCTTGGCTAAAATACATCGAGATAAGCCTGGGTAAGTCCTAATTCCAGCATGTGATCCAATTTTCTCCCCTTTTTTCTCTTTTATTTTATTTTATTTATTTTTATTTTTTGACTTAGCAATCTCATTCCTCTTTTAGAATGCAAGATTTGCAAGCTCATAGATACCAACTGATTCTTACTCTTTGAGTCTACCTCTCTTAGTTTGGCTTTCTATATGAGGTTTGTTTATTTAGAATTTTATTTTTCATTGTTCATCTAGAGGTGATCTTTTACCTCTAGAAGGTGATTTCTAAGAGGTTATCTTTTGATATTAGCACTTTTGTCTTTAAAATAACTCTCCTAATAGGGTTTTAGCTAGTTGTAGATTGGTTGTCATATTTTCAGGCTTGCATTTTGAAGTTAACTTAGGGTGTCAGTAGGTGAGGGAGATGCAAAGTTTCTATCTCTATCATATTTTATCATCAACCATCCTTGCCTTTAAATATTTTTTTATATTTTTCAGAGACCTTATTTCTAAAACAAAAGGTAATGCATACGAATTCTAGGAGAACTTTTCATTTTATGCCTCTTAAAAAGTTTATTTCTTACTTGAGAAGTATAGAATATATACTTGAGTAGCCAATTTTAATTTAACTAGATGTTCCATCATAGGCTAAATAATTTTTTTGTTTTGTGCTTTTGAAGCTCATGCAACCATTTGACTCTTCGATGCTTTTGATTTGGCACAAGTAATTTTTTCTTGTCTATTAATTACTCTGGCATTAGAAGATGGTGTTACTCCTTTCTCAACTGAAGAATATTGAGCATGCATCCTTTCTTTGTTTTTCTCTACCTCTTGTAGCTTTGTCAAGGAGTTGGAGGTAGGGATTGTAGCATCTACCTTCAAGTTTGATTTGACATGCCCAAGTCAACTAAATGCTTAACTAATTCTTCTCTTAGCAAGTTGTAGGTGGTCAAAAACTAACTTTTGGTTATGGATGAGACTTTGAAAGATAGATGCCCTAGTTTGTTCCAATGGGTCCTTAGTTTCATCATCGATGTTTAGCATAATGAAATTTGGCCTTCACTGTTGGGGTGACTTGACCTTTGCCCCCTGGATGGATTTGGTCTTTGTCCCCTTTGTGGCCTTAGTCTTTTGGTCCCTAGGTGTGCTTGATCTTTGTCCACTAGGTGGGAGGTAAGAAGTTGATCCGTATTAGGTAGGTGGAGTGGTAACTGAATCAATAGGAGGGTGGGTTATAAGTGGTCAAAATTTGTTTTTTTTAACTATTGTCAAGTCTCTAGAAGATCGATACCCTAGTTTGTACAAATAGACCCTCTATTTTATCATCGAGAGTTAGTACAATGAATTTTGGCCTTTACCCCTTGGACAAACTTGGCCTTTACCCCTTTAGTTGACTTGGTCTTTGTCCCCTAGGTAGGAGATCTCTACCCCAAAATGAGAGGCGAGGAATTAATCTATATTGAGCAGGTGGAGTAGTAATTGGATCAAAGATAGCATTAGCAATACTAGAAGTGGTGATGATGTTGGTGAAAGCAGAAGTGCCATGTATGAATTAGATGGAATTTAACACAACCTGATGGTTGATATGTGGTCCAGTTTCCCCCTCAACAATTGTCATTTTATCATTGAGGTTTGGGGAAATGGCATTTGGTCTTATCCTCTTTGAATGGGTTTGTTCCTTAGTCCTTAGATTGACTTAGTCTTTACCCTTTGGATGGGAAGTCTTTTCCCCTTGGATAGGAGGTCCTTATCTACTAAATGGGAGATGAGAAGTTGATCCATGTTTATGTGGACTCTAGCTGCCTTCACGATGATCTTTGATTAATAAAGTATACCAAAGATCTTTCACTAAAGATGATGGTATATATTGGGACAGGAAGCCACTTGATGTTGCTATTTTCCTTTTCTTACAATGAAAAATCAATTATCAGCTTTTTTTTTTATATGTGTCTATATTAGCTAGGTTTCTACACTTGGAGAAGTCAGGTCCCACTGAGCATGCCACAATTTGTGAGATCGGTTTCGACAATACGGAATGGTAGAGGCCCTGGAGAGTGACCTCAATGCATAAATCAAGGAGTATTTTAATTTGAGTGCACTATCAAATATTGTGAAAATTTAACTTCCAATAGGTACAAAGCCCTATTGTTAATTACTCCGATAGTTATAAAAATATCCTAAAATAACAAACCTAACTAATAAAATAAAGACAAAAAAAGGAAGAAAGAATCATTTGATTGATTTTAAGAAAAGGTATATAGTTTTAGTAAGAGCATACCCCTACTTTACAAAAGATTTAATTATGAAATTATGTAGAATATGAGAATGATAAAAAAGAAGAAGATAAGAAGTGAGATAAAAAAGAAGAAGATAAGAAGTGAGAGAGTGTGTTGCTACCTCAGTCCAATGTGATATATTAACTTGGATGAGTCTTGATTTGATCTTCAGCAAATGTTAATAGCATTGTCCAATGGGATATAGAAGGGTGAAAATGTTTCCAATGGCTTCAAGTGTTGGTAATGACTTGGAGTTTAAAGTATTTCCATAGCCTATGGGGTGAAGGTGTTATCTTTATTAGTCTTGAAGTGTTGCCATTGCCCCTGGAGCAAAGGTGTCAACATCTTTAATTTTAAAGCATTTTCCACAACCTATAGGGCATAGGCATCAATTTCTTTTATTTTGAAGCATTTCTTGTATCCCATGAGGTGTAAGGTGTTGACTTTATTGATTTTAAAGTATTTTCCATAGCTCATGGGCATAGGTATTAACCTTTTTTATTTTTAAAGTATTTTTTATAGTCCATAGGATATAGGCATTGAGTTCTTTAATTTGAGGTATTCTGTAGCCCGAGGGCCATAAGTGTTAACTAATTTGAGTTTGAAGTGTTATATAGTATGAGGGGCGTTAGTGTTAACTTCTTTGATTTGAGGTATTTTGTAGCACATAGGGTATGAGTGTTAATCTTTTCGAGTTAAAGTATTCCATATCCCATGAGGCACAGGTGTTGACTTCTTTGAGTTGAAGTAATCCATAGATCATGGGACATAGGTAACCTCTTTGAGTTTGAAGTATTCCATAGCAAATGGGGTGTAGGCATTAACTTCTCTGATTTGACAAATTTTGTAGCCCATGGGGCATAAGTGTTAAACCTCTTTGAGTCGAAGTATTCCATAGTTTGTGGAGTGTAGGTATCAAATTCTTTGATTTAAGATATTCCGTAGCTCGTGGAGCGTAGGTATTAACCACTTTGAGTTAAAGTATTCTATAGTTTATAGGGCATAGGTGTTAACTTTTTTTATTTGGGTACTTCATAAACCATAAGACATAGGTGTTAACCTCTTTGAGTTAAAATATTCCATGGTTTGTGGGTCATAAGTATTAATTTTTTTATTTGAGATATTTTGTAGCCCGTGAGCATAGGTGTTAATATCTTTGAGTTAATGCATTCCATATCCCATGGAGCATAGGTATTAACTTTTTTGATTTGAGATATTTCATAATATGTGGAGCATAGGTAGTAACCTCTTTGAAGTATTCTATAGCTTATGGGGTGTAATTGTTAATTTCTTTAGTTTTAGGTATTCCGTGGCCCATGGGGCGAGGTGTTAACTTCTTTGAGTTAAAGTATTCCATATCTCATGGGGCATAGATATTAGCTTTTTTGATTTTAGATATTCCATAGTCCGTGGGGTGTAGGTGTTAACCTCTTTGAAGTATTTCATAGCCTATGAGGCATAGACATTAACTTTTTTGATTTGAGGTATTTCATAACCCATGGGGTGTAGTTGTTAATCTCTTTGAGTTGAAGTATTCCATAGACCGTGGGACATAGGTGTTAACTTCTTTTATTTAAGATATTCCATAGCCCGTGGGATGTAGGAGTTAATCTCTTTGAAGTATTCTATAACCCATGGGATGTAGGAGTTAATTTCTTTTATTTGAGGTATTTTGAAACCCACAATGCATAGGTATAAGATCTTTGAGTTAAAGTATTTCATAACTCGTGAGGCATAGGTATTAACTTCTTTGATTTTAGGTATTCCGTAGCCCATGGGGCACAGGTATTAACCTATTTGAGTTGAGGTATTTCATAGCCCGTGGAGCATAGATGTTAATTTCTTTGATTTGAGATATTCCATAGCTTGTGGGGCATAAGTGTTAACCTTTTTAAGTTGAAGTATTCTATAGCTCGTGGGTCATATGTGTTAACTTTTTTGAGTTGCGGTATTCCATAGTCCATGGAGTATACGTATCAATATCTTTGAGTTGAAGTATTTCATAGCCCCGGGAGCATAGGTGTTAACTTTTTTGATTTGACGTATTCTGTAGCCTATTGGGCATAGGTGTTAACCTCTTTGGGTTGAAGTATTCCATAGCCCTTGGGATGCAAGTGTTCACTTCTTTGATTTGAAGTATTCCGTAGCCAGAGGAGCATATATGTTAACATCTTTGGGTTGAAGTATTCCATAGCCTATTGGGTATAGGTGTTAACTTCTTTGATTTGAAGTATTCTATAGCCCGTGGGGAGTAAGTGTTAACCCGTTTGAGTTGAAGTATTCTATAGCTCATGGGGCATAGGTGTTAACTTCTTTTACTTGAGGTATTTATTCACTATTTTTGGTGAAGCCTTCGAGTGCTGCTAGTGGCTTTGTAGCATATCCAGTGGAACTCAATTTTGACCTTGTTTAGTTCTATTCAAACTAGTTTTAGCTTGGGTTAGGATGATGGCCTTTCCCACTACTCATGGGGTTGGGTATGGTCTGGGAGTGTTGCCAAAGATTTAGCACACCAAGTAGGACTCAGCTTGGTCCGATTCAATTTCTTCTTCCACCTTATCCATGTTAGGTTTGATCTGTGCCTCAGACCTGAGTTTGTTATTTTGAACTTGATTTATCCTAATTTGGCTTGACCTGGTTAGGTTTGGTTTAGACTAGCTATAACCTAGTTTAGTTCTTAGTCCACATGGCTTTTGGTGTAACCATCTTTTAAGTCAATTTACTCATTCTTGTTTGCTCTAAGTTCATTTAATATTTTATCTGAGTCAATTTTGATTTTGTTATGGCCACATTAGCTTGTGTTCAATATTATTACTCATTAAATCAATTTTAAGTTTTAATCAATCATTTTGGTTGGGAAACCCTTGGGCTTGTCATGATAATATTACAATGGATTTGATGACCAGCCAATGGTCTAAGTGGTTGCAAGTTTGAGGGCTGACCAATAGACGTATGGCCAACCCAAGGGCTGGGTATGCTTTAACGAGCCCAAGGATTGGGCTGGCATGATTTGGTGGGTCTGATGGCTAGCCTATTAATGCGAGCCAGAGGGCTAGTTTGATTTAGCGAGCTCGAAAACTGCCTTATGGATGCGAGTCCAAGAACTTGCTTGATTCAACGAGCTTGAAGACTATCCTAATTTGGTATGCCCCAAAGCTAGTCTATGGATGCAAGCTCGAAGCTTGCTTATTTCAATGGGCTCAAAGACCAGCCTATGGATGTGAGCCCGAGGGTTGTATTGATGCAATGGGCCCAGAGGTTTGCCTAATTTTGCCAGCCCAATGGCTAGCATATGGATGCGAGTCCAAGGACTGGGTTGATTTGACGGACCTGAAAGCTAGCCTTTGGATGCGAGCCTGAGAGATGACTTGATTCAATGAGCCTGAAGGCTGACATAATTTGGTGGGCCGCAGGCTAGCCTATGGATGCAAGCTTGAGGGTGGCTTAATTTGGCAAACCTGAAGGCTGACATAATTTGGCGGGCCTGAAGGCTGGCCTTGTCCAAATTTATGAATTTTTGGTTCTTCTTATTCTTGTCCATGTTGGAATTGGTTCTTGCTATAGTTTCTCCTCCATCTTTACAAACTTTCTTGGTGGACTCCAAAATATGAGTTTCCTTATGATGGATAGCGCCATGGTGTGCAAGGAGAGTGGTTCAGGGGTGGCTGCAGTGTTGAAGAAGACCGTTGAGGTGCCAAGGATAGCGGGTGGTCATGGGGTGATAAAGTCTTGACAACACTTCTATGACCGTGGGTGGCTATGGTGGTGGTGGAATTTTGTCGATACCTCAAAGGAGGCCACGGGTAGCTGTGATGGTGGTGGAATTTTGTCAATGCACCAAAGAATATGGGTGGTCGCAATATTAGTGAAGCTTCATTAATGCACCAATGACAACAAGCAGCTATGATGTTGGTGGAATTTTGTCAATGTGTGTAAGAAGCCATGCATGACCACGGTGTTGGTGGAGACATTGATGCTCAAAGCCACGAGTGGCCACAGTGTTGGTACAGCAAGGGAGGCACTAGTAAGGTTCGGACGTCTGGTTCTCTCAGGCTTGTTCCTCTAAGTAAAGGCAGTAGGGCATCATCTCTTGGAGATCAAAGGAACATACGGCAATGAGGGCCTAGAGCAACAATAATAGTAGAGTTCTTGCGAAAGGTATGGAAAATGGAGAGTAACATCGAAAAGAGAAATGAAGAAGAGGAAGGAAATTTTATATCCTTTAGCCTTGATGATGCCTTCCTGGTCTCTTTCTCATTGGCATGATCTCTTCCTTTAACTCCCATAGAACTTCCTCAAGGATTGGCCTTTGAATTCACCTTTGATCTGTGTAGAATCTCCCCAAGAATCAAGTGTAAAAGTGTATAAAATCCATGTGCCCTAACCCCCCTTTATATAGGGTTGAGAGAATCTCTAATTTTGGTGATTGATTGATTTGATTTGAAGATTTGATGGATATATTCTTGCCATAAATCTTATATTTTAATCCCAAATTGATATATTTCAAGATTACACCTTTCTTGATTGAAAGTTCTATTGATCTTCCAAAGATTTGAAGAGAATTTGTTTCTGATTTTGCAGATCACAATGGGTAATTGGACACCCGATTAAGAGCAAAAGCGCATACAATTTGTCAAAACTAGATGTCCAATTGTGAGTGGAGGTTTCTTAGTCCTATCAAATTGGTCATCCAATTTGGAACTGGTTGTCTAATATGGCTCAATTCAATATTTTGGGCCCAAATATTCAGCACTTATTTATTTCAAATTGGACCCAAATCATTCTTAATTAAACTCAAAGGCCAACTCTAATTTTTGTTAAACTTGAAGTAGGAGTTGGGATGCAAAAGCCACTTGACACTCAACTTGAAGAGCATCTTATTGAAATCAAAGAGTCCACCACTGAACAAAAAATGGTTTGTGTCAAACCTATAGAGTAGCTTGTCAACTTCATTATCAACAAGAGCTTAAAACTTGACGCAAACCTCATAGAGCTGTTGAGCACCAAGTTAGGATAATTTTTGCGAAAGGGTCAAGATGTTTTTGCTTGGTCTTCCGAGGACCTATTTGGCATCGACCCCTCCATGGCACAACACGAGCTTGCGGTAGTGAAAAATTACAAATTGGTCAAGCAAAAAATGAGACATTTCACCCTCAAAAGTCAAAAAAGCCATCGCCAAAAATATAAGAAAACTTCTCAATGCAAGGTTCATCAGGAACTTCATTACCTCGAATGGCTAGCAAATATAGTAATGGTAAAGAAGCCTAATGGCAAACGGAGAATATGTGTTGACTTCATCAACCTAAACAAAGCTTGTCCAAAGGATGGTAACCCTCTACTGAAGATAGATCAACTAGTAGACTCTACTTCAAACCATCAACTCTTGAGCTTCTTGGATGCATTCTTGAGTTATCACCAGATTTGAATGCACCCCAAAGATGAAGAGGAAACCACCTTCATCACTGACCAAGGCACCTTATATTACATCGCAATGACTTTTAAGCTAAAAAATGCCAATGATATACCAAAGAATGGTGAATACGATTTTCCAAGCTCAGTTGGAAATGAATGTGGAGGCATATAACATACTAGTATAAGCCTCCATGTCCAAGGACACTTGACAGACTTAGAAGAAACATTCAACATACTTCAGAAGTTCAAAATAAAGCTAAATCTAGAAAAGTGTGTCTTGTAAGCTCAAGAAAGTTTCTTGGCTACATCATCTCAGAAAAAGGAATCAAAGCTAATCTAGAAAAGATTGAAACAATCATGAATGTGAAACCTTCAAGAACTATTAATGAAATGTAGAGGCTTATGGGATGATTGGCGACACTCAATCATTTCCTATCTGGGTTGATGAAAAATGTCTACCTTTCTTCAAAACTCTAAAGCAAAATTTGGGATTTGAGTGGATGAAAGAGTGTGACAGAGCCTTTGAAGATCTTAAATGATACCTAGCTGAACTGCCATTATTAGTGAGACTTGAACCAAACGAGGTGCTCTTCCTTTACATAGAAGCCTTGGATCAAGCAATCAGCTCGGTCTTAATATGTGACCAAGATGGGAAGCAGCATCCCATATACTATGTCAGTCATGTACTCATAGGGGTCAAGACTCAATACTCTCTATTAGGGAAATTAGCGTACACAGTGCTACTAGCAACACGAAAGCAGCACCCCTGCATGGCTAGCCTCAGCTTCGATAGGTTTGATATTGAGACAAATTTTCATGGAAAGTCTCTACCAACCAAGCTATTTGGAGACCTCCATTGTGAATGCGGTGAGCACTAAACCTAATTGGCTTCACCTTATAATTTCCTACTTAGGGAAGGACAACTCTCCAAAGATCCAAGGGAAGCTTAGAGGCTTAGGAGGATGGCTCCAAACTTCATATTAATAGATGGAGTGCTGCATAAAAGGTCCCTCACACTACCACTTCTCTGTTGCTTGAGACCCAAGGAGGTAGACTATGCTTTACGTGAAGTTCATGAAGAGATATGCAGAAGTCATGGTAGAGGATGAGCTTTTGCACATAAGCTCCTCAAACAAGGCTATTAATGGCTCAACATGTCTTCTAAGGCATCCAAGTTCATTTCTAAATGTGAACAATGTCAAAGACATGCCTCAGTCTAACTGTTTGACTTCAACAAACTCAAGCCGCATGGTCTTTCAATCAATGGAGAATGGAGATCCTAGGCCCTTTCCCAATAGCCTCTAGATAGAGGAAGTTCTTGGTGGTCACCATTGACTACTTCACTAAGTGGGTAGAAGTCGAACCCCTTGCAACAATCACTGAGAGGAAGATCAAGGAGTTCCTCGGAAAGAACATAATTTGTAGGTTCAGACTCACATGAATGCTGGCCACTGATAATAGAAAGCAGTTTGATAGCTCAAGATTCGAAGAATATTTTAGCAACCTCTAGATCGAGCAAAGGTTTACCTTGGTGGCATACTCCTAATCTAATAGCTTAGTTGAGGTAACAAATCAAACCCTTCTCTCAGGTATAAAGAAGCGCCTAGAGAGGGCAAAGGGAGCTTGGGTCAAAGGACTACCACATCTCTTGTGGCCCTACTAGACTACCACCTAGATGGCAACAAGAGAGTCCGCCTGTTATGCTGGCTTATAGATTCAAGGTGGTTATACCCATGAGGTCAGGCTTACATCACCATGAGTTAAAACTCATGATCCCAAGGTAAACGAGACAAATCTTTGAGCTAAAAAAACCTCATTTGGAAGTTAAAGAGAAAGCTCACACCATGATAGCTGAGTACTAGTGATGGATAGTCTGATACTGTAATGCCCGAGTTCGTAATTGTGAACTACGACTAGGTTACTAGGTGCTCCATTAAGTTGAAATTATTGATTGAGTCTCAGGGAAGCTATCACCAAACTAGATAGGCCTACTCAAAATCTCCCAATCTATGGGACTAGAAACCTTCAAAATTAAGCACCCAGATGGTAAAGTGCTTCCCCAAACTTGGTGTGTTACAAACTTCAGAAGGTTTTACCTTTAATATAATCTCTTATTTTCTTTAGAAGATTATTTATCACTGCAATAAAAAAAACTAGGCTTTTCTGGCTCTACAATCCAATCAGGTGTTTTGGTGATCTCAAGGTATCACTTAAAAAATTTGGCTTTACTGGCACTACAATCCAACTAGATGCTTCGATGACCCAACTGAGGTATCATCAAAAAATATAACTTTACTCACCTTATGGTCCAACCAGGTATTTTCAGTGACTCCATTAAGGTATCATCCAAAAAAGTTGGCTCTGCTGGCCCTACTATCCAACTAAATGCTTCAGTGACTCCACCGAGGTATGACCCAAAAATCCTAGCTCTATTGGTCCTATGGTCAAATTACATGCTTTAATGATTTTATCAAGGTATCACACCAAAAAACCTAGCTCTGCTTGCCCTACAGTCCAACCAGTACTTCGGTGACCCTACTAGGTATCACTCCAAGAAACCTAGCTTTGCTGGCCCTATAGTCCAATCAAGTGCTTCAATGACCCCATTGAGGTATCATTCCAAAAGACTTGGCACTACTGGTCCTATAATCCAATCAGGTGCTTCAATGACTCCACTAAGATATCACTCCAAAAAACTAGGTCTATCAGGCCTACAGTCAAAATAGGTACTCCGGTGACCCCACTAAAGTATCACACCAAAAAACCTGGCTTTGCTGGCCCTATCGTCTAATCAGGTATTTTGGTGACCCCACTAAGGTATCACTTTGAAAAACCTAGCTCTGCTATCCCTACCATCCAACTAGGTGTTTTGGTGACCCTATGGAGAGATCACTCCAAAAAATCTAGTTTTGTTGGCCCTATGGTCCAACTAGGTGCTTTGGTGACTCCTACTAAGGAATCACCGTAAAAAATTGGCTCTACTAGCCTGACAGTCCAACTAGGTGTTTCGGTAACCCCACAAAGGTATTACTTCAAAACACATAGCTTTGTTGGCCTTACAATCTAACTAGGTGCTTCAATGAACCTACTGAGGTATCACTCCAAAAAACTTGACTCTACTAGCCCTACGGTCCAACCAGGTGCTTAGTGAACCCACCAAGGTATCTCCTTACTCATCACCCCAGGATTCCATGTCCTCGATTCCCTCTTATCGAAACTCAACCTTCGGATGCAGTCTTCCAGGCTTGCTGGGTACACATTCCTGATGTCTTCAGCCCACCATTCTATGAACCTGGAAAAGAAGAAAGAAGATAGGTCGGGATCGCTTGCTGTGAGTTCGTGCCTTCCCCCTTTCTTCTTTCTATTCCGGCTACAAAGTCTATATGACGATGCGGCTCGAAGGCTTGCTGACACTTCTCATACCACTTCCTGTACTCTGAAAGCTAGTCAGAAGAAATTACAGAAAAACCATAAATAAATGAATTACCATACGTTGAATGAAAGTGATGTAACTCAATATTGGGATAGAGCAAGCAGAGGAATTCAACCAACGTATATATGGTTGTTGTAAGTCAAATCTGAATCAACAAAGTTTGCACACTAAGTTATTCTATTTAATATAGTCAAAAGAAAAGAAGGAAGCCACAAAGTCAAAGCTATTGAATGAAGTTCCAGATCGTGCTTGGAGTGAGTAACTATTCTTTCTTCCCCTACCTGTCGAAGGACTCAGAGGAAGCAAAATAGAAAACTGAACTCTTAAATAGCCATGACGATTAGCTGCTTTACCAGTTCGGGTAAGAGGTAATTGAGTGTAAGGAATTCTTTAATAAAAGACAGGTAAACCAAGATGGACAGCTTTAGTAGCGTCGGATCTTGCTGCTAACCGTTGCAATAACCTATGTCAATAAGAGTCAAAGTAAGGGTCAATCGGTAATGCACCAAGCTCTGCCAGTCCAGCCAGTACAGGAGGGCAGTCGGTAGAGCCTGTAGGTCAGTCTTTCAAGGGGTTTGGTGGATAATGGAAAATGGAAAGCGCTTTCTTCGAATTTCTGTCTTGCAGAAGACGCTAAGGGCTATGAGTTGCTGCTTAAGATGTTGACACTGTAACTGGAGCTGTAGTAGCTAATGTAGTATCTGTGACGGGGACAGTCCGCCCAGAAGCAGAGAGATATCCTTGTGAACCTCTAAAGCTTTTTCCAATGGACCTCTGATCCGGTAACAAAAGAAGTGGAAGAAGAAGGAACGAATACAGAATAGTATCGGAAGCGTCAGTGTCCACTGCTTACGATTCGATAGAGTCTGAGTTGGTAGAGGAAGTTTTATACCTTTAACTGCAGGATATAAGTTTTTGGTATCGCAAAATAAAAGAGAGGAAGACAAACTAGCCAAGAGACAGAAAAAGGTAGAGACCTTACACCGTTCGGGACTAAGGGCGGCGGGGAATACGTACGATAGGCTGGGGGTAGGAGTAGTACTGGACGGACATAGAGAGAATATATCTGCGGAAGGAGAGAGAAGTAACGTAGTAAGCGATTTTCAGACTTCGACTTTGCGCTTAGAAAGAGAAAAAAGACTCGCTCACTGAAGCAAGAAAGAAGCGTACGGCTTACTAAGACAGACGGCTATGAGCACTCATACACATGTTCTCGATAGAATAGGAGAATACTCCCTGACAACAATGGGAGAGACTACCAAGACTTAATGCTTAGAAGAATGGAAGGAATAAAAGATTCAAAGAACTATGCTACAAGGAATAAGGATATCACCAAGCAAGACGGCCCCTTACACGACTCCTAGCAATACATGGAAAGCTTCCAAGGATTAACCTTTGAAGGATAGGGCAATGGATATGATGCCGCCGGCCAGCAACCTCATAACCTAGAGCTGATGCCCTTACTCGTTGATTGGATGTAGGGATTGACTTTGTCTCTTTCCTCTGATTTTTGGGTTCATAACCGGTGCTATTGAATCTGCAGTTAAGGGAATATCACCAGTTCTTGGAATAAGAGCTCTGGGACTTTCAGGAAGAGAAGTGGGCAAATTCTGGGCAATGTAGCAGTATTTTGCCTTGCCTTTCTTACTGTACTGGATTTCCTGCTGCAATTTCATCAGACTAAACTATGAAATGAGAATGAAAAGAGTGCGCATATAGCTTCTGAGTCCACCGATCCGATCCCGATTGATAGTTGACGCGTTAAAGCCGTATAGCTATCGCTTGAGTTTTCTTGCTCGGATTGATAGCGTTATGCGCCTATTAGTTAGCGGTAGGAAGATTGCTGGCGCACTGAAAGCAAGATCGAAGAACAACGTAGTCGCCAGGGCAGCATCGAAACTGACACCACGTAGCTTTCGAATACAGTACAGAAGGAAGGAGCGAACGAATACCGTACTTTACTTATGTAACCTCTTCTTTCCGGTTAAGGGGGTATGGAACCTCTTCTCAATTCTCAATTCTCATTTCCCGAGCTACAGAGTCGTTATCACTACTACTAGTTGGACCGGCTTAGTGGGACCGATGCGAAAGAAGGAGCGTGTGAGCTTTTACCCATTGGAAGGTATGGGACCTTCCCTATGCGCTCTTGTTCTTCCCTTGCGTAAGAGCTTCCCTACTTCAGAGTGCAAACCGTACTTCATGTTGGCTTTTCCCTGAAAATAGGATCAAATCGCAGGAGTCAACCAACGTATAGAACTTTGACCGTTGAGTCCAATTTCACCTATCTCTACCGACCCGTCTCATACCTGCCGAGTGGCGAACGGAGTATAATATTGCCCGATGCGAACTTCCATATGCGCTCAAGCCTATAGCCTTCCCGCCCGGCAGCCCTCTGGCTATTATTGTTTCCTCCCGCACTACAGTCTTTGATGTTTACGCGCCGCGCGCGCGAGACCGCCTTATCTTATCAGCTCAAGTTCTCACCTACGCTTTGGCTCTTGTACTTAGCCCACCGGAAGCCATACCTCAATCTTCAATCCGACGGTCGGGGTTAATTAATTGAGCCTTGTCGGGCGAGCCACCTTACGAAATGCCCTAATCTTCCATGCATAAGAAGCCCCGGCCACTGACCATCTTTGGAATCAGAAGAACGCGGTCCATCGAATCCATAGTGGGAATGTTCGGAATCCGATCTTCGAGCTGAAAGCGAAGGTTTGCTACCAAACCCAAAGGAGC
Organism: Trichopus zeylanicus subsp. travancoricus; assembly: GCA_005019695.1. Classification (NCBI taxonomy): domain Eukaryota; kingdom Viridiplantae; phylum Streptophyta; class Magnoliopsida; order Dioscoreales; family Dioscoreaceae; genus Trichopus; species Trichopus zeylanicus. The sequence continues at coordinate 28,204 of RXID01019379.1, read as the reverse complement.
CAGCGTTGAAAGAGGCATTTTGCCCAGAACCGCACTATACAATAGTCTTTACCCCCCTCCCTGCGTCGGCTAGCCAGCTAGTTCCCAATCAGAGTTCGAGTTTTGATACGATTGCCTAGTGTCAGTCCCTAATCGTTATTGGCAGACATTGCAGCCCGTCTAATACCCGGGCTTCGGGCACCAGGCACAGCAGACAGAAAGCAACTCAGCCAGCAAGCAAAGCTCTCGGGCACACTCAAAGGGCGAAGGAAGGAGCAAGGGCTCAATTTATAGGGCTGTTGACGAGTCCCCTTACTGGGTCCTGACTTTCCAACAGATTATGAAGCAGAAGCCGAAATCCGGGAAGGCATTGTCTGAGGTCCTTCCCGACGCCCTTAGCCGCATTCGATGGGATGAGGAGGACTCCATTCAAGATAAGCGGCTCGGCCGCCGATGTCAAGCATTCTTTTGAAACCAATGCAAATAAAGCATCCGATTCGGCACCTCAAAGTGTAACCGAAGTAGTACCACAAGCCAAGGCTAAGCCCCTTTCGTCGGTCAAAGCTTTAGTCTCAATTAAGGCCTCGAGCTAAAACCCTTTCCCTTTTGTCAAGGTAAGGGTCGAGGTCTGAAGCCTACCCTACCCCCACGAAGGGAGAAGGTGAGAGACTTTACAATCTCTCTTTATGTTATGTCGAGCGGCCTTTCTTTTCCTTTTTTCTTTTTGCGAAGGTCAAATAAAAGTGCCGGCAAAGCATAGGAATTATTGTAGTAAACGTACTTGGAGGGCCCAGACTGTTCCATTCAGCTAACTAGAGCGGATCTTACCCCTTGCCCTTGCCCGTGCGCTGCTGCCCTAGAGGAGGGACCTCGCTTGCTGTATGTAGCGCGTCAGGTCTGCTCCTTTGGAGGGAACCTACCCCTCCTTCCAGGAGGAAAATTCTTGATCTCAATTCGAGAAGGTCGTGTCGTGTACTGCAATTCACCTCTGTAGAGGGTTTGCGGTAGGGGTATAGAACTCATTTTGGGGTTGTGAGCCCAGTCTTTCAACTAAAGCTCTTGACCCGATATCAACAGCGTAAGCGAGCCGCCAAGCAAGCGAATAAGTATGTATGCTTGCCAAGGGCATGCATTAACGCGGCGCTAAAGGCACATTGAAAAGTCCGGCTGCTTGTCAACTGCTTTTCCGCAAGCTCCGTCACGAAGTGCATTCATCTCTTCTTCCATGGCTTCTTCCTGTAAGGGTTTTTGGACTGGACCATTCACTTCTCTTGCGACGCTTAAAGGGCTTTCCCCTTTAAAACAAAAAAAAAGCAAAGACAAGAAAGAGGTGCGATCCTCTACTTGAGCCTATACTGGAATGCGAGCCTACGCTTACTTAACAACTAAACGAAAATGAACTCTACGATCAGTCGCAGGCGATCGATCCGATCCCTATCGTTTGTATGAGACCTCCTATCTCCGATACTTGCAGGCGAGCTTCTACTTGACTGACTGGATCTATTTCCATAGCTTCTGTTCCCACTGGGTCAGCTGCCGATACTTGCCTTTCGACTCAATCGCTAGACTTGCTTCTTCCGCAGCTTCTGATGCAGCTTGTTCCCCTGCTTCCCTTCCATCCGACCGCTTTCAGATCCAATAAGGCCTCTACAGGATATCTGCTTGAAGTAGTAAACTGTCTTCCTGCTTTCTCTTTCCTTCCCACCCTGCCTCTCTTAACTCCCAAAGGCAAGAGCGTCAGCCGATACCTCGGAGTGACGATAGCACAGGTGCGATCGGATACCAAAGCTAAGGGAAAGGAAGTCAGTTCATCTACTTTCACTCTTATCTCCGATACTGGTGCGAGCCTCTACTTATTAGAATTCGAAAAAGCGGTTAGCGGTCATTTCTATAGGTTTGTTCCGATTGAGGCCAGCCCTGCCTTCCAGTGAATTGAATGTATCCCGCGCTCCTATACGTGAAATCAAACTTGACTTCATTCCCTAAAGGAGAGTCCTGGCTTCTTCGATCTACCCTCTCCTCCACTATATGGATTTCCCTACCTCTCTGATACGACATAGAGTAAAGCAAACCTCCCGCTCATGGAAACAAGACTATGCACTTTACTGGCAATCTTGACTCTACCTCAAAATTGCATTTCCTGCTCTTTCTTAGAAAGAAGAAAAGCTGTCTTGCCTATCTATTCACTTATGCCTGTGAAATCCTATACTGTTGGTTGCTTATCCAGTTTCTTCTCAAGAAATAGAACTCATGGGCGTACCGCAAGGGCATTCGCCAGTCGATACTTTACAAGACTGAGAAACTCCACCCTTTTTTCCTTTAGCTTAGCTCCCTATAGAGAGAGAAAAAGCCTACCACCTCCCTGATCCATCCATTCCAGTCTCGGATCTCATTTTTGAAGTAAGGGAAGCGCTAGAAAAGAACCATTTGGCAAGATCAGAAGCAAGTTCTTTCTTAGGCTCCAGTATCAAGGCAGTGAGGCGGTAGGAGATGAAGAAAAGTAAGGCAGAGGCAGATTTCGAGTTTAAGGGCATTATCGGAAGAAAAAGCAGACAGTTGTTGTAGAGGTAGCGGACCTATCTCAAGGAAAGTGTAGAAGGCGCGGGAGCAGGAATCGATCCACCAATAGAGAAAGTATCGGATTGAAACTCCACAACTGTGTCGGTATCGGCTAGAGAAGACTTATTTAGGCCAGGAGAGGTAGCTGATCTTGTCTTAGCTTTGGAGGTCAGGGAAGACACAGACTTTCTTTCTTTAGTACATTCAGTGTTGGAAGGCAGGAGCGGTAGACAGACCATCATACCACTTTCTTTTCATTAGAATTGGAGAGCTATGTTGTTACGGCTCTTCTCTTTGCTTTTAGATCGCAGAGGAGACTTTTACATAAGTGAATAAAGCAAGACTTCAAGGACAGCGTCAGTGAGTCAAGGTGCGCGGTGATCGTATGTTCTATGGTATGGTATTTTTCGGCTAATGACCGTCTTAGCAATATTTAGGTAATAAGAAGGGGAAGAAAAGAAGCTAGGGAATGTATTTCGTATCATATAATGTAGCTTAATATCCACGAGACTTGATCGAGAGACGACAAGGGTGGTGCACTGGAAAGTTCATCAGTTTAGTTGATCGATGGTGTCTGTGTTCAGTCGATAGGAAAGAACGTCGATCAGAAAATCATCCTCCTTTCTTCATATCTAAAAAAAGTGGAGCCCGACGAGACAACTGCTTGAGACTTTCTTCTTGAAAGCGATCCAGCCCTAGCGTTATGAACTGCAACTGACTTACGATCCTATACTTCCGATGTGCTCTCCTATTTTTAAGTAGTCAAAGAAGGTCAGTCCAAAGATAGAAAGAATGAAGATTCAGACTCCCCCGGGCACTCAACGAAAGGAGAAGTCGACCGCACATCTTTAATTCCCACGATCCTATGCCAATGCAACAAAGGCAACATAGAAGAGACCGTGAGACAGCGGATGTCCCAATAAAGAAGGTTTGTCCTCCATGCCAAAGTTCCGAACTCCCTCTCTTCTTGCTTACTTACGTAACTGCCTCTACCTCTACAACTAGGAAACTCTCCTATGCTATGGCATAGCATAACAATCTTCACGTGGCTGCACTGCGGATTGAAGATAGAGAAAAAACAAAAGCAGGTGTTGGTCTTTCTCATGCCATACTCCGTAAGGTAAGGTGAAGCAAGAGTCTAAACTGATGGACCGTAGATAGAGCAATCTCCACGTTTACTCGCCGATTCCGCATGGATAGGCCTTGGGACTGATTGGATCCCATTAGGACCCCCGCAACCTTATTCTTATCTGCTTACTCGTCTCAGTCTCTAGTCTCTTCTCTTTGACTAGCTGCCTGTTCTGAATTGCACACCATCCAAGTAAATTGTTCACCTGACCGCCGCTATCTGTATCGCTTACACGCTACTCTAATTGGCATGCTCCCACCCTATCTTGCTCAGCATCTTATATACATCCTCTCTCATGTGCTGTGACTTGACTCTTTCAAGGGAGACCCACATGCAAGCGATTACAGCTAGCCTCCTTGTCATCGTTACCAGTTTCCAAGGCAGATGTCACTGTCTGCTTTCATTCTTCTTGGCTCCCATCTGTCTCAATCCCGGGGTGTCCCCCTATCAACAATGTGTCCTAAGTACACTAAGGACTGGTTTGCACTTGGACGACTAGTTTTTCTCCTCGAGCCGATTCTCTTGTTGAGTTTTGTGTCTCGTGTTTTGAATTTCTATTTTCTTTGTGTTCAGCCTGTCTATAACGCTTAGTTTGAGCTGGTTTCTGAGAGCAAAGGCCGCAGGCTCGTCACGGTGAAAAAACTAGTTAATCAAACGCAGAATGTTAGTATTAAATCTCGATTGGGTTGATGGTATGTGAGCCTGAAAGGACTCAGATGGCTGAGCTAGGTTAGCGAGACTATCTAACTAAAGGAAGGACTGTCCGGGCCGGCCCGATCCAAAAAGCTTGCTTCATTGGTTGACGCTACGTGCCTCATATGGGGAGAGAAGCCGAGTGCATGGCCTAAAGACTGTCTACTCATGAGTGAGAGGGAGTGAGGCTTTATCTGTCTCCATTCATGGCCCCTTATCCCCGGACGGGAGATTTCCGGGACCACTTTCTTGCCATAGCTGCACTCCTATTCTGGCTTGTGTCAGGTCGATGGCTCGGCGCTCCTCTTTATGGTAAGAGCGTGGGCACAGAGGATGCCACCTCAATTTCGTTATCAAAGTTCCAAAAGATTAACATTTTCTGTAGGTACACATCTATTCGAGACTTGGAAGGGATTGGATCCAAGTAGAGCATTAAAGTTCGACGACGTATCGACGACAAAGAATGCAGTAGGGACTGAAATCTTCCCTACCTTGAGGTTCACTGGGCTTTCGCCTTCGAGACATTCCCGGAAAATCCACACACCGACACATCGGATGGGATTAAGTCTGAGATCGTCTTCGAGAACCGAGAACTTTTTCAACAGCTAAAAGCAGCCCCGTTATCGACTAACACTCGATTCACGGGCTTCCCCTCCAGTTCTTAATATAAAGAGGTTTGAGGTGCTGCGTCATACCTTGCTCTGCTTTCTCGAAGGTTATAACGTCTCGCTCTTCCTCCCCTGGGCAATCATCAGGGAAACAGAAGGCCTCTTGTTGGTCGGGGTCTATGTGCAATATCTCTCTTGCACATAGACACGAAAGAGATTTGACATAGATCTTTCCCGGCTCCTCCTCTCTCTCAGCCCCCTTCTTTTCTTCTTTGCTTTGCAGCCCATTGCGCTGCTTCTTCCTCAGGTTGAAGTTGTAGGAAGCCTTCTTTTTCGACAGGACCAGGGATTGTGTGCTCGTCTATCTTATAACCCGTAGGACTGTATAGTGGAATAGTTGGAAGGGCGGCGTTAAGGATCTCTTGAAGATGCGAAACTCGAGTGGAAAGCATCCATGCTCTTCTCCGGTTTAGGGTCCTAAAAAAGTCAAAGAGTAAGAGAGTCAAAGTCAAGCATTCCAATTGGTTGGCTTCTAGAGACAGAGTTACCATTGAGAGTTGCCTACCCCCGCCCTCGGGTCATGAGCCGGCTTAAGCCCGGAAGTTCCTTCGCTTCCTTCTCCTCTTGCTTTCTTTCTTTCTGTCTTCTTGTTTAAGGTCCAAAGCTTTCTGTACAGACAGGAGTTTAGTCCTGACTTGGGGGATGTCCTCCAACAGGGAGCCATATTGTTGCTTGCTCCATGACTTAAGGGTTGTCCGGACGTTTTTGATATAGGATGGATATTGGATTTCCATAGGCTCGGCAATTCCAAGCTTCTTGTACCACAGGTTTTCAATCCAGTGATTGAAGAAGAGGCGGTGTCGAAGTGGAGTCCGGAGAACAGCAAACAAGTAGTGGAGAGTGGTCGGAGATTCCCGGATCGTAAGCAGCAGCATATGAAGAAGGGTAGACGGTTAACAAACTTGGGTTTACCATGACACGATCAAGCCTCGCAGCAATGGGATTGGCTTCTTGGTGATTTGCCCAAGTGTATTTCTATCCATAGGTTTTGAGATCTTCAAGCTTGGTAAAAAGCAAGCAATAAGGGGAAACGGAATTTCCACTCGACTTGGATATCATAATATATCTAGTGAAAAAGGATGGGAGATAGGAAAAAAAAAGGGACTAATCATAAATGAAAGAGGTTCACTAAAAATCTGACTATTGGCAGGTCTCTTTGTATGTGTTGTCCGGAAAGAAGAGGACTTAATGATTACCGGAACCAGAAGTCAAAATTGTTGTAGACTATAAAAACGTCTTTCGAAGAGACCCGGCCATTTCTCAAGAACAATAGCTAAGGGTCCCGATACTACCACTTGGATCTGGAACCGGAATGCGGATGCTCACGATTTTTATAGTCATACCAGTGATTTAGAGGAGATCTCTCGAAAAGTATTTAGTGCTCATTTCGGTCAACTCTCCATTATCTTTCTTTGGCTGAGCGGCATGTACTTCCACGGTGCCCGTTTTTCCAATGTTGAAGCATGGCTAAGTGATCCTACTCACATTGGACCCAGTGCGCAGGTGCGGTCAAGAAATATGGAATGGTGATGTAGGCGTAGGAGCACGGCTCTGAGCTTTATAAGCATGCGCATCGTCTTTCCCGATCTAACAATGAAATTGGAAGAAAAGCCCTACTGTACGTACTTCCTTTCTTTCCCTTCTTGCTTCCCTCTCCTCTCGCTCTTCTTAAACTACCCGCTAACTATATGTTGGCGCTTTCAGTAACTAAGAGTCAATCAGGTGCGTAATCAAGCTAATCTCATTCCTTAGGCGCTGGAGCAATAGGAGATTCAAGAGTTGACTTTACGTTGAATACAGTTCGACGCATAGATGGAATGCTTCAAGCCGCCGCCGAAAGCTTTTTAGTCAAGTACGCAGGAAGAGTTTATAGGTAGAGGAATAGGGCATTCCATGTAGCATTCTTTGGCACGCTTCAAAGATGATTCAGGTAGGAAAGAAGGGGCTATGGCATGAAGCTTGGTTCATTCATTTCTTTGGAATCCCTCAAAGGAAGGGAAGGTTCGGACAGAAGCGTTAAAGAATAACATACGTAATGAACGAGCGTGAACCGCGGATCAAACTCTCATGTTGCAGATCCTAGTTCGCTTACTAATCGCTTTCGGGACCAGTCAACAATGGCATGAAGCTGACGTGGCATAGAATCGGATGCCTTAGTCGAATGATCGGACAGATGAAAGGAGAACTATAGAGGCATCTGGATTTTCTTCGGGTTTGGGCTTGTTGTATAATCGTCAGATTTCAGTATGGATAAACGCTCTGCTCTATGCTAGCTGGTAGCTCTCCTGAGAGTCGCTCTTCTCTTAGCCTCTTGTTAGCATGCCCCCCCTTTCTTTAAGTTAAGCAGAAAAAGCCTCTGAAAAAGATCAGATAGGAACCTCTAACAACTATCTAAAAAAGGCCTTATTTTCTTTCATATGTGTGTAAGTATGCAAGACCGCTAACATAGTTCAAGGCAGGGGCGGGCTGGCTGTTCATGAGGGGGCGGTGCCTAACATCTTCCCCCATCTGTACCTTACCTCCGAACCTATTGAGGGTTGGGTTTGGTCTGGGTCGAGCCAACTTTTTCTTGGTTTTCACTAAGTGATGACTCCCTTTATTTTCCGCCCGTCACGTATGAGCTAGTGGCGTACTCCCGGGCCCAAGTGTTAGGGAAAGGCCCAAAGAGCTCCTCGGTATCTTGGTGATCACGTCGCTGGGTGCTCACACCACCCAAAGCAAAGTCCTGTCACTTCCTCTTCGGACCTCTTCTATTGTCGTAATGCGGCCCCAAAGCAAAGTTCTTTATTCTTCCTACGGCCTACGGACTGTGATCCTCCTTTTTGATAGCATTACATCATTCATTCAAGGCCACATGACCCCCTACAACAAGGGCCTTCTCCTGGGCATTATCTATAGCTTAAAAGCAGCAAAGTCTTGATTGGATACCGGATGCATAGAATTTTCCGCAGTGCGATTCACCGGCCATCACTCTCTATCGCTGGGAAGAACTCCAAGCTGTAAGGGAATCGAATCGCGTCTGTATAACCCTTTCTAAGATAAGCTTTAATTGGAACTTCTTTTCTCGATCAATTGGACCCACCCTATTGAATAACATGTGTTTCATTCGAAAGGCTAGGAGTTTTAGGGCTTTAGTCCAGGAAGCAGATGCCTATTCATCTCATCCGGTAATATTGGATCTACGAATACCGGGTTATTGACTTTTTTAAGAAAAACACTACACTCTTGAAACCTAACGTAAGGAATGGGCTAAAAACCGAAGGATGAAAGCTCGAGGTGAAGTGAAAAGAAGACGCCCGCTCAGAAGCTCTAACGGAAAAAGGGCTCCAAAAGCACGCGCCTAGAACGTTTGTGGGCTAATCATCCTCCCCCTCAGTGGTGAAGTAGAGCTGGAAGGCTTCCCGAGGGAAGCGGGATTGCTGATATCTTCCTCAGGTTGGGTTTGGCTTACTTAGTTGAAAAGGAAAAGGTAAATCCGGCCAGTTATCCTAAGCTTTTTCGTTATGTATTATTTTATTCCACTTGCTTGCACCAGATTCAACAAGATCGGCCATAGAATCGAAGAAAGGAATGGGAACATAGCGAGAGACTCTCGATTCGCTGCTCTACATTGTGAGAAAGTGGAATAAGAAAGGTTTCTTTTTTCCCTCAACAACAACAAGAAAGAGGCCTACTTGAGAACGTTTTGAGAGGCTCACGGGGCTAGACCCATCGCAGACCAAAAAGAAATTGACCCCGTCAGAAAGAGTCCTTCGAATCAATTCATATCGGACATAGGGACCGGTTAATTTTCCTTCTTCAGGTTTTATACAGGTCCATTGGTAGCCGGAAGCTTTTTAGTCAAGATAACATCAAATCTTCCTAAACCTGTTTTAGTGCTTGCTGAGGTTTCAACCCGCTTCCTTCTTTATGTCGGTTGCGGGGGAGGGCGCTTAACCAATCCAATAAAAAGGGAAGAAGGAGCAGGTTCGATGCAATTGATGGAGTTGCTTGTACGATTGGCTTAGTCTTCAGTTTCCCTCCGAAGGGAAATGGAAATTCTCTATTCTCATAGTTTTGTTTTTTCGAAACTTTCAGGAAGCTCCACAAAAAGAATTTCTTATATAAAGTGTGCCGAACTCTGCTTTCTATCTTTCCTCAAGTGTCTTAGTTGAACGAGAAAGCAGAGCTAAATAAATGACCATAGCGAGCGACTACGCGAGACTACATCCATATCCCGCCAACTAGCTATATGTTTTTTTTTAGAAAGAAAGAGGGCGTAGCGGGGACCGCTATGTCGCTTTGATGTGTCACTCATTTCCTCATCTCCAACTAGGTTTTCTAGCCGAAATATAAAGCCAGCAACCTGAAAAGAATGCAGGTTTTGGCTTGCCCCTATCGTTTTCAAGCTACAGCTCGAAAGCAGGCCTTACCTTTAAAGGGCTTTTTTCCTATAGAGTCAGGCTTTTCTGAGCTCCTTCGCCAGTATCGCAAAGGGCGTTTTTTTCTTTTCATACCAACTTGACCCCAAGACCAAATGTGCTGAAGGGTCATTGTATGAACGCTAACTCTTCGTTCAACTTGGCATATGGGGCTGAAGCCGGCCTTTTCTAGTTGACTATCAAAGTGTCCTTCAGGTCCGGTTATACGTCTTCGATAGAAGATTCCGCTTACCTAGCTACTACTCCAAGGTAACCGTAACCGGGTGAACTCCCTCGTCCCTGGACCGTCACAGGTAATGTATCACGCCAAAAGACATGATAGCCCCAGCCCTACCTTCAGGTCCAGAGATTTCCCCACACGGGAAGGCATTATTGCCGTTTAAGCCGCATGGGATGCGTACCCTTGTTACGATTGACCGGTCGGGCGGGGTCGAGTGATCAAGACCTGAGGGGTGAACGGGGTGCTTCTCCGCTTCTCCTGCAACGACTACCTCTCCTCTATTTTCAAGGTCAAGGCCCACCTGAGAGAGGGAGGTGCTTTCATGAATGAATGCGGTAAACCAATCAATCTTTTCGTTACATATCGGGAACAGGAAACCTGCCCAGCTAACTCGATTTCCCGAAGGTCAATATTGAGCTCCGCCGCTATACCTCTATATTGTCGTATATAGAAATAGTAGGCACTGGGAGTGAGTGAACTACCCGGGGAGAAAGGGGCAACTACCTCTCTATAGAAGGGAAAGGTTTAGGTAGCCCTAGCCTACGATTTGAGTCCCGGGTTTCCAGTGAGTGGCCTAATTACCGGTCAACTCCAAGGAAGAGTGGAAGAATACGGCCTTTGTTTGAAAGGATTGATGCCACAGAATCCCCAGCTATTGACTCAGCTGCACATTCATCTCTTTTGATGGCCTACTTCGAGTTCAACCACGTAAACTGCGCAAGCCCGAACCTTTCCCCGAAGAATCCTCAACTCCCTTTAATTACCTCTCGCTCAAAGATTGATTGGCGAGGTCCGAGCCTTGATAGAAAGGAATCACTGAATATGAGGTGTCCTTGATTCCAAATGCATTACCTGACGCTCAGTTTGAGTAGCACTTCCTGTGTGATAAACTAACTACAACGTAACCAAGGGCATAGCGAATTCCGTACCGTAGACTAGGAAAGGAAACTGGCGATCAAGTCTACGGGCCAGCAGGAAAGATGAGAAGAGGATCAAGACCTACTTGCTCATGTATCATGTCATTCTTCCTGACTGTACCATCACAAGCTTGGTGCCCCTTATTAAAGCTAATGTAGGACTTTCGGAGACCTTCAGCTTGCTGTTTTGGTCCAGCCTGAGTGGCCATAACTTCTACTGTGATTTAGTGGAGCGGTTAACTTGTTGTTCCGTTGTTGCGCGTCGGTGCATTTCTCTCCTAACCTGTAGAGTGGCCTAATGGTTTAATCCTTTCCAGCTGTACGGACTACCCGGACCGCTTTATAGTCATGCTTTACCTCTTGAATTGTTGTCAAGGACCAAATGTCGATCGTTCTGCACGAGGGCGGGAAGCTTGACTTAAAAGCGGAGTAGAAGGTTCGGTTCGCTATTTGCTACTGTCTAATCTAGTGCGCTTGGTTACGTGTGCTTTCTTTCTACTCTAGTGCGCTGAGCCTTCAAATTCCGATCGCCTTATGGAAAAAGCCGCAACGAGTTGAGGAGCGAGCTCTAGTTCCTTGTCTTACTCACTCGATAGTCGTAGCTGCTATCCCAATAGTTGTAGCTTGCTTCTCTTATTAGGAGAGAGAACCCTTTTTGACCTCTTTCACCAGGTCATGCACAGGGTTAATCCTGTACCAGCCATTTTAGCAGAAACTTTCCGGTCCTTGAACGACTTCCTTTAGAATCCTCGGTGGTGCCCTATTACTATACATCTGGATGAAGGGACATCTTGAGTGCACAGAGAATAGGTTCACAAAGCCTTACCCGCACCAAAGTCAAATCCCAATTGTGGAATTCTGTTCAAGTGATGGGCCAGGACCATTTTCCAAATCAGAGTGGATTGAAAGAGTCGGAACAGTCAGAACGTTGAATGGAGAGCTCCTTGGGTGAAGCCTTGCCCAGTAGCATATAGATATGGAAGCTACCCTTGGCTTCCTTTGTTGGGACCCTGGGGAGGAGTCAGTTATGCCCTCCGCTATGGTCCGGAGGTGAAAAAACTGTTTGTCCCTACGACACACGAGCTGAGTGAACTGTTCTTTTCATACAAAGAGGAACAACGTAAAGGAAATAGCGGAGGCTTGGAAGCAGGTACACCGGGGCACGCCCGGAATTCTTACAGATGCAACTAGCGAAGGCTATAGACTGTGAGAAGGATTTGCTGCGATAGACATATTTAACCGATTGTCGGAGGCTTTGTTTACTTAAAAAGTTAGCAGGCTTTTATTATCATATAAAAGAGTTACGTCAGATGCAGCCCCTAGAGACTAGCTAGCCTTCCGGTGGATTGCTTTTCATAGAAATGTTTTCTCTGGTTCACTGAGGTAGTTCTACTAGCTGGAACGTAGCGAAGGTTCAGGTTCTCTTGCGGAAGGAAGCTTCTTTTTTATTAGTCGTCCTATCGTAACTAAATAAGTAGTAGATCCCGAGTGCCACCGATATAGCTCTTGGGGGGCTAGTAGAAGGGCTTGATCCCACACTCGGTGAAAGGCTTTAAAGACCAGGTTCAAGGCGTAGCTCACAAGAATTGCTGTTGAGCTGGGACCATGAAGCGATTCGGAGAGATCTTTTAACAGGTTCAGGTTCATTTCTCGATGCTTTTCATAGTAAGGAAGTAAACTGGAAGTAGCATGATATATAGGTAGTGTTCGCTTGTTAGGCAGTTTTAGTTATTGATGCTGGAGATCGGGAACATGGCAGAAGAAGACAAGGTGTTTAGGTTGGGGATGGGTCGGAAGGAGGAAAGAGCTGCTAAAACGCAATCTGCAGGACCTGGCCTCAGCAATTTGAGTAGTAGAAGGTGGACTATGGGGAAAGTTCGTCAACCACCAAAGATGATAAAACAACTAAGGAAACCAAAGGTCCTATGGAACAGATAAGTATGTTCCGGTGGGTGGGGAAAGGCAAGGAAAAGCTATGGGTAAGGTAGGAAGGAAGCTTTCTTTGACCTTTTAGTGGCGAACGTGAGAACTCCATTCCATTTCTTTGACGGTTTTAGGATTCGAGGTATGGAACCGCGGAGAACCAAAGGTCCTATTCTACTTTACGCTTTTAGTGCAATTGAATGAACGAACCTACCTAACCCTCCATTTTCCCGAGATTCTCTCTTCTCTCCCGATATTCGATACCGTACCGCTTTCGAATCAAGCAAGAAAACTACTGCGTTAAAGCCGCCCAACGCCTATTGAACCCTAGGATACCGAGCGTACCGTATGAAGATCTTTCTTTCCCTGCTATAGTATGCGCTCAAGCCGTTGCGCCTTCCTTGCTCATAGGCTGATTGCTTAAGCTTTATTTATTTCTAGCAGCTTGTTGCGTTTTGGAGGTTTGCGATAGCTATACTAACCCTTGCTTTGTTGCGCATTATGTATGAGTTCTTTCTTTCTCATACCTGTTAGAAAAGTCCGTTACGCCCACCTCCATTTCGTGCTATTTTCTTTTCACTTTCCAACCGGGGACCGATGCGAACAAATCCATTCTTTCCCGCTCATACCTTTCCGAATCGTCCAATTGAACCGCTTTTACCGAGCTTTCAAAGAAATAGCATAATAGAAAGATCATTCCCCTTTCCGATCAGGGCAATCTTCATTGGTTTTTCTTCCTCGTACTCGAACTTCTCAATGATCATTCTTTCAGTGCGCAACGCATGGGACGGTAGATAAACTCATGCCTTTCTTTTACCTTTTCTTCTATATATATGAGATACCGAATCGTGCCGAACTTTTACCTGACCTGCCGAGTCATACCGTTTTCTTGCAATTGTTCCTTTTTGTTCTTCTTCCTTCTCAGTTGGCCCGAGCGCGTCTGTCTGCTCTTATCCCGGTATGGAGCCTCGAACGCACTACTACGCCGTTAGTGGGACCTCTTCTCAAAAAGTGCCTTCCCCCGAGCTACTGCGCGAATACCCGTTAGAACGTTCTAACTCCTCTTTCTCGGGGTATGGAACAAAGCGTTAAGAATGAACGAGCTAACGAGTGAACTATGTCTCTGTAGAGTGAACGAACGTCTGAAACCGTTGTAACTGACCTAACCGAGCTCCAAGAAACTCTATAGTATAGTAAGAGCTTCCATCATCCCTCTTTCTTAGAAATTCTATCCGACTACTGCGCGCACGTTGGCCTTCGCCCTTGCTTGCTTTTTCCCTATTTGACCTCCGGATCGGATTCAGTGAAGTGCCTTGCTAACGACCAGAACGATCAGGCTTGCTTTCAAGTCTTTACCGTGTAGGTAAAGAAAATCAGGTATGTAACCTATTCGTATTGGAGCGGGGTAGGAAACGAACTCATACCTTTCCGAATCGTCCAATTGAACCTATCTCTCCTCTCCCGATACCTATGGTATAGTCGTTTTTCAGTTATCACGTTCTTGAATCACCAAACCGGTATTTTTCCTAGGTTTTACCTGCCGAGTTCTCACGTATACGGCTAGTGGGACCTCAAAGAACCGGTCTTGCTTGTCTTGGGATTCTCAAAGTCTTCGATATTCTCTCCCTTTCTCCTACCGTTCCTGAGACCAGAAAAGAGATTCTCCACCTTGATTTGATGAGTGCTATTTTCTTTGAACTTTCTTCCCCTTTTCGATATTCAATACCACCGTTACGTCGACCAAAAATAAGAAAGAAGAAAAATGAATAAGCAATGGTTTCTTTCTTCGCGATTTTCCGGAGAAAAGAAAAGTAAGCTCTTACGACCGGGAACTAAAAGAGCAAGGGTTAGGCCAGTTGACTTCGAGGAAAGAAAAAAGAGATGGAGTCTTTAGAACTTCACCTTGGCACAGGCACACTGAAGCGCTAGTCTTCGTAAAAGTCAAAGCCCGTCAGTTACTTTTTTCTTTTATTCCACATCGAATTCGGTATTTTACTTGAAAGCGGAGACAGGAGAGCTAGCCGTCCTTCCGATAAGACAGAGTGAGCGCAGGAAAAGAAAGAAGCAAAGACGGTAAGAAAGAAAGTCATTGTAGTGTAGTCGACCTCGTTAGAGCTACAGAGCGAAAATGGACTTCGAACTTCGCCCTACCTATCCTTTCCTTTCAGTGGAGTGGACTTCACGAGGTTGAAAGTCTTGTAGTAGGCGTGGGATGGGACAGCTTCTCAATGATCATTTCCCGGTCCTATACCTCTTTCGAACTCACCAACGAGTTAGCACTACTAAAAGAAGCTGTCCTCGGTCCCACTATACTCCGTGCTAGTTGCTTGGAATTGAGGTGGACGTAACGGGCAAATGAGCTTTCTCATATTGTTTTCGTACCGGGAAGGTGAAAAGAGAAAGAATCCCAACACCGGTTCGAAATTTCTTTGTTAGCAGACGCGCTCGGTAAATCATTTCTTTCGACGTGTCGGTGTGGAAAAGCGGAAGTTGAGCTCAGTTACTCGGTCTCCTACAGGGCGGTAGAGAATGGAATTGATTGTAGCTCGTTCGCTCCTTGGTTGACTGCCTTATCTCCCACTATACCCAACTCCTCCCTTGTTGGATTTTCTCCAACTCCACCTGGCGAAAGAAATAGCATAGGGAAGTTCGCATCCGTCAATCCGTACTTCTCATACCGAATGCCAACCGAAGACCGAGATAGACGAAGTTCAATCAGTCCCACTAAGCCTACGTGCTAACAGCTTGGAGTTGAGGCCTCAGGAACGGGGTCGGCAGGTTGGTCAAAGTTCGCTACGTTGGTTGACACTCCCAATATTCCAATTTCTCCCACTCCCCACCGTTGGCTATAGGCGTTAGGCGCATATGATTGCTGGGCTGGAGCTGGATTGAAAGCGTAAAGGCGAGAGGATTTATAGCATACCAAGGCAACGTCAGGCCAACGCGCATCCGTCAGTCAATCCGTACTCTACACGTCGAGTCTTTGAATCCCTTACTTGACCGGGTTTTGGCAAACGAATATCGAGGAGGTCCCACGGCGGAGGGGTTCGGCACGAGGTATGACTTGTCGGTTGACGGAAGGGGAAAAGACGCAACAGGCGGTCGGAGGTTGACGGAACGGACGAAGAGGTAAAAGCGAATCGGAAGTCATACCTGTCTCATAGGTTCCATATCGTTCTGGTTCAAAGAGAAGTGCTGGGTTAGAGAAGAAAGCTCCGTGTTATCGATTCTTGGAGCTCGTGAATGCATCTAAAAAATGACGTACTATAGAAGCCCGGGTATCTTTAGTATACTGTTGAGGGTTCCCAGGGAAGAAGAACGTGAGTCCGGGTAAGCCAAATGCCATTCATTCCATCGAGTCCGGCTATGAGACTTGGATTACGCTTTTCTGCCTTTC
This sequence comes from Trichopus zeylanicus subsp. travancoricus, assembly GCA_005019695.1. NCBI lineage: Eukaryota > Viridiplantae > Streptophyta > Magnoliopsida > Dioscoreales > Dioscoreaceae > Trichopus > Trichopus zeylanicus. The sequence continues at coordinate 12,298 of RXID01019379.1, read as the reverse complement.
CATTGAGGTTGACGCGGTTGGGTATCTCATATCTCATCTTTACTATAGGGGGAGATAGGTTAACGAACGGGGCCAGGCCTACACGGGAAGGTTCGCTCGGTATCTCCTTTTCTTCGGTCAAAGTTCTATACGTTGGTTGACTCCCATATGCTTCTCCCATGTAACCGGCAGGCTATAGATAGGCGAACGGCGCTCCCATCGGGCAAAGCGTCTTAGGTCCAACTATACGTAGTTCGGCACTGCTTTCAATGGATTTCTCGGTATTCGGGGGAATTGTGCGCATCGGGCTTTGCGACGCCGGTCCCACTATACTCCGTGCTAGTTGCTTTAGAGGTCTCCGGAACTACAATACGAATCGGGAAAGAATAGAGAATAAAGAAGAGGTGGAATAAGTACTGTACCGGTAAAAGAAAGCTCACACGCTCGGCCTTCATCTAACGCTCGTCGCATATTCGCAAGGACGAAAGAGAAAAGCCTATTAGTTAGCGGTAGTGGGATTGATAGCCTTGCGCCAACGGGACCTCGGGAAAAGCGGTCCAAGATAAAAGCATACAACGGATTGATAGCGTTATGCGCCTAACGCGTGGCGGTTACATGCTTTCTTCCTTCTATACGTGATCAAACAGAGTGAGTTGCCACACTGGGCGGGTTAGCGGAGAAAGGTAAAGAATGGAATTGATTGGAGCTAACGATCGGTCAATAGCGAGGGAAAAGCCAAGACAAGAGGTAGAGAAAAGAAGCAAGGGCGGAAGCGTAGAAAGGGAAAAAAGACTATAAGGTGGTAGGGCTGAACTTTCAAATCCCTCCACTTTCCGTTTGACAGGTATTGGTATTACGGGAAGACACCCTGGGATAAATAGTATACTCGCCGCTACGCCGCTAGCTATGAATAGAACTGATAGGCCTAACGAAACCTTTGCTTGGCCTGAGTCCTACTACCTAGTAGGATTTCATACTTTAAAGATTTGTATAGTAAGGGACTGGCTGGGATCTAATGGCAGAGTTAGAACCATGGGAGTTTGGTCCTTTAGGGTGGCAGGATGAACCCAGCCCCTGCGAACTCCCTTTCTGTCTTCGTTCCGGATTGGCATTCTCTGAAAAAGACCTATGTGAATTGTGAATTACTGTAATTAGCTCCGTAAAAAACTATTTGATTGACCCCCTTTAGTTGAATTGGATTTAGTTCTTGACCTACCAAGAAGCAAGGGCTGCGCGAAAGCAAGAAGCTGTAAGAGTTTTATAGCAGTAGTTGCTAGGCCGGGAACTGTGAGAAAACGGAGTAAGTTGCCTAATGTTGAGGGGGGTGACGGCGCATACATTCTTTTTCCGATACTCAGGGACTCAATCAATCCAAGTAGTGGGTAAGCCAGCCAATCAACCATGTAGACACACAAAAGATAGCAAACTAGCTTCTTCTGGGTTCCCTTGCTTCATTCGATCCCAACCCCAAAGAGAAAGAAGGGAAGCTCTAAGGTATGTCCGTTTGTGGCGATTGGAGAGAAACTTCTTGGTACCAGGAAAGGGTATAGAATGGCTGGTTGAGTTCTCGCAGAACTGGCTTTGGTCTCTGTAGCTCGGTATAGAATTTGTTAGCCTCCATTTGCTTTCTATTTGTCAGCTCGTCTTTCTCTCCATCTCAAAAGAAAGGGAAAGCATGAAAGCAAGGGCTTGAGCCTTGTTGCAATAAGGGTTTTCTTGCTCGTTCGCTCGGTGTATTCGCTCCGCTTTCGTTGTCAAAATGACCTACTATAGAAGGTAGATAACGTATACTGTTGTAGCTCGGGTCGAATCGCTCTTTTGCTATATGCTTAACACATGCGTTCTAACAAGAAAAGAATTGATTGACTTGTTCGGTCTCCCCTACACTACAAGACTTTCATAGATCAAGAAAGCCCATAATGACTTTTCAGTGTTGCGGCGGGTAGGGGTACGGCCATGAAGCTTGTTCTATTCTATGTAGGTGGAATCTTTCTTTCCCTAGACATAGGCTGATTCTGAGCCGCCATCCAAGCACGAAGAAAGACCTCTTAGATAGCGGGAAAGGGATCTTTCACTTTCAGATCTCTTTCGTCTGGCATCGATCGAACCTAAAAGAAGATAGAAGCGATCCAATATAGTTCTTTCGGCTAGGCTTGTCGCCAAGGTCTTCAAGAGGACATCGACTACACGGAGACTTTCTTTCTCGAAGTCAGGATAATCTAAGCTTTGGTGGCTCATTTTGACTGAAAGCAAAACCAGATGGATGGGAAGACGGCTTTACTCAATGGGGATCTACAAGAGGAAGTGTACATGGACCAACCTCTCGCAGGAGGGCAGCGAGCATGACGTGTGCAGGTTAAGGAAGTCGATAGTTGGACGAGTCTTCCCGTCCTCTTTTTCCATGAGTCTTTGGGTTTCAGGAAAACAGTGTTGATCAGTGTATATACCTTGTCAATGGGAGCAAGTTTCTAGTCCTATAGACGACATACTGCTTGCTAGCAGTGATCTGGGGCTGTAGCACGATACGAAGGCATTCCTCAACAGTAACTTTGAGATTCCGGATATGGGTGAGCCTCATATGTCATTGGCATTGAGATTCACAAAGACATTTCCAGAGGTATCCTCGGACTATCTCAGAAGGCCTAAATCCCCAAAGTCAACTAGAGGTATGGTATATAGCACAGCAAACCCAGTATGGCACCTGTACAGAAGGGAGACAGGCTCAGTGCTTGGCAGTGCCCGAGGAGCGATATAGAGAAAGATCAGATAAGGGAATGCCATATGCTTCTCTGCTCTTGGAAGCTTGATGTACGCCCAGACGTGTCCACGGCCGCCTATGCTGTGGGTTTACTAGGTAGATAGCAAAGTCACCCAGGCATGGAGCATTGGAAAGCTGCCTTCTTTGTCATGAGGGGGACCAGAGACTAAATGATCACATAAGGGCGCTCCGATATACTGGGATATTCGTATTCCGATTACGCTGGGTGCCCGGACACCAGGAAATGGACATCAGGAAAGAAAGCTGCTTGCCGGCTAGCGTGGCGGTCTAGTTGGATAAAATACATGTTGGCAGTCAAGCAACTGAGCTAACCCTTCACTTTTCTCTTCTGCCTCTTCGTCTTTCCGGATCTTTTCCTATACGCTTGAGAATACCTGTTAGAACTATCGATACCGAGCGAACAAAGAGATTCGATACCGATAAAGAAGGAGATGGGGTTGGCCCCGTACCTTCCGTTGACCTCAATTTCTTGCTATGCGTTAAAGTTGGAACGTTATTCCGAACCGATGCGTCCAAATCATCCATTCTATCCCGATCCCTTGCGTACCCAGAGTCCCGAGCATCACGTACCGTTGGGAAGCAAGAAAACTACTGCGTTTTAGGCCCGGCGGGATCAAAGGTTGCCGATGCTGATTGAAGGAACCCACCTAACCCTCCATTTTCCCGAGCTAACGATGTTGGCGAATACCGAGCTCCAATCTTCTTTATTCGATACCCCTCCCTTCTTCCCGGTATTCCACCAGAACGAGGTTGGTTTTTCTCCGTACGTTTCATACCGAAAAATGAGTGCAATTTCACCTATTTACCGAGCGATAGAATACCTAAAGAAATTCCAACTCGCATGTGTTAAGCATATAGCTAACGCTCCTAATATAAGAATAGCGCTTTCTTTCTATTTATGAGAAAACGAGACCACCAACGCGGAAACTGACGGAAGAAGATCTGTCTTTCCTTTCGCTTTTGATTTTGCATTCTGGAAATTAAATAGACTTTTCTTTTTTACAAAAGAGCTAGCTATTTATTCTTCCCCTTTCAGTCAATGTTGCCAATTCCCAGAAGACTTTTTTATGTACCCTCGTGCATACAGTTGCCCAACGACTTTCTTCGTCCTCCCTCTTTCGTTGTGCACTTCCGGCTTCCCCACTTCCGCATCTGTCGTATGTATTCGGGAGAGCTTGCTTCGTGGCTCGATCACTACCGATAAAGGATTCCTCTTTTTCTTGGGTATAACGCCTTCCGGGGTTCTGACCAACCAAACCAACAACCAACGCTTTCTTTAAGACCTCGAAGATGATGGATCCGTCCTCCTTACGCAATTCATTCATTCTATTCTTGCGGATCGTTAGCATCATGCGACAGAAAAGAAGGTAGTACTTCAGTCGCCTCCGATACCATAGGAAGCGGCCTTGGAGCCGAATCTTTCACAGGGGCGGATTCGCTATTCCTTACATGAGGAAGGAATAGAATGGAGGAAGATCCTCTTCTCTCTAACTACGCAAATACTCACCGTAGCAATTCGAGGGTTGGCTCTGTGAGCAAGCGGGTGACAGGTGAACCACATCTGTTCCAATTCCAGAGGCTTTCGGAGATCGAAGTCGGATCAAATGCAAGTATTCGATTCTCGCTTTTTTCTTTTTCGAACTATCCGACGTTTTGGGGGGGCTGTAAGGTGATAGTTTGAAGATCGTAATCGATGCGGAAAAAAAGAGAGGATCGAGGAACATCATATATGAAATGACTTGATCCGTGAACGCGCTTACGGCCAGGGAATGGACCAATTCCTTCATTCAATGCATATTGATTGAGTTTCTGTGCAGGTCGCGATAAAAGGAATTGATTCGTAGAGGTGGATCGGGTAACGGGGAAAACATCTCTCACGTCTGTCCGGTCATCCGTACCGAATCCCGCACTAATTGCATACTCGTGCAGACGGGCAGGCTGTCGTAGAGGTCTTTTTTTTAGGGCCCGCAGGACAAGCATGCTGCGTTAAGGTAATCCGGCGGCTCGCTCCCTCCGCAACTAAAGAATGCTCTGCCATTTCTGAGTTTCCGGGGCTTAACAACTTTCTTTTTAGGATTAACTAAACCTACCTTTCGACATCGCTCGAAGGTCTAGTATCATCGATTTCATTATAATAGTGCGTAGCCGTCTAATCAACTAATTTCACAGCAAGAAAGCTCTTACCTAGTCAGATAGTCCGGGAAGAACGAAGACAAAAATGTAGCGAAGCAAAAAACCGTCATTATGGGAAGACGGACGAATGGTGTTAAAGGGCTTAGAGGGGGCGGTGGAAATGAGAACGGGGAGAAGATTATTATCAAACCGGGCAGGGAAGCAACCAGCGAAGAGAGCATTGGAGAGGGGGAGAAGGAAAGGTTTTAATAAGAACTGCGGAAAGCACAGTCAGACTAGTGCAAGGCCCAAGGCACCTTCACTGCTTATTCCGCTAAAACAGCAAAGAGAGAGGACCGGGACAGTAAAGAGACAAGACCTCTTATGCCTGCCTTCTACTCCTATTCCCTAAAGGAAGAAGAAAGAAGCCTCAGACGTTCCTCGAAGGTTTAAGAATCCTCCCTACCTAGTCGTTTTTTTTCAATCCCCCGGTCGCTAAGCTCCCTCCCTTTATCTGCTTTCCCGGTCCGAACCCAGGGAAGTGGTCCGAGACCAAGCCCCCCAAGTAGTTATTCTTTTCTTTCCCCTAAACCGACACCTTACTCGCCAAACAACTCCTATATCGTAGTCAAAAAAGAAAATCATCCTCCTTAGGAGGGCGGGACGAGGAACTCTTCTTCCCGTCCCTTAAGCCCGTGATCGTTCAGAAGCAAGTTACGGAGCAGAGCTGGCGGAAGCAAAGGAAGGAACTCCTGAATCAATAAGTTCTTCTTCCGGGCGTGGCATGAATAGATCGTGGTTGAACCGGGATCGTCGGATAGAGAGGCATACGGAGGAGTCAATCAACAAGCTCTGGAGAGAGGGGTGGATGTTCATGGCTGGTCATAGCTTTTCCTTCATCCCCTACCGCATCGAAGCATTAAGGAGCCAATCCCCGGAAATCCATATTTTGATAGAACTGCTGCCATGCGAATCTCCCACTCCAGTCCGGCCATACAGATAGGGAAGCGCCCTGCCTCCTCGATCCAAAGATCGGAGAACCCGATGGGATCATAAAAGAGGTTAAATACTGGTTTTTATCTCAAATCAGGCTCTCATGAGATCTTATTCTTATAGTTTGTACCCTACCCCATTTCATTAACCAGATGTGGCACGAACCCACCTTTCATCGACATATGATTAGGCGTAGAGACGAGACGATAAGGCTGACCAATTAGTCAAACTTTCTTTATCTCTCTTCACTCTTTCGAAGTTCATTCTTGTTCGAAAGAGAAGGAAACCCCTGTGAAAGTCTCCGGTCTTACAGTAAGCGCTCTTGTTAACGTATCCGGTGCTATTGAATCAGCTGCTATTGAATGGTATCCCGGCATTGTTATGATTGCATATACTGTCCGATGTGTATTTCCGGTTAAGCGGACGAGGGGCGGGCCTGTTTATGGCCTGTTTATTTCCTAAAGTGTGGGGCCATCATAATACAGGATGGATATCTCCAATACAGTTGGCTTTCCGGGTGGTGGGGATACGAGTTGCGCTTCCTGCTAATAGATAGCGGATACCTGCTTGCTTAGTGCTTACTGGCAATGCGCATTGACTCATTGACGCTCTCCTCTATTTCAACCACTAAGGGCGGGAAAAAGCAGTTGAAGAACGTCCCAACCAACCCCGGCACAAAGCGGAATGCGATCCCAAAGGCCAGGTAATAGGGAACTCCGCAGCAAGAACTACAACCAACCCTGATCGCATGGGGCAAAGCGGCGCCCGTTCTGGACTTCCCTCAAACCCTAACGTACGACCAAGCACTGGACGTTCAATAGGGGCAAGTTCACTATGCGGCGCAGAGCAACCGGCAGGACCGAAAGGCGCTTGCGAATATGCGTTGAAAGCCCGAACTCCGCTGTAGCCCAGTAATCCCACTACCGCGATAGCGCTTAGGTCAAAATCCGACTTGCATGTGTTAAGCATATGTCTTCTTATCTGTTGTCACAATCCCAACTTTCTTGCATACAGGAGAGGAAGTGTCTAAACTCGAAAAACGAGTTGCGTGCCTTACCGTACGATATTGTTCCAGTGACTTTTGCTTTTCAGAAATGGACGAATGAGAATAATCTGTACTACTCTTTCAACCCACCAGAAAAGAGAAGAAAAGAAAAGCGGACCGCTAAGAGGAATGGGAATTGAAGGGCTTAGTTCCTATTGGTCAGTGCTTCTATGGTTAGACCGCCGGGTAAATCCTTTCTTTCCGGACACCATGAAAATAGACAGATAAAGAACGGATTCTATTCGCAACCTGATCCTTTTGAGAAGTCACAAGACCACTGTATGCCTCCTGGATTGAGCCCTACGCTTTCCTGGTCAAGCGTCAGATTCGGTTGGTTGCCTCAGCCGTATTAAGCTCCTTTCACTAATTTCCCGTTCTTTCAAACGTTCTTCACAAGACGCTGGGCTTCTAGTACAGAGATCAGGGTCTCCTTTTTCGAGTTGGTTACTGAGATCTTCCTCTTGAGCAACGTTTTCCCGGCAATCTCTGCTTAGGGTGGCCTCTAACAGGTCGGGAGAGTACTCTTTATCTTGCTCATACGCCTCGCAAGATTTCACATCTGCGAAAGTAGTCTCGAAGCTCTGACTCTCGAGAGAAAGTATTGCCTTTGGTCCTTCTGACTGCAGCTTGAAGGGGAAAAGCCACTGATAGACTGGAAGTCTTTTTCCCATGGCAGTATAGCATGATTGCGACGACGCTAGGCCGCTCATCATTCTTTAGAGTCGGCGTCACGCACCTCTTCTCACGCATACGCTACGCCCCTTGCCTTTTTTCTTTTCTGACCTTCTTCCTGACATCCATCCGAGGTCAACATTGAGCTTCAACTCCCTTCCAAGCAACAACAAAATGTCGTTGAAGTCTGCTCTTCAAACTGCAACCTGCATTACTGAGGAGCTGGGCTTTGTAGTGATCGTCAGGGTCGAAAGGCTTCCAGTGTATGATGCCAGAGACCGGACACCCGCTGGATGACTGATAGAGCGGAGATAGAGACCCCCTCCCATTTCATTTATTTGGCTTTGTTTCTCGCCACCCATAGATGCCAACAGATGAAAATAGGTAGAACTGCACAACTGAAACCATAAGCCGACTTCATGTTCCCATCGTAATCCACCGTAACACCCTAGTGAGGACCCCACGAGGTCCAAGAGTGCAGCAAAATGACTCCAGACCTCTCCGGCAAGATCGCCCTAGTTCTCAATTGTTGGGCTTTTCGGGCTTGGTCGGATAGCGAAAATCACGGGGAAAGACAAACATCTCGCTGAAGTATGGCTAGGCAGCAGCAAGGAGGGTCTCTCTCGCTATGGCTCTTCCACGGGGGATCTTGATGAAGCTTTCTTCTTGTAGCTAGGTTGGGGAGGGGAACAAGAGCTCTAATTAATGTTCCTGGTCCAGCTCAGTCAATGGTTACACTTGACACCTTCTCCTCATCTCTCTTTGCTCTCACTCTGTCCCTATATATGTGATTTGGAGACCAAGAGTTGTAGGGATTGGGTCGATGGTTTGCCTGCTTGAAGCTCTGTTCTATGCCCGCCCGTAGCCCATCTTTAGTTGTATGGATGTGGTCACACGATTCATTCTATAGTCACCAGGTCTATTTGACATGTCTTTTTGGAATAATAGCATACAGGACTAGCCCCCTTCTGGGGATTCTTTCTCGGTCATCTGATGTTGGGAATTCACCTTCTTCGGAGCAACCTATGATCCATTGTCCCCATCTTTAGTCTTTAGTTGATAAAGAAAACCTGGAATCTTCCGCTTCGGATAGGATGATTGTGCCCGATCAGTCAATGATGAGAAGGCTTCCTTTCCTTCTCGCCTTCTTCCACTTTTTCATCCAAACAAGCAGAGCAATTCGTACCGGGCTGCTGGAAAGCCTGATTCGCTTTACTCGCTTTCTTGCTGCTTTAAGGCTGACTTCTGCACCTCCGGTCGAGTAAGCAAAAGAAAAGGTTCGTTACTAAGCTTAAGAATTGTGCTTGCCATCTTGACTCATGAATCTCTATTCCAAAAAGGAAGAGCGGGACGCCTTGGAAGCAGCAAAGCAAGACTTCAACAAGGGTTAAAATGGTGAATTTCGCCACGTGAAAGTAAGCTTTCCTGCTTCGCCGGATGCTGAATAGCGAGGTATGATCTAGGTGGATTGGTATTCGTCTTCATTCACTACCATCCTTCCCCGAGGTTTATTTAACTTGGTTATCCCAGGAAAAAGATACTGTTTTATAGTCTCCGATCAAAGAATATGCACGTGAAAAAAGGGACGAAGCGGAGTACATGAGCTGGACAACGGTTCTTTCTTTTACAGATGTTGCGGGATAAACTCGATTTTCATGGCTTGTGCTTGAGGGGCAAAGGCTTGGTTTAAGCGGATGCCCCAAGGCTCTCTGAGGAATGGCTGACGTAGGTTGTTAAGGAACTTATTGCACCTTATAACATGGAAGCAGGCAGGCAAATGATGGGCAAATGGCAAGACATTGTTTGATAGAATAGGGAGGAAGGATCAATTGCAAGCTGTGAGGGAGCTGCAGATGGAGGTTTGGATTGGACAAATGCACAGATGTTCGCAAGAGATGGGGTTGTGACAGTGCCACGCCGAATGCCGAAAGAGTAAACTTAAACTGCAAATTGAATAACATTCAAACAAGAGTTTCCGCGGCCTTTCTCGAACAGCTGTTTTCGCAATTTCATCTTTGTTGAGTACCTGGGAATCCTGTTCTATGTGCGTGGGTGGTATCTTCGTATATTCTATAGAATGTCGGCAAATCTTCAACAATGGGGTAATCGGATGCTCCTGATCTTTTTGTGGTAGTTGTGGAGGGACATGGACAAAATCATCTTCTTCTATCCCCAATGGAATACGAATTGGATGAAAAGTTTATCCCGCGTCAGAGCAAAACAAGCTATTCGTGCATTCACGTAAACAAGAGTGCATTCCCTCCCCGCTGATTCCATAGCTGTGGAGAATATCGATTCTGTTTGCGATAAAGTTAATGAGGTTAAGTCTGAATTTCCTACTCTCATCCAGACCTCTCCATACCTGGGTATGAAGGGGGTTTGAAAACCTTGCCTTCCTATGTGTCTATGCAATACCGAACTTTCGAACTCATACCGAAGTAAAGAAAGAAAATGAGATAACGAACGTAAAGAAATGAAATGAGATACGAACGAATACCGGTACCGTACTTACTCTTCTTTCTACTTGTAGCTTTGAATAGGGGTAGGGGGTAGGAAGCGATAGAATACCCAACCCAACCGTCTGAGTGCAATTCTTCCTATCGATACCGAGCTACAAGAATACCGAACTGACGAGTTAGCATCTATTGCCCGATTGAACTGAGGTATGGAACCTAAAAGACCACCTCTGCGAACTTCAAAATGAGATACTGCCTAGAACGAATAACGAACACTTATACCCGCACTGGACTTTTCTTTCAATCTTATTTATAACCCCTCAAAGAACTTCCTTTGCTGCTTGGCATTCGGTATGGAAGGCTTGCTTGCTTTATTGTCTGTCTTTACCTCTTGGTTGGTTGTAGTTCTTTCTTGCCAAGGAGTACGGAGAAGCGCTATCCCAGCAAGAAAACTAAAGCTCAAGCGCGCCGGCCTCCCTTGCTTTGCAATTCTATCCCTTGCCTCTCCCGAGCGCTCCAACTACTGCTACGCAAACTCATTCTTCTTATTCTCATTTACCGGTAGGTGTAATGGGATAAGTCAGCTTTACCGATGCTGATTGCCTTACCAACGAGCGAATACCTGCCGAGTGTATTCCACCTCTGCCAACCGGCCTTGGGATTCCAAACAAATAAGGGAGGGCCAGAACGAGATGGGGGATGGGTTGGTTTTGCGTAAAAGGTTGACTCAGAGCTCCTCACCGGGGCCGGGTTTGAAGCGAAGTGCCTGGTTCGACGAAAGCAATAGTAGCACTCCATAGTACGATACCTAACCGAGCTCCAAGATTCGATATGAGATACCAAGATATTCTCTCCCGAACTCATACCGTTACGTCAACCAACCGCCTGTTGCGTCTTTTCCCTTCCGTCAACCAACCGATAAATCAAAGCAGTGCCGAACTAGTATAGTGGGACGGACCTCTTTCAATTCCATTCTCTCCATTGTAGTGGACCTCTTGCTTTCTTTCTGCACTTTTCACTGAACGTTCAAAGTGCAGGAAAACGGACCAGAAGGGGAAGGCCCTATGGAGTAAGGGGTAGGCTTGGAGTTGAATGAGACTTTCCAATTTGACATTGGATAGTATAGTGCAATCAAGGCTCTCAACACCATCCCCAATAAAAGGAACTGGCATGAGCTATTAAAGAAAGTCCCCCGCGGCAGTCAGCTATTAAAGAAAGCAACTTCAACTTCCGCATCTTGAGCGAGAAAACGAAAACTGACATCAACTTTTCACGCGCATAGATGATCATAGAAAGGGGAGGATTGATCGACCTTTCGAAAATCGAAAGTTTCAACAACACTAAATCATAGCTTGTTTATGATCCAAGGCTATCATCGTACGTGAGCTACCGTCCCCACCCCCTTAACGACCATAAGCCTCCCTATTAATTAGTTCCAAGAAAGCGGCCGTTCACGTCAGGAATAGAGGTTGTTGATGTAGTTGCTTGTACGATTGGGTTAGTGTGCAGTCAGGGAAAAGATCATTCTTTCTCTCTCACCCTCTAAAGAAATGGAAAGCTGTTAGCACTGGGACTGAGGACCGATTGAAAGAAGGAGCTCACTCATACCCAACCTTTTCGACCCCATTGATTGGTTTTTCGTCTTTCCTCGACTTCTAAAGAAAGCAGTTAGCACGTGGGACCGATGCGAACAAAGTCGGTAGAAGAAAGAACGAGCTTTATCATACCCAACCTTTTTCCAAGCACTACTACGTTTATTGCTCGCTACCTACGTCCAATTCCATTCGATACCTCCGTGGGTGCAATCCAATTCTCCATCCCGCTAACACTGTTTTTCCCGATCGAAGAACAAATACGCTGACGAATCAAGCACTACACCGGCACGCTGACGAATCAAGCACACGTTTAGGCTGGCTTTAACGCAGTAGTTGGGTTTGAAGCGTCAACCGGCAGCTAATGAGCGAATACCGGCACTAGCTACTTTATCGTACGAATCTCCAACCATTACGTCGACCTCCAAAGAAATGGGAAGGAACTATAACGGAGTCGTCTATTCCGTCTATTGCCCGATGGATGCGAACTTTGTCTATCTCGGTATTAGGAAAAGAAAATCAGGTATGTAACCTATTCGATTCGTCTTTCCTCTTAGTCCAGAAATGAAAAGGAGTTGGACCGTAGGCTATTGACCGTTAGAGCTTTCTTTTACCGAGCTTTGCGTCGACCTAACAAGGTATGGAACCTCGCTTTTCGATTCGCGGTTGG
>RXID01019378.1:92500-117542 GCA_005019695.1 Trichopus zeylanicus subsp. travancoricus | reverse complement strand
AGGACTTCTTGTCTCTGTTGCCTTTCTTTCGGCTTATGGTTATATACCCTTTAACGCAAAACGCTTTGAATTAGCTTCAATCACAAGTTCCATTTCCATTCTATTTCATTCCCCTTACTACACCCGGGAAAGAAAGTCCCTATTCCCCTCTTCTGATATTTATGCGGAATCCGCTTCTCCAGGATGGGATTCTTTCTCTTTTTCTGGGTTCCCGGTACATCCTCCCCAGGAGCGTCCAGTGGAAAGGGTTTCCCCTTCCCTTTACCAACAACTTTCACCAAGTGGGACACATTCTCTATTTAATTCATTGGTTGGTTTCACACCACGATAGAGAACGAGCTCTTTTTAGCGTTGTACACTAGTGCGCAGCGCCGGATGGTCTTCCTAAAGGCGAGGAAAGTGGGTCCTAATTGAGCTTCCTTCTTTCGGAATGCACTACTTCCTATGCGTCTCAAGATCAGGATCAGTTAACTCAAATTCTATAAGAAAAAGAAAGCGAGCTTGACTACAGACTAAGCTAAGTGGATGGAAGGCCTTATCAGCCTACGGCTTTTATCTTCGGTTTGGCCGTTAACCATTCATCTTCCTTCTGCGGGGCATTAGTCAAGCTTTAGTCTATCGTTTGAAGAAAGGTGGAGGATAGTCAGTAAGACTCGGGAAGTTGAGCAGATGGGGGTAACTTAGAGACGAAGTCCGTTCGAGAGGAATCGTTCGGTCCATCGATAGAAAAAGCGCTCCAGGCCTGCGACGCCTTTGTGTTAGCCTCTATCTTTTGTACTTCTGTCTGTCTTCAACCCCGAACTCGCGCCATGCCAGGTTACTAACGAGTACTCTAATGACGCAATTTCTAAGTTCCAGCGCCTCCGCCTCCTTCCCAGCTATCGGCTAATCCACGCCGGACGCCAAGCCTTCACGAGACCGAAAACCAAAGCAGCCCGCAGCGTAGGAGCACGGCTCAGAGCGAACAAAGCATGCGCATCGAAGCGCCCCTTTCAAGCCTGCAAACGGCCCTACACTGAAGAAAGAGTACACCAATAAAGAGAAGATGAATGCAAGAGATAGAAAGGCCTGCTGACCCTATCCTTCTTCCATACTCACCGCGAGTCCATTGTGCTTACGAACGAGTGGAGCTGCGAGTTGTGCGTGGAATGTCGCCTAAACAGTTTAATAGTGGCGTTTGTTGTTTTCGAGTCCTTCGGAAAGTAAACTCCTAATGGTACCTTAGTACGCCATAGGCGTGTGTAGTGAAGGTGGAAGAAGCCCGCCAGCTTACTATACTAAGGGAAGAGGGTGCTATTTAACTTAACAGTGGTAGGGGAAGTCGTCCCGAAGCGCAACCAGACTCTTGTTCTTCCTCTTCAGCGGCTTTTATATGAGTTTTGAGTTCACTTCCTTTCTACAGGGACGCCCACGCTGCGGGGATATGGGGGGAAATTGGGGGGCAGACAAAGCAAGAGGGGGTAAGTCCGCTAAGTCAAATACCCGGTAATGCCGCATCTACGAATCGAGAAAAGCCGGAGACTCCACCGTTACTATATGCCACCAACCGCGAATCTAACGGCTATGTCCGGATCTCACTCTCTCTCGCATCTACACTTTATGCTTGATGGTTCACTTTCTAGGGCATATAAAGTTCTGTATCATACGATAACACTTTCGATTCACTGCCAAAAGCTCCTTCTTGTGCGCTAACGCTGGAAGGGAGAGAGACCACTGGAAGACTTACTCGTTTAGATAGATATAACAGAGCTATACATAAGAAATCTTCAACTCAGTATCCCCAGGCGTTAAAAAAATGCATTTCGCCTACAGTGGGGTTCTAGTAACGAAAGATTCCTTCTATAGGTAGGCCACATTTATCATATGAATTTCAGTGCTTTTGGTCTACCATTTTGGAAAGCAGGGGCAAGTCAGGCATCATGCTTTCCCGGGGTTTCCATTTACATATTAAGCTTCTTAGCATTCGTGCTTGCTGTGAAAGTGATCTTCGTAAGAAATAGATGGGGCGTTCTCTCTCCCTACTTAACTAACAAGCAATGGGGGCAAAGGCCTCGAATCCTGTCTTTGACGGTGATCATAGCGTGTCACGCTGGGAAACTGATCGAATGTTTTCTGTCTCAATGTCAGTGTGAAAGTCCTAATATCTTTACGAGGTCGAAATAGCATCACAGAAAGAGCAGCCGGAACCTACTCCCAGTTGGCCAGCATCAAAGCTGGAGCTTCTCCCGATGACACTACAAATGTGGAATACCAAGTGCGAAGGTTATCCATTTCTCTTGCTGTCTAGTGGTACTTTCTGGAGCGAAGCTGCCATCCAAAGCATTCTTTCTGGAAATCTTTGTGGAAAGGTTGGTGAGTAGGGCGGCTTCTTTCATAGGAAAGTGGATGTGATCTACTCTTTCGAGAGAAGTAGGGCTAATTGCCATCTTTTTCTTAATAGATCGAAACGAAGATACAATAATTGGTAGTGGAAATGAGCTGTCTCAGAAGTAGTGCCACGAAGCCTTGCCTTGCTTCTTTCTTCCTTGGATGCTGTTGTAGTTGCATCAGAATGAATAGCTTGTAACAAACACTGAAACTATGTTGACTGTTGAAAAAGGAATGAATAACAAGGAGCGAAGCGAAGCTAGCATAGTAGCGAGAAATGTCGGCGAATAACGGGTATTTCCTAGTGCGGATGAATTAGGTAAGGAGGAATCGGAATGATTATACGCGCGGGTATAAGAGGAATAATCATTCGAGCGCCTCTCCATCTTCCGTAACCTAGAAGGTTTCTTCAACTTCCCCTTCTTCTACTTTCTTTTACCCTAGCTTTCCAACTCTTCTGAGCTTTGTCTTCTTCCTTCTCACTCTGCTTCATGGCCTCCTCTAAGACCCCCGCAGTCAAGGCTCCTTTCCTCGCTGCCTACGACATCTACAAGCGAGAGCTTGATTCTGGCCACATTGACCCTGTAACTCGATTGCATCCTCGAAGCTGAATGAAAACCTAATGGCATATGGAAAAGGCGTATGAAAGAATGGAGCTTTATTTCCGCTATAATGTTCCAATTTGGCTTTTGCGAGGAGTGGATACAATTAGTAATGGGTTGTATAGCCTCACCACCCTTTGCCGTTCTGGTCAATGGCGCTCCCTCAGGATGGTTTCACTCCAAGCGAGGGCTGCGGCAGGGCGACCCCATATCACCATACCATTTTCTTATTGGGGCTGAATTGCTTATCAGGCTGGCTGGTCAAATGTAGCGGTGAACAGAAGCTTCTGACTGGTTTTAACCCATCCGATCACTCACTGTTTAAGCTTAATGTATGTTGACGATTGCCTCATATTCGCAAAGAACAGTTTGCTAGAATGTGAGGAACTCTCCAGCATCATGGCCAAGTATTGCTCCTCATCAGGTCAGAAAATTGACTTGGACAAATCCACAGTTTGCTTTGCACCTAAACTAAACTGCGCTCCGGACCCAGAAACTTGGAATGAAAGCTGGTACTGATGTGATGCAAGATCTGGGGATTCTTTTTGCTTTTAAACTCAACGGGTTCAAGATCCGCCAATGTTTGAAGAAAATCAGTGGTAGACTAGAAGGATGGAAAGGCAGTTCGCTCACCATGGCAGGAAGGCTAACTTTGGTTAAATATGTTGTTTTATCCTCTATGCCGGCTTAGCCGGGTTCCAATGAAGGTGATCAAATCAATTTCAAGCTGCATGGCAAACTTTCTCTGGAGTAAAGGGCAGGGTGCTAATGGGATCCACTTACTCAACTGGGATGAAGTTTGCTTACCTTATGATAGAGGGTGTGCGTAAGCTGACTGTCATGAGAGAGGCCCTTATGGGGAAACTATGCTGGAGAGCTGTGTCCCGCCGGATTGTCAAAGCGGATGGACTCAGGATGTATGGTGTGCCCGCTGACAGAGAGTCTTTTCATCTGTTTGGAAAACAATTGTGGAGGATTTGGAAGATTGGGAATGGGCATTCTATATGGGTTTTCTTTGACCCATGGATGGAACATCTTCCTCTGGCTTATGGTGGGGACTTGGATCTAGACCTTGTTGAGAATCCTCATCTCAGAGTTGCGGAACTTATTGATAATGATGGCTGTGCTTGGAAGGAAGAAGAGGTCAGATCACTACTCCGCTTCGAAAATCTTGACTATTCGGAATGATATTCAGGATTCTTTATGTTGGGGCAGTGGCACATACTTAGTAAAGGAAGGCTACATTAGATTGCGATGCACGTCCAGACCGTATGATGTTTCTGTTGATTTATGATGTTTCTGTTGATTTTCGATGGGTTTGTTTGGTCCCTTCCAATTATACCCTTTCTCACTCTTCTTTGGATAATTTGTAGGGATCGACTTCCTACGGCTTGCTTACTCCGTATAATAGGAATGTCTTGGCTGGGTGCAAGCTTTGTGAGGAAACTGATGAAGATACAAAGCATGTCCTCCTGCTACGTAGACATGCAGCTGCTCTTTGGAGTTGCATTTGGAACCGGTTTGGGATTATCTGGAAATGTGCTGCAGCTGCACTCTTTGTTGTTGGTGCTTAAGGGTCTGGGATTGGGCTCTGGAGCTACCAAAACCTTCCGTCAGACGGTCATCGGCGCGGAATTGTGGCTCAACCGGTGGTCACATGCTCCATGGCTATTGCCAATAAAGCTTGGTTTCATGCGGTTGAGGTCCAAAGGTGCCATATCCCCAAGGTCATTCCAGCTGGTTTATGGGAGCATTGGGGATTTGGCAGGATTGATGTGGCTAGAGGAACTTTAATCTATGTACAGTGGAAAACGCCTATTGTTGATTGGGTTAAACTCCAGGGCAGTCGATCATAGCAACGGTGATGCTGGGGCAGGAGAGCGGCCTGTCATAAACAAGAATAGCTGACATGTGTTAAGCATATGGTAGTAAATAAAGTGAAAAGTTGTTAAAAGCATGAAAAGGTACGACCAATCATACCAACCTGAGTGAGAAAGACTTTCCAAAAGGTAGTGGCAATGTTGAATTTTCTCCCCCCGAATCTGATGAACTGGCAGGAGGACCTTATGTCTTTTTGGTTCTGGAGCTGATGTAGACGGGAATGAGTTGCTCTTAAAATGCCTTCTTTTCCACAGGTGTCCTCAAGAAGGGCACTGACTTGATCGATTCTCTCTTCTCCGGCTTGGAAGCAAGCTACCTTTTTCATGTCCCTCCCCAAAAGTGGAACTTTCGGTCTACTCATCTAGGAAAGTCAAGCTCATGTGAAAGCTTCAGTCACAGGTGGGGAAGCAAGAGAGAGTCAGTAGAGGGATTGAAACATGTCACTATGCTTAACACATGGAATTGGCCTTGGCTAGAATAGCTAATGCTAATAGGACTTAAGTTTAAAGATTCCGCTTTCACTAAGAGAATAGACAGAGCTTTATCAAGTGCCCTTTTTTGTTATTTATAGTAGGTAATAGCTAATGTATGGTCCATGCTAATAGACTCGGAACAAAGCACGCTTGGACTGGACCACTCACTATAGTCTTTCCGGTTTCTTGGTCGATAGAGAGAGATGTTGGAAATAGCTCAGTTAGACTACCAATATGACCAATTCCCCGTTTTCTTTCTCGCTTCGGCTGAAGTACCGTAGCTCTTATGGTACTTTCTTCCGATGGCCAGGGGGAGCCTGATACTGGACGAAGCGCTTACCAACAGGCGAAGAAAGAGAGTGGCATGGTCAACAGAGGAGTCAATCAATGGGTAGAACGGAGCCCGGGAAGGAAGTAGGCCTACCCCTCGTCCCCAGGAAATGAATTGGAATCGTCATGATAGGCACAACCTTCACCAACACTGGCGCTGCAAGGGTACAAGAAAGTCTTAAAAAAAGAAAGGGGACGATCGATTGTTAATTGTTGTAAGTACTGGGTTAGGACCTCCGGTATATAAGTTTTTTAGTTCACAGAATGGGTTAGTTAAGACTTTAGATAAGCCAATGGAGTAGCTCGTCTCATAGTATGAATAAGAAGCAAAGTCAATAGTGACTTCAATCGGCATAAGAAAAATGGGCATATTGGGAAGGAAGAGGAGAGGGCTAGAAGCTACTCGTTCGTATTGGGAACCACCACAGAAAGCCTCACAAGACCCGAAAACTGCCCACTCCTATGAGAATGATGACTAAACCCACGTTAAGCTCGTTAAAACGTGAGATAACTGCTCGAAAAAAAAGTACCTCCGTGTTAAAGAGCGCTGAGAGCTCATTTTATTCGTCGATAAGCTCGTAAAACACGTCTTCCAAAGCCCCTTTACAGCCTGATTCGATTCTTTGGTTGCGAAGGTTATGAAATAGGACCTCCTATTTACAACTTACTTACCCGAAAAGACGAGATTAATTATAGACCAACAGAAGGGCTAACGTTATAGACTTAGATGACTTAGAAGCTGCAAGCGGACAATGACTTTTTGACTTTTGACTTTGAAGATGGAAAATCGGGTTGAAAAGCTCGACTTATTGGCTTTGGCCGCTCGCTGGTTGTCGGGTCAGATTCCATAGATGTCTATTTAGATGTCGATTTCTTGCTTTCGGCTGAAGGTGCTATTTCAATGTTAGATCAGTTTCGGTTTCAGTTGAGGTTGAGGATCCGATTGTTCTTTCTGCATACCGTGGAGATAAAAAGGCTCTGGAAGAGGTTGCCTAGATTCAGAATTTTCTTTCCTGCATGACCCGAAGGGCGAATTTCCATAGATCAGAGCTGACCTACGAACAAGAATTTCAGATGGAAAAGAAATAGATGGAGAAGAAGATACCTCGATGGTCTTACCAGAACTCGCTGACAGAGAAGGAAGGCTGGCAGCTGGTGATGGTTGGTCAAGTTTATCTGGTAGAAATCCGAGTTTGAAGTCATTTTTTTCTTTTTTATTGAAAACCTAGGACTTCATAGTTCTTATGAACTTAACTCACTGAAATTCCATCCAGTAAAACGGAAGAATGAAGAATTGATCAAATAATAGATAGGAATACCGCAAGCCATTGCCACCGCCATAAGTG
Source organism: Trichopus zeylanicus subsp. travancoricus (assembly GCA_005019695.1). Taxonomy (NCBI): domain Eukaryota; kingdom Viridiplantae; phylum Streptophyta; class Magnoliopsida; order Dioscoreales; family Dioscoreaceae; genus Trichopus; species Trichopus zeylanicus. The sequence continues at coordinate 110,543 of RXID01019378.1, read as the reverse complement.
GTCTAGTACCCCAGCCCGGAGCTACTTTACCATATTCCGAGGTTGAATAAATCCCCTATAGTAGTTCGTTTTGGCCCAGATCTAGAACTACCCTCAATGGTTTGTATAGCCTATTGGTTGAGATCTGTTGACTTTGTATACCGGCTTCTTCTTCCTTTATGGAGACAGGGCAAGAGCCCATACTTGGAGCACGAATTCATACGTAAGATGCCCAGTTGGCTCACTAATTCGTAGATGGACAACCGGCTCGATAGTCTATGCATAGCCAGAGGCTCCCATCGTGCTTCTTCGCTTTCTGGTTAAACTGGAACTTAGACCATAGTAAGTAGCCTTATATATATAAGCCACCCGCCGAAAGTCAGCTATCAGCACTTCCAACGAATGGAGCCAAACGAGTGTCTCTCGGTGCTTTAAGTAAGTTTTCTTAAGGTAACAAGCATTTTGCGTTCTACTAAAGAGAACTTATACACCCTGTCCAGAATGATCCTTTTTCTTTGGTCAACCGTTTAATAAAGCCTCTCATGACTGAACTCATCTCCCCTTTTTCAATCTGCTTTCATTCCGGGGTTCGAAGAATGTGATTATTGTTCGGCTGTGCCGGAGGTTCTCGAGGTTTCATGGCGATCACCTTGCTAAGGAGAGGAGAGTGGAGTTTTATCCGTAACGTCCTCTAGTTCTGGAACTTCCCGGATAATATAACTAAGCTCATCCTGAAATGCATTACTACCACTCGCATGTCTATCTTGGTGAATGGTACCCCTACGGACTAGGTTTTCATCCTTCAAGAAGTCGACGAACCTCAATTTTCTTGTTTTGTCTTGAACTCCAACTAATTGACTTGCAAGAAGGGCCAATGGAACATGCTTAGACAACTACTCGACGAAAGCAGGAGGGAATTAGGCAAACTCATTGCTTCTTTGCTCCTTCTCTTCGGTTCTAATAAGACATTAATCAAGTACATTCTTTCTGGAAGTCCTTCTTAATGGTAGAAGTTGGACATCATCGGGAATGCGGATCCGGTAGGGTACAGCTATTTGCTTTGTGGATCAGTCAAAGGCCTTTGCCACCGCTTCTCAAGATAGAAAGGAAGAATCCTCGACATCCTTATCCTTGGATAGCTGCCTCTGAGGATCCCATCAAAGGGTACTTGCTGCTCGTCCATGATTCTAAAGAGAAGTGGAAAGAAGCGGAAAGAAAGGTGGAAAAGTCAAGACCATAAGGCTGTTGAATATGATTGTCGCCTTCCTGACCTTTTTATTGTGCCATGAAACCTGAGCTGACACCTCTCCATAACAGGCCTTACTCAACAAGCGAACCCATATCGACCTTTCTGGTCTATTTTCATCCGTCAAAATTGATGAATCTTGTGCTCCGCAAACTTGACCCAATAATGGCACTCCTTTGCTTAGGTCCGGAATCGGGGTCGCAATGATTGTATGGACCTCTTTGTCAGCTTTCTCTCTCTCTCTTTAACATTTCTATGCCAATACGCAGTACATTGACTTACTTTTTCTTATCTTGCTTCCTACTGCTGTGTGAACAGAACCCTCTCGGTGAAGCGGAGTACTCATCCGAAGAGGTCAGAGAGAGGTAAGCCCCATTCTTTCCAACCACCTGGAAGGAATAGGCAAAAGCAGGCAAGGGGAAGGCTTTTCCTTGTTGGTAAGGCAGTAGAAGAAGGGGCAGTTTACTTAGGCTAAGGCTTGATGTTATAGTTGTCATGCGTCAGCCGTTGATAGCTACTTCGCTTGACGAGCGTCTACGTCTGGATTCATCCACAACTTGCTTTAGGTTGATCTGATCCTTTTGGCAATGGCTTTTCTCATTTTCTAAACGGAAGCGAGAGGAAAAGCAAGTCGAAAGAAAGATGAAAAAAGAATCTCTCTGGAACTCGGCATGATCCTTTTTAAGTTCTCCCTTGACGACGTTCAGAACGTAGAATGGGATTCGTTCAAGCAAAAAGGTCAAAATGCGCATTTGAAGGACGAAGAGGGCATTCTTCCACTAAGAGCAATGAGTTAAATAAGCTTATGGAATCGGCATTTATGTGTCACGAACGATTGGGAAGGTACCGTACGGTTAGCCAAATCACTATCTTCTTTTTTTTTCTTGAATGAATGGTCTTTTACTAAGTAAGTAGCACCGGCTAAAGTGAACTAAGAGGGCTTTTCCGGTTCAAACTGTTATTTATTTTATTCTTGTTACAGTTAATACGGGTTTACATGGATTCCTTTAATATACAGGTCATGGACAGAGGAATTGCGTATATAAAGTAGAGTGCACGCCACCCCATAGTACACACATAGTTCGAACTAAGCCTAGTCAACATGGCATTCCTCTTTGTTAGCTGTCCCGTGGTTAGTAGAATTGGTACCGTAGCGAATGTGAGAGTACCGCTTGTTGCTATAATTGCTCAATGGCATTTTTCGTACTTCCCTTTCCACTCTGCCCTTTCCAAGGCCACTTTAAAGGGATTGAGCGAACGAAAGCCGTTGCAAAGGCGGTAGCGGAGTCGTTTTCTTGCTCGATCGGTTAAGGCGCAGCTTTTTCATCTGGAGTTGTTCCATCTCCTTTGACGCGCTTGATAGATATGCTGATGCTCGTTCTTCACTTTCTAGATATGAATGAGGTCACCACCCGATTAGACGACGATGCATGTGACGACTTGAAGTTAGAAGAATTGATCAGTCTTGCAGCGCTAGCATCACTAGCTACAAGCACCAAGTCTTCTCGTGGTGAATACTAAGCGAAACCGGGCCTTTATCTACGTTAGCATCCACGAGACCACTATTATCCGATAAGCATGCCTCATTTAGAGGCCTTGAAAAGCAAGAGTAGTAATCGCACATGGCGAAGAGGTAGGGACTGTGTCGACTACTAAGGAGATGTACGAGCGTAGTTTGAGAAGTGAGCACAGAGTGAAGAAGCGCGCTGCTCGTTCAGCGCGAAATGACATAAAATAGATAGACAGAAAGCATATGAAATCGACGAGCGCAAAACAGATAAAAGATCTCCCGATAGGCAACTGGAAGGAAGCGTATGAGCGGCGAAAGGCTTTATTTACGAGACGGTAGTGAGAAACTACTTTAAAGAGGACGTAGTCAATGTAGTCATTAATGTGGTGATGAGCGGGAGATGGTATGAGAGATGAGGCGAGGTATTGCGCAGGCTGGTCAGCTTGTATTTTCCGGCTTGGATGGTACGATTTTACAATATTCGTCACTGCCTCGGATGTGAAAGTCACTGGATAGGTTCGACAAGAGGCGGGAATTCTACTCTATTCTTGCTCAGGCTCGAAATTACAGATGAATCGTTGTCTCGATGAGAGTCATAATCTCTCTTTTGTATCTACTCCACTACTCTCTTTGTTGGACTCGTTCCCCTCTACTTTACTGTGCATCTTTATAGACCATAGAGAAGGTAATCTACCCATACACAAGCAAGCTTATATGATGTAGCCGATGTAGCCAGCTATATACAAAGACTGGGACCTCGGACTGAGATGTAGCAGCCATACCTCTATTAGACTGAATGCTATCTCTCATCGTCATACAAGTCGGATGTGGCAGCTATAAAAGATGACTATCGAACCCTCATCTATATGATCTTATTTAAAGCGGCTAAAAGACAGATGATTATCTCCAATGATGGATTCTTTCAGTTCTTTCTATTCCTTTTTTGCTTTACCCTTCCCGATCTTCCTTTCTTTGGTGTGTGTGCTCATACCTTTCAAAAGTTTTTCATCATACCGCAGACGAAATATTCTTTGCTTATGCTCGTACCCGACAGAATGAGTCCTTGCTGCTCTTTCAACGTCTGATAGGTCAAAGAGCAAGACAAAGAAGGATGATTCTTGACTTTACAAGCACTTGGCTTTTCAAAGCATGTCCTTGGCCGGGGGGTGTTTCAGCCTTTTTCATAGAACTGCTGAAGAAAGGAGGCTCTCGTCGCTCCACTTCCGAAGAAGCGGATACGGATGAGGCTGCTTATGCGCCGTGCGGACCTCGTTACACTGCTACGTTCTAGCCCCCGTGGGCGGGAGGCGGGAGAAGCAAGAACTCCACGAAGTCCAGTTCGCCTAGCTCTTTCCCTAAGCACTGGAAAAAAGAATGAGAAGCTATTTATCATCTTTCTGTAAATGATCTTACAGACGATTAAGAAGACGATAATCCAGCATATCTTTAAAGCTGAATGCTCTTTATTCTTTATAGAATCATTCTTTTCCTTTTCTTTACTTATTTAGGAATATCCGATCTACGTCCTTTACCGCTCCGTTATATATGTCTCCCGAGCTTAACCCCATTCGGCGAAAGGCCAAGACGTCACCGTTGGATGCAGTGGCGTAGGCGGTTGATGTATGAGGTCGCTGTGAATCTGGCGCAGGTGGCACTTCTTAGCGAACTCGATGGAATCTCGAACCAGCCAATAATAGCTGCGTCTGAGTTGCTTGCGGATTCATTGAGTTTGGGTCCTGATTGATGGGAACCGCAAACCCCTTTCTTGAAGTGCTTGTTGGGTTCGGAAAGAGCGGAGGATAAATGTGCCGTGTTAAGCGTAGGATCTCCTGTAGAGGGTGTCGTTGAGGAAGGCATAGCATAGTCAATAATAGCAGAGCAGTTCGGCAAGCAAAAGGGAGCTGCGGGGGAACTGTGAGAATACTACTGCGCACGCCGTATAATAAAATAAGTAAAGCAGCAAGCAGCTGAAAAACTCGGGAAAGAAAAGAAAGTGGTCCAGTAAATCGCCCGATCGGGCCTCCTGATCTCTCGGAAACGGGAGACAGGGGTGGAGTCGTAACAAGGGAAGACTGAAAGAAGCGCTAAAACAAAGGCGAAACCCGAGTGCAGTGAATGGAATGGGATAAGTAAGCTTTTCATGACCCCGGAAAGACGTATGTAAGTACAAGTTTACGTCTAGTCTATTAGAGACGCGAGAAAGATGTAAAGCTCTGGAGGCGGGTATGCCGATGAAAGTTAACGAAGACCACTCTCTCAGAAGTTCTGCTCCGGCGGGTCAGGCCCAACTCAAAACGTCCCTCTTGCTGCGTTAGCGGACATTGATTGATTGGTGAATTCCGCGAAAGACAAGATAGGCCAGCAACATAGAGTAAGTGAGTCAGATTCATGCCTACTTGGGAATCGTGACCCGGTCGAATAGAGTTCTCACGATCGTGACGATGAAGCCGAAAGAAGAAGGGGTCAACAAGAGCATATTCCAATTTCTTTTCGTCCCTTCCTTCCAAAGTTATGGAGCTTATAGAAAGCCAATTCAAGCATCAGACTTTACGTCATTCCGGGAACCTACAAGACCTTGTCGAAGTAGAAAGATTGTTCCACATGAATGGCGCTCTATCTATTCCTTCAACCCTATGTTGACTGCTGTAAAGATTGATGCAATAGCACAGGTAAGAAAAGACCTCTCTCCCGTGTGCTTTGTAGAATCAGGCCTTGAAGCTCCAGAGTCTATGATCCTATTTGCGTGATGGAAAAATAGTAGGAACTGGACGCTTTACTTATTTCATTTCATCAGTAAATTCATATTCTTTATTTCCTCCTTGATGTTGAGCTTCGAATGTTCGGTAATGAGAATCGTAAACTAAAAGCATATCGTAAAGCGTCTTCCTCTACTCGATCTTTACTTAGACTATATCCCTTTCAATCGATTCTTCTGATCTTCATAGCCGAACTCTCTATTCGCGTCCTCCCCCTTCCTGCTGCGTCCACGTCCTTGGCTCCAACAACTAGAGCTGCATCATCCATCTTGCTCATTATTGAGAATAGGCCTCTCTTCAAACCGTACCAGTTCATCGATATGCTTAATGCAGTTTTCTCTTTCCGTATTCATCCTACTTCGATAGTGTATAGATGATTTTTTTGGAAATGCAATCTATTCCCACGTCACTCTTCTCATAACATATCCTGTTCTCTCCCTCACCGGTTGATTGTTGACGGGGTTCTATGCTTTCCCCTAAAGAGAAAAGTGAGCTTCCAGAAGTGCGCAATGCTCATTCGTAAATAGCATTTCATGCTTCCGTCGGAGAGATCAATGGAAACTCATAAAAGCGGACGGCATTCTTCATACGATCGCCGGAAAAGCAACAAGTATCAAACAAGAGTGAAAAAAATACAGAAAGACTCTTTCCTTCCTTTTTCTCGAGCTAGCTCTTATACGCTTGTACAGAGGAGTCTACAACAATGTCCATATATAGGTGCTTAGTATCCTACAAAAAAAAACATTAACATCCGTCGCACCTTTCTATCCCGCAATTAAGCTATCATGCAAAGAAAAGATTGATTGTGACTAGTCTATGGTAGGCCTACGCAAGGCTTCAACTATATTTGTTGTATGATCGCTTAGCTCTCTCTACTCTTTGCTTAAGCTATCGTGTCGTGTAGATGGATGACATCCCCCCATCCCCGGATATGATTAATGCATGGAAACTCATGTTGCTAAGGAATTGGGTCATTCTTCGGCCCAAGATGCAAGAATTTTTACTCCATCCTTTGACTCTTTAAACAAGTAAAATACCCGAAGTGCTCGTGGGCTTGGTTTGGTGGCATAAATACAATGTGCCGAAGAAAAGACGAAGGATGTGGGTTGGGAACGACTCCTTACTCAAGAGTTGCTGCAAAGAAGACCCAAGGTGCGTACTTGACTTTGTTGGCATTCTCCTCAAGCACGGAAAGCCACAATCATCTATACAAGTGCAAAAAAAGAAAATAAAGAAGTTGTTTCCAAGCGGAACTCGAATGGGCTGCTAGCAGATTTGTTGGAGATGGGCAAGTTAACACCGTGGGTAGGCTTGCCTTTCACTCGCTCTGGCACATTTTTGCGGAACGCATGATTGAGTTGTGTCTAATGTGCCATTGTTGAAAAAAGAAAAAGGAAAAGAGAGGCAGATTAGAAGCGTTTATCTCAAGCTTTATGAGAAAGAAGACGAAGAATCGGCGGCGAGCATCCTAGCCAAATGGGACTTGTGTCTCAATCCGATCAAAAAGAAACTGTGTGTTGACCTTTCTTTTCTTAAAAGAGTACAGAAAAGGAATGGATTAAGATTAAGGTTCAATTAGCGAGCATGGGAAGGCTTGTGGAGGTTTAGCAAGAGAGGACAAAGGGGATGTAATATATGCGCTCTCTCAAGCAGTTAAGAAAAGAACAAGACCATAAACGAAGTCGAGCTCTTTTGTTTGCGGTATGAAAATAGCAGCTGAAATGGAGTGTCAGAGGATTTGGATTGATTCGGATTCCCTAACGTAAGACATGGTCTACTCTCAAGATCCCTTCGTCCGCAGCTAAGGTCTTCATAAGATCAAGAAAGTATGAGCTTCGAAGATTTGAAAATATCCCATACTTGGAGAGAAGCAAACCAACAAGCGGATTTTCTGGCAAGCTTTGACTATGCGGTTGGTAGTAGACATATTTGGTCTTCACATTTTGCCTGTCATTTTGTAAAAAAAAAGTTTGTTGAAGAGATTAGCGAATGTCAATCTTGATTTTGATCTATGTTGACGGGTCGATCAGGCTAATCCCTTTGCTTAGCTGCCGGACTGCTCTACTTACCTCAAAAAGTTTTGAAGTGAGAAAAGGTTGTTTCCGCTCGAGTGAGAATATCCGATGCAGTTAGCTCAAAAGGGAGTTCGCTCAGTGACCCTTTGAGCCGAGCCAAAGCCAAGTAGTTCGGCTAAGCTTCATGGCATTTATAAGGCTCTGTAGCCGGAGTAGAAAGTCAGGTCAAGGGGAAGAGAGAAGGAGCTTTAAAAGAGAACTAAACTGATGAAACTAATCCCAATGGAAGCCCTTTGGCAAGAGTGGGAAAGGCCTTCACGGAATGAGGAGGATCAGGGAAGGGCATCAACAATGAAATCGATCCCGATTTAGGAGTTTTCCCAGCTCAAGGCACCAAGATGACTGAAGAAGTGCGAGAGAACTCGAGTCAAAAGTCCGAGTAAACCAAGAAGAAAGTAAGTAGGAATCGGACCTGAGACAGGGAATTCCGGTCGTTCAGTCACTTTCCGGGCTCTCCTGACTCTTGGAAAGGTAGCGGAAAGGTAATTAAGAAAAGAGCCGATTCTCTGCATCAATTCCTTGCCTATCAAAGATTTTGCTATTCTACGATGTCGGGTAATAGCAAGAACCTAAGACTAGTCAGACTGAAAGCGGTCTTTCTTCGATCAGAAGAGTTGTCAGAATGAATACGAAGAAGATCATCATTAAGGCAAGCAATGGCTTCTGTTAGAGCAAATCCCAAGATGGCATAACTAAAAGAATTTCCTTGTTTAGGAATGAATCAATGAACTAACCCAAGCCAAGACAGCAGCTCCCGCTAATGCAATTGTAGCAGCTCCGGCCCCCGCACCCTATAAATAACATCGAAAATTCTCCAACCTCCTCACGCCACACTCTTTTCGCCCCCTTCTTCTTTTTTCTCTTGGGCTTGGAATGCTTTGATTCTGAATGATCTTCTACCAATCTCGACAAAGAAAGAGAAGTCCGGACGCTTTCTCATTGCGGCCTCGAAGACTTTTCTACGCTTTCTTCTCTTATTCAATTGAGAGTGTTAGGGACTCCTACTACTGCAAGGCTACGAACCTCACCCTTACTAATGTTCAATCGAGGCAGAATAAAAAGAAATGAAAGTTCAGGTAATTCCATATCTGCCCTCAAGGTCTATTTGTACAATCATTCCCTTTCTCTTCCTTTCCTCAAGAGCTTCTTCGTGAACAGCAGATTCGAGGGCATCTATACCTGGTCTTCTACGCTCCTCTTCCGGGACGGGATAACTAACTCAATTTCATTTCTTGGAGGGCGATACTCTGATAGCGGAAGGGCGGTCCTTTTCATCTCTAACTCGAATGTTCGAGCTAATGTAACGGCTGTTTCCGGTAGTTGGAGTTGCCTTGATGTCAGAAAGGTGTCCAGTTCAGAAGGTGCGAAAGAATGGCTATTCTCTTGCTCGTGTCTTGGCCACAGCTACTGCTCGTAGTCATAGGAAGAGCTCATAGTCTCGGAATTGCTCGCCCGAATCTATTAAACAAAACCTAGTGCTCAACCTTACTCCGCCTACTTCTATTGCACTCACTCCCTTTATGACCAAGATCAGGAGCTATTCATAGAGCCGGGATTTAGGTCAACTCGTTTTTCCGCGCAGACGATTCGATGTTATGCAGACGGTTCTCGGCATCATGATACAAAGATCTGAGATCGCTAATCCCATTGCTTTACAGTCATGAGATGATAGGAATGATTCTCTTTACTAGAAAGAGACAAGACCCTTCAAAGACCGTATTTTTCGCATCCACCTCTTTTTTCAAGTGAAATAGAGACCACTAAGAATAGAATGACGATCTCCTTACCTAAGACTTTTCCGACGGACTCCATTCCACTATCCGGGTGTAGATGTTATGTTAATTCCTATTCTCGATGCTTTTCATAGCCCTTCTTCGGTGCCTTAGGAATTTCGTCTAGTAAGGGTCGATAGCATTCCTTCCCCGCTCTCTCTCACTCTGTCTTTTGCATTCCGTCCAATCGCTTCTTTCTTTAACCTTTCTTTGACCTCGAATGTGATCTTCTTATTAACAGATAGCGAATCGAGTTGATAGTCACCTCAGCAAAGCATTCCGGTTCTTGGCTTTCAAGCAGTTGTCTTGAAGTTCAGAATAGACGGGCAAGTCCAATTATTCTTCTTTTTGGAATAGTAGCTGTACAACGGTTCCAAGCCAGGGAAGAAATGCCATCGGTCAGTCCGAGTGTGAGTCTGTCCGGTCAAACGGAAGAAAGGCAAAGAAGACAGCGAAGGAGTTAGTGCATTGATGCCCAGAATCCGCTGTGACTGGTATAGAATCAGCTCCTAGTCTGCCGTTAGCTCTCCTAGCTGCACTATCATAACTATTATATCAGAGTATGGCATCAGTCAATCTTCTTTGCACGTGAATCAGATGTGGGACCGGTGGAAGCCGCTGACGCTGACCTCCTTTAGAGAGAAAGAATCTTTCTATCCAGCCGTTAGTTGATAGTTTGATTGATGAAGGGTGGACGCTTGTCATATTTCTTCGATCCACTAAGAAAGAAATCGACAAAAAATGCAGAACAAGCCCAGAGTCACCACGACTTCTTATTCTTCTATCAAGGTTAAGATAACATCCTCGAGGCTTGACCGTCGCTATATAGAATGTCATTTAATTGAATGAGATTTCACTATTTAACCTTCCTGGCCTCTTGGTCACCAGGAATGGTATAGAGAGCCACGTATCTTTCCACCGGCGGGAGTCAATGGAAAGATAACTCAATCTCTTAGCCCACGCATTAGCCAATAGAGCCTTCCCCTTCCCGCTTATGACACAGTAGGAGCTTTCTTTGCTGTCTTTTTGCTTGCTATCGCGCAGTCTTCCTTCATGCCGGCTGTCCACAAACTTCATCTTCAGTAAGGGGAACGTTAAACAAACGTTAAGGAGCGTGCAAAGCAAGCAGCCAATGCGAGAAAGGGGCTAGAGCAGTACTAGGGGGGGGGAGAAGAAGAGCAGCCTAATAGCTATGGCTTGGTCTTCAATTGTCACACTATCTTTGCTTTCGGGCGATTTAGTGTACATTGTTCTCACCTACAAAAGCCTGAATGCAATAGGTAAGCCTTGCCTTGTATTCAAGGTCTACGTCTCGTCCTTACCAGACGCTTCTACGGCAAGAGGACGTCAACGATGTGTGATCTTGCCAAAACTCATATAGTTGATCTATAACCTAGGTAGCCCGATCGGAAATCAAACCTAGGTCAGGACGACACATAACAAAGGGCGTAACAAAGTCGTGCATTTCCTTTGAATCTATGCTTTCATTTCAACCTTTAACCACAATTATCATATGTAACCGCTGAATAGCGAACATATATGCCACTGGCAAAAGGCTGAGTTTCAGAGCGAGAGAAGAGCTCATAACAACGAAGAATCGCATAGATAGAGGACAGAAAGCACACAAGCCATTGAGAATCGGGGATCAGACTCCAATGCTTTGCTTGCCCGCTTAGAAGAGGCGCGCCAACCAAGTGTAGTGTATGGATTCGTCGGAGGTAGTTAGAGACTCAACAAGAGGTTCTTTGCCTGTTATGTGACTAGACTTAGACTTTATTTGATATCCATCACTAAACTAAACACTGGTTAATTAGTGACGTATGGAAAACCAGGACGAGGAGCTAATAAAATGTCTCTTTAGGGGCCACCCGGTCATAATTTCTAGATCCACTTTCCAACAAGACTTGGAATCTTGCTTCCATGGCGAGAATCGATGCATGAATGCGCTATGAGTCCACAGTCACTGATCTGCGAGAAAATTGGTTATTGGAGATCGAGGAAAGCGCATAAAGAAAATCTCGGCCCTTCCGCCGGTGCCAGCACCAATGTAGGAAAAAGTCCCATAATCAGATAAAAGGGCATTTCAAACTGCTTACCTGTAACCCTGAAGGTGAAGAAGTAGAGTGGATTCCTGGCTATGCACGCATCGCAGACCTGGTAGCAAGAGATAAAGTCAAATGGCCTCCCATCCAATCGTAAACCTCCTCCGGAGCCACTGCCGAATCCGCTGAACCGGGCAATCAGATTTGCTCCGACCTCACCGGTGGGAAGGAAGTTGACTTGACCCTTCCTCCTGCGCTCTCGCTTATGCCTCACGCAATTGATCAATCAAGGCGTCTGTCTTTGATTGATTCAGACAAGTTCTATAAACCAAGAGAGGCCTTAGGGGAGCTGAAACCTTAGTGACTACTCCTCTTCGGCCCAACGGGGATTCCCCGTTATAGCCGGGGCCGGGACGGAGCAAAGGTCGAGAGAAAGAAGAGCTCGAAACAAGAGAAGAGCGATCGATACCTCTTCGAGCGGGCGGGAGCAATCTCTCTCTATCTATCCGTGAGAGGGACGGGCAAGGCTCATATATAGAAGAAAGATCGAAGATCGTCGTAAGCTTTGGAAAAAAAACACACAAGAAAAATGAAAGAAAGAGTAAAAAAAGGCTAGCGGTAAAGGTTGCAATAGCCTTTAAAATTGTACTCTTTATTTGTTTTTTGTTTTTTTCTTGCTCGCTCGTACCGAAATCCAAATGCTGCCTTCTTTCAGAACCTCATCCTTATCCTCCAGCTGGAGTTGCAACAGCATTTTCGAAAGCAAAAGTCATTCAAAAACGAAATGCCATAGCTTGTTGAGCTTGAGGAGATTTGTGCGCGGAAGCACCCGGTAGGGCTTACCCGTGGGCGCCTCAATAATCTCACGCACGCTTACCGACCCGAATTCATGAGTTCCCCTTTCGGCATTGAAGGACCACCTTCCGTCAGTGCCTAGATCAATCAAACCCAGAGGGATTATTGTGGGAATGTTTTTGGGAGAAAGAAGAGAGGCAAGCGAAGCAAGGGGAATGGATTTGTATGAATGCCTGAAAATACAAAGTTAGATCCTAATACAAGGAGGGCGCTAAGCAGGAGACTTGGCCGATACAAAGAAAAATAGAAGGACACACATATAGCTATGGGATGGCTGTCAAGGTTGTGCCAAACAAAGATGAAAGTAAAGTGAAGAAAGACAGGAAATGATTATGAGAGTCAAAGTAGGGCAGTACAAGTTGAGGAAGAAGAACCAGAAGCATAACTCAAGTCAGAACTGGTTGGCTTGAAAGTCGAAGTCGAAGGGCTGGCACAAGAAAATCAGTACACGATTTCCTTCTTTCAGTACGACCCCTTGCTTGTTTCCGTACTTTAATTCAATACTGATCTTCCCGCTTTGCTCTACTGCCCGGTCAGATGTCCAATAAGAGGCATCCCGATATCAACTCTTGCCTCTTGCAAGGGCCAATGAATCTCTATCGCCTCTTTTCTGTACCGGAGGTACTACGATGCTTTGCCTGTATTTCAAGCCCTAGTCCTAGGACTGAGCCTCCTGCGTTCACGGATGCGGGAGAACCTGCCGCCTTCTTCTCTGATGAAGAAGTTGCCCTAACGCTTACTCCCTTTCAGCACGCCGTGGTAGCTTCGTGTGCATATGGAAGGCCGGCGATCCCAGAGGTGAAAACTGCCATCCAACAGCGATGTGGAATAGCCGAGGATTTCATCATCAGCAGCGCCGGGCCCAAGCAGCACCTGCTGTTTCGGTTCTTTAGTGAAAGCAGCTTATTTAATTCAGGGCTTACTCAAGGATTTTCTTTAGCTTGCTCTTCCGGTTCTTTTTTTGGACTCCGGCGTTTCAGCCTGATGCAGAACCTTCAATCTGACCTGTCTTGACCCTCCCTTCCGGCGTTGTATAAGAACTATCGCTGGCAACGTGGGTAGGGTGCTTCCCGTGCTGATCCCGCCCACCGACTGGAATACAAAGATGAAAGAGCGCATTAACGATATTTTATTCATTGCCCTCTTTATATGCCCTTGAAGTCCTCATAACCCTAAAGCCCCATCGATTGGATATGGTTCCATCTCCCAGTGGTGAACAAACAACAGCCCCCCGGTCAGGTGGTGTAGCCTTGTAAAAATGGCTGCTACATCATGAGTTTCGGGATGAGTCTGACGCTACAAGTACAAGTCCGCCTTCGAGGTGCGTGCCTTTCAAGCCCTTCTTTCCATAGAAAGAAAAATAGAATATAAAGGAAAGGATGTCACTGGTACTCTTTCCCTTCCCTGTCTTTGACTATACGTTTAAGAAGCGGGTATTCTCCTGTCTATGGTGCGCCCCCTTGCCTTACGAAACTCTCTTTTTTTGTCCCTTTGCCAGGTTAGCATTTCCTTTTGTTGAATTAGAACTCCGGAGCAGCGGCGGGGCCTTCATCTTAGATGGGTTTAAGCCTGGAACTCTAAAACCAGCTGCTTTCCCTCCATACTAAGAAAAGTAAGCATCTTCCCATCCTCTCCCGTTCTATTCTCGCTCCTTGTATATAGCTCGTTTGGTCTCGTTACTACGTAACTGGTTCGTACTTTCCTGTAACTTAATCCCTGGCTTTTCCCTCTTCTTTTCTTTCTTCTACTTTTGTCTGTATTTCTTTTCAATCCTCCTTTCTTTAGGTTATTTGCTTCCAATGGGAGAAGGAAAGGATATATGATAATAGAAAATAGGGAAAGACCTTGCTTCAAGCTCTGCTCTGGGGGAATGCCCCACCCGAGGTGATCGACATCACATCTCTACCTCTTCGTGTTCTTAATAAGAAGAAGTCGACTTTGACGCCTTTATCTCCATATGCTTATTCGAATCGATACAACATATGAATTTGAATAATGTCAGCTTCCCTATATTCTTTCGTCTATGCTTTGGGTAAAGTGGCTAAATCCTATGTTCTATTCGCTACGTGAAAGCTGCTAAGCATCAAGTCTTGCTAACTAACATAGGCCCCTGCTGCAGAAGCCTGAGCTAGGATCTTTTCCTTCTGTCTTGTTGGCTGGTTTAGGTGCGCTATAGCGTTAGAGCTTAGGGCTTCTTTGTCTTGCTCTTGCTTAGAGACTATCTGCGCTCTTATGGTCTGACGCTGTGAATAGCACTACCCAACCACGGATAGGCCCTCAACCAAAGTTTGACGACGACAACGTCGATACGACCTACCCTCTCCTAACGGAAGGGGGGCAGACTTGGTCCTGATGAGATCGTAAGCCTTAAACAGGCGACTATACTTAGAAAGAGCCCAGGGCGAAAGACGACCGCGGGCGGATCCAATAACTCGACGATGCCAACATTGTAACCAGACGACGCTCGAGCATACCAAGAGACGTATTGCAAACATGCCTTAACCCAGAAAGACATGCGCTTCACAATCTCAACGCTGTATCCAACCAACTATCGAGCCCAGACCGTACTTGCTCAAAGGTCGGGCTCGCAGGATTCATAAAGAGCATCCACCGGACCGCGTCGGGAGAAAGCCTTCCGGCAACCCTAACCAAATCTCAAAAGGCAGTTGGTAGTATGCCACCTGGACTGTAGGCCAAAAGTATGTGGCAGTACCAATGCCTATGAAACTTAGGATTAAGTAAGGGAGCCAGGAGTAGCCCAGTACTTGCGATACCCGGAACCGCTCAGGCGCAGAGATGTCCCGAGGTCGCTTATTTCCAGACTCTTTTGTACCGGCATCCACGCGCTCTCACCATCTTCATCATATTATATTGACGGGCGAGAGATCGACCAGCTCTTGATCCGTAAGCGAAGGGCGAGCCAACGGCGGCTGAGGTAGCATCTTCGGCTTGAGACTGCTCGCTGATTCTTCGGCTTGCACTTTCTTTTTTTCGCCCGCCGTTCCTGCGTCCCGCGGTTCGTCAAGGTTAAGTTCTTTCGATCTTCTTTCCGACAGGGCTTGCCGGCCTTTTCTTTCTTCTTCGTCTGCTGCCCTTTAACTTGAGAGTAGTTTAAGTGGGAGCATGAACATCTGCTCTGAAGTGGTCTTAAAGCGAAGGTCTTTACCCTTTCTTTGCTGACGCTTTCCAGTGGGTGTAATGCTAGCTCTCCTAGCCCCGTGACATTGAGTTTGACTACACAAACCATCGTGACTGCTTTGTTGCGAAATCGATGCTTAATTCCATTCGATTCTTCCTTTCCTTAGATGGGCCAGACACACGGCCCTATGCTTAACGCTTAACCCATCACAAGACTTCGATGCAAACAATGAAATCAAACCACCGCATTATCGCCATAAGTGGAGGTCCTTCTTCCCTCATATCTCCGATCGAGCAGATCAATCAATAGTTCCTTTCCTTGTCTTGATGAGCCTGCACGGTGCTCTGATCCTTGGAAGCGGTGAAGCTTTTTTCTTTTCGTAGAAAAAGAAGCGTCAGCGTGGGTAAGAAGATAGGTTACTTGAAGGTTTTGACGCAGGAGGCGGGGAAAGGGGTCAACCTCTTTCATGACCCATGGCCCCAGTGTGTCACTTGGTTAGCATTTCTAGAACCTCGCGTAGGGTTGCTTTTTCGATAGGGAAACAGACAGGGGGGTTGGCTATAATTGAGACACGTTTTTCGGATAGACGATATGGATTTATTCGTCATGGTTAACCACTTTTTTAACCGTGAGAGGGAGGTCATTCAGAACCCGCTGGCTCCAGAACCGGGGGCGGCTCCAGAGGCGCTGCCGCAGGCGCCAGCACCGGCGGAAGTTGCCCACCCCGCTCCCGATCAAGAGGAGCGTGCGGCACTTCGAAGGGACATTCACACTTTGATTCGTGAGCAACTTCGCGAACATTGTGAAAAGGGGAAAGGGCGGCTGTCCGTGCACTTTCCGGAAATGACGGAAATATACTCCAGTGCCGCGAAGGCGATAATGTCTTACGATCTGGGGATCTCCGCGGAAACGGATACGGAAACCCGTAGCAGATGGGTGGAGAATAGTTGGGGGGACCCTAATCTCCTAAAGCCACTCATTAGGCCAAAGACGTCTGTCTGCCACTATCCGAGGTAAGCGAGCTCTTGCCTATCGACTTGTTTTCGTGCCGTGCCGTAGCATTCTGGTTAAGTATTTTTCTTCGTTATCTGTATGAGCGCTTTACTAAAAGCCTGTGATATTGACGTGACGGCCGCATCTCATCGTACGGGGAGGCCCCTGCTGAGGGTTGTTCATGGTCAAACAAAGCGCTCATTCAAAGTCAAATCAAGGTAAGGGGATAGATGAATAACTGAGATCATTTGATCTGCTCCGCAAAGACATCCAGGATCTTTATACACCGATTGACTCGGAAACCCAGCCTAGTTTAGCAACCTATTGTTCTGAACACGAACCGGAACGTGTCAACGTGATCTTTTTTATCTGACTGACGCCTATGCTTCCTTCTTCATCTGTCGGCGAATCTCAGATGGAGGAGAATCGACTGAAGCGTCTTTCCTTGCCCGTGCAATGCGTGTATTCTCAAGCGGCGAAGCGGTCCGAAACCGAACGAAAGAGAACTACGACATACGAACCGAACCGAACGAGAATGACATACACCTAAGACTACCAAAGGAAGACCACCGAACCAACCGATACGCCCTTCCTTCGTTCGGGCCTCACTTCACTCACTCAACGCGATCCTCAAGGGGAGAGCCCATATGAGCAAGGAATCCAGCCTAGCAGAGTAAGCATTCCCTGTATCAGTGACGCACTGACGTCTTTATGGCGCAATCAGGTAAGCGATTTCTGTATTCATTAGTTCCCCTTCCGGACGGGAGTAGGAACTGTCTGAAAGTGGCAGGCAGCAGGGGGTTCGGTAAGCATTGCTGTAGCAGGTAATCCGTTAATATCTTTCTTTGACCCTAATGATAGTACTTGTGGAATACCTAAGCGTCAGCGCTAACGCTTTCGCGCAGCTCAAGGAGTTGCTTGTATGCTCCTTTGCTTCTTGGAAGACGTGGCCCGTTGAGACGGGCCAGCCTAGCCTCTTCGGCCATAAGCCCATTTAGATCCTGTGAGCTGAAGAAAATCCTCCTGCAATCGTGGTACGGGTGGGCTTTGAGCTACCAGAGCAAGGAGATACAGCTTCCGCTTTTCCTTCATGGACCAAGTCGACTCTCGTTAGCTCTACTTGGGCTTAGTTCGATTCGAAACTGGGATTGAATATAGCCCCAACGGCGAACGAACGAACAAAGACAACTTTGAGCTCAAGCCCACTGTTCAAGGAGCTCCAAACTGTCCATTCCAACTCCAACTTCCAATAAAAGTTCGAATAGTAAAGGATTTTTTTCGCAGTGGTCTCATAGTTTGGGAGGCTTGTTGTGGGGTAGGGTTCCGTCTATCAATCAGAGTAGAAAGACCGAGGGTTTCAAAGATAGGAAATAGAAGGTCAACTTCTTGACTAGAACCAGTGTGCTTCCGCTGACTTTGATGCGTACTCCACTTCATCAATGTAGGAGTGTGACGCTATGCCAAAAATGGTCCACCCACTATAGCATGTGTTTTCGGTTCCCAGAAAAAGAAAAGAAAGCAAGAGTTCCTCTAGTTTGAAAAAGAGAAGATTTGTGAAGGAAGGCTTTCACGACTCACTAAACGGGGGAGAAAATTATCCTCGGTCGTTTAGGTCTCGTCTGACGGAGCCGGACTCCGACTCAGTCTCCTCACCGAGGTCTCAGTCAGAATCGTCT
>RXID01019378.1:55000-87500 GCA_005019695.1 Trichopus zeylanicus subsp. travancoricus | reverse complement strand
GGTCAACTTCCTTTCATCCCTAATACAAAGAATTTGGAAAAGGACCTGCGAAACGTCTGAAGCGTATGCTTTTGCTTCGGAGTGACGCTCGGCGTGGAGGCATCTTGACTATAGTGGCTATTAGCTGTCATTTCGCAGGTTATTTGAGTAGTTGTTTTGCTATCTTTATTACGTTGTACGATACGAGGTTCACACTTTTTCTGTACTTGAAGGGCTCTTCTGGGCTCGCTTTTAGTTCTGACTTTCATTTCACTAGCGCTTGCGGTCTCGGCACTAGCCAGAAAGACTTGACCCTTCACCTCTTCTCTGCCGTCAGTGAGTGTCGGGACTTTCGGGAGAGATTCTCTGAGCAAAGCCCTAACAACCGCCCTATACGGAAAGCAAAGTTGGATTTACTACTCCATAGTCAACAAGCGGTATTCGTTCTGACCTTCACTAGCCTCTCTAAGTAAAGTTTGTTTACGACTTTCTTAGCCGCCCTAAAGCAGGATCTATCTCTACCGCCAGGACTTGAGCTTGAAGCCGACACGTACGGTATGAGTTCTCTGCTACCTTCCAAGAGGAATTCGACTTCGACCTCCTAGCTTACCTTAGCCTACGGAAGACCACCTCTGCTTTCAAGCTCATTTGGTTCTATTTAGTATATCACCAAGATCCACCGAGCGTTTTTCTAGCGCGAACTTGATGTACTCATCAATGACATCATGGGACTGATCCTTTCAGGGTTGGTATGGCAGGCGTCGACTCAACGGCCTATGCTGATGAGATCAAGAAGAGAGCATGTTCCGCACTCACGTAGCAACGAAGAGGTGCTGGTTCTCTTCCTCCCAATTCGAGGATCGCCGTGAAGCTCCGTTTTTAAAGCGTAAAACAAGCCTTTCTGATCCCAAGTACCCGAACCACCCATCCCCCTTCCTACATGCAATATAGGACTGCTTGTTTCATTTCTTCCTTCGGTCTAATCCCCCGATCCCGTGACTTGCCTTTCATTTACTTGACAGGGAATGCCAACGTGAGAGCTTTGAATCAGTAAGCTCATCAGCTACGGCTCAGTTAGCGCCATAGGGTTAAAGGGCTTCAAGGCGGTTTTTGTTTGCTCTGCCCCTTTTGACCCTCTCTAGACAAACTCTCTACCCCTGCGCGCTTGGGAACGCACTATAGCCTTGCTTGAAGCCTTAAAAAAAGAGAAATTCTCTCCAAAAGAAATAGAAACCTTTGCGGCTTACCGCTTACCTATCTTTCTCCAAAACCCTCTCCTGGCTAAAGGCGCGGACAATACGGCTTTTTGGCCTATTCTATTATTTATGGAATTTCTGGCTTCGTAATGACGAGTATACAAACGGTTCTAAAACGCGTCTTTCTATACCGTGTCGAATGCAATGGAGCTAACGAATTTCCATCTGCATCGGCAGACGCCTTTCCAAGAGATCCCGTTTATCCCCGAAGCCAATTGTTCCGAACGTCTATCCAAAAGGACATAAACAGACGCAGGCACATTCGCAGAAAGAAGAGATCGAGATCTCAGTCGAATCAGGGGAATCCCCTTTCTCAAGGGCAGTTGGCAAGGGAGGAAAGAAGGTTTGGATCGGTTGCTAATTCATTCTCCGTCTCCGGCATCGGCAAAAAAAGGATACTCATCGATCGCTTCTGTCCCTTGGTATCATAGATGTGTTATAAGAACTGGGCAATGTCCCTTGATATCGAAGCGAAAATGAAAGACTTTTGACGCTTAGATGGAATAGTTTTAAGCCTCGCGCGGTACCTTCTTTTCCTGCGCCTTGTCAACTACATATTCAAAGACGCATGAAAGTCCTACTGACGCCTCGCTGAGCGGCTGTGAAAGCGGTGCGAAAAAGAAAAGTGGGGCTACCTTGCCTTGAGAGCTTCCCCGGTTACTGAGTCTGTGATTTCATTGGTTGTATTTGCTTCCATCTCGAAATGCTCTTTCATGATTGTATGTACACAAGTTCTCGCGCATAAGCATAGCCATATGATGAGTTGAAAGCTTCAGAGGCCCTTGCGGAACATCTTACCACTCTTTTCTGTGTTCATTCAATGCTTTGCTTGTGGATTGGAAATGCGGTAAGGTCAGCCCCTGACTCTTAGATAGATATCAGCATAGCTTCGTAATGAAACTTCTCGCACATCTGCTCTGAAAGCGAGAGCTTGAGATGCATCCGTTCTTCAACTTTCCGAAGAAAGATATAGAATATGGGCAACCTAGCAAGAATGGAGACAAAAGATTTGATTCATGTCTCTGCAGCTGTATCTAGTGTGTCACGCTGGGAATTGATAAACGACTTTCTCCCCCGATGTATGGGATATACCTGAAATGAAAGGGCAGTGCCACAAGGATTTTATTTGCTACGCTTGCCCTAAGAAAGAGCCAAGACTTTATGCTCTGCTCTGCGCGCTATACTTTTGCTTTTTACCCGATCCCGGCCTAGCGCTTTGCTTTCGGTTCTTCGGAGGAAACCTTACTAGACCCCGACTTCGTTGCTTGTGTGCTTGGGCATACATAGCCGAACAGGGCCTACAGAAGTCAACCTTTCTAAATGCACACGCTTTACTGTGCGGACGTTGATTAATGCCATGGCTAGAATAAGACAGCTTCGAAGACGAATAATGCTATGGCAAAGCCTACTTCAACTATTTTATCTGTCTCCCACCCCCGTTCCACCGTCAACCTAAGTGAACTCTTTTACCCCTCGTGTACTTCTTGTGTTTACAGCTATCTAAGTGTTGACATAAAATTCCTTACGGCTCTTTCTTGATGTAGAGGGCGGTTTCCTCAGCTAATTCAGAAGCCCTTCTTTCGATTGCCTCAGCTACTGATACAGATGTTGGCTACTCACAGACGTTCTCATATCATACAGAATCTACTGGAAAGCGGATGTGCAGATTGAGTTTCATATTACATATAAATAAGTAGCAGGGTACCAGTTCTTGAGTAAACGGCTGGACATCTCCTGTCCGATGCCAAATACGATATCAAAGTGGGACCTGCACTATGAGCAAGTGGAATCCCGGTCTTTGAATGGATCAGCTAGCAGTAGCAGTAGTTGTCATAGCCCCGCCAGTCAGTGAAAAGCATGAAAGCAGCGACCTTCAACGATGTTGGGCTTAACGCTCTCGTAGTCAGAGTTGCAATAGCAAGCGGTAGCCGTATCAGCGCTGTAGCCCCGGTCAGGTAGTGAGGGAATGAGAAGTAGTCCAAGTGATAAGGTGAGGTAAGAAAGCAGGTCAGACAGTAAGCATAGGCAAGGATCCCAATCTTTGAAAAGAAAGGTAACCAACTGTACCGAAAGGTCGTAGCAGCACAGGAAGCGGTATTAAGCTGCTCTGGCAGAACCAGTGGCCGAGGAACAGAATATTGAAGAGTTGCTGCGAGCGAGCTTCCCATTCTTAATACACTTATGCGTCTGGGAGGTGCTGGTTATAGGTCTGTAGACTCATACCCTCGGCTATACAACCGTAAGTGGTTGCGGCTAAGAGTAGCTCTTGATAAACCAGGCCGTGGTGCTCCAGGCCTTTTAGATGAGTTTTTTTCGGTTCGGGGGTCTTTACCCGGGTGGATACTGGATCATGGCAGGAAGGTTGGCCTGCGGTGAGGATGCGCTTCTCAATCCTCCGACTCAGGTTAGCACATTGCATGACCGAAGGTTCAAGAAAAGTCAAGTAGAAGGATGGTTGACGTGACTCTGGAAGTGCTACAATTGACATTACCTCCTTTGCCCATGAGCTAGGCAAGCATGAATATCGATCTATACGATACCTAATGATCTGCTTCTCTATAGACAACGAGAGTTTCTATAGTCGTTCTTTAGTTCTGCAAGATGACGAACGACCTCTTTAACTACATAAAGTTCCACTTAGGCCGGATTTGTGGGCAACCGCCTAGTTCTTCAAGCGCCACGATAGTTGGATCGTCCGTGACTGTCGGGAAAGGGTTGCGTAACCTTCGCAGGAACAGCAGATGATATGGCAAAGTCAGTGGTCTCTTGCCAATTCTTAGCGAACTGGTATGCAGCGGGGCTCTTCCCTTTATAGCCTGCTACTACGGTGTGTGGTGTTAGTGTTGCCCAGGGCCGATGCCTCGCTTTTTTGGAGGTTGTAGCAAAACTGGGCCACATCCAAGAGATGCACCCGGTTGGCTTCTCTGACCGCTTTCAATCTACCGCTACGCGCCTGCTGCACAGCAAAAGTCCTAGCCTTGACTTTCTTTATAGGCTCAATACTTAACCCTTACTATATGGAATAAGCATTAGAAGAAAGATTGCAGAGGGGCAACAGTGATCGGTCACGTCGGCCGCCTCTGGAGATAAGTTGCAACATGGTCTTCATTCTTTCAGAGTATTACCGAGCCAAGCCAGAACAGGGCATCAGGCAAGGAGCTCGTCCACGAAGCAAAGAGGACATCCTCTGACGAATCCGCTTCAAAGCCGATGAGAGCTAAAACAGTGCAGTCAAACCAGAAATCTCCCATACTCCTGAAGACACTTGCTCCAGCGGTTGCTCCCAAAACATCATTCCAGGCCTTCGGCCCTCGCAAACAAAGAGTCCGCCGCTGTGCAGTAATCCCGCAGAACATCAATCAGTACCGAACTCCAAATATGACATGACTAAGTCCCCAGCAGCGGGATAAAAGAGAGTGCGGGAAAAGCAGCTACAGATACAGGGCAAAAGAAAGAGTGGCGCACTTAAAGAGTAGAGCACTCCATCGTAGCGCAAAAGAGCATCCCGCAGAGAAGATAGGCCTATACCTCTGTACATAGCATCTGCTAAGGACCTTATGTACCACAACTATCATACGATACCTCTCCAGAGGAGAGCGAGTATAAGGAAGAAAAATGCCTCCTTTAGTACGTATAGCAGCAATCCCAAGTCTTCAAGATATGCCGAATCTCTATAATATATAAGACTATACGCTCCCCTCGCTTCCCATTACATTAGTCAAGAGGTCCATTGTGCCTTCCTCTTCCTCTGTCATCTGAAATCGTTTAAGACATTATACTGAACACTAACCTACTCTCTTTTTTCTTAATCTGTTCCAATTCGTTAGCTTAGAGGGTTGACTTTCTTATCATATAGCCGTTTTCCTGCCTATGTGTGAAAACGAGTATGTGACCAGAACAATTTCATTGCCTCAGGCATGGGCGGTAGGTAAGGCAATTCAATTGGGGGACTCTTTTCTGTTCTCCTAAAAAAATTCTTGTTTGCGAGGCGCGATAGCGAAAGTGAAATGAAAAAGCTTGATTGCAACAGCAATAAATGCAGCCGTGATCTTATATACGATAGACCAACCAAGGGAATCCCAGATGGTTTGTACTTTCTTTTTTTCCGCTTTCTAAGCGTTTAAGATGGGAGATGAGGAAACTCAGACCGCAAGCTCAGGCGCTCGGGTGGATAAACTACCTCAGCAAGCTCCATGCTCTCGAGAGAAAGCAGGTAGAGAGGGAACGGTCAGCCAGCTTGCCAATCCACTGAGGCCTTGCGGAGTATCCGGGCAGAGTGACTCCAGAGACCTAGCTCACCCTTCGACACTACAGAGGTGATGACCCCAATTTCACTATTGATGGTGCAGTCTCGCCCAGAAGCTCATAGCCCGATTCAAAGCCTGTTAAGCATACGCCACTCAATAAACAGCGGAGAGAAAGGCTATTAGAGAGAAAGAGTTTGCTAGGCTGTTTATCTCACTTCGGGCATCTTCCTATCCCCTTCCTTTAGCCATCTCATGGGAGACTTTTTTCTCCAATACGTGGTATGGATGAGCTTTGCTGTGTGCAGCTGGTTCAAATTTGCCTAGTGGGATTCTCATCATATTCTTGTTGTGCCACCAGTACCGCCTATTAGGTCTAAAGGGGGCTTCCGCTGAGGCTAGATTTTGAAAGAGGTTGCCGAACGACGATCTGTTCCAGATCTTCCACTCTTGCTTGAGGCGCTTCAGTTTGCCTACTAGCTTGTATAAGGGGCTGGCATAAAGAGGCTCCTTAAAGCTCTTTTGTACAACTGATCTGAAACGTCGTCCAAACCTCGGCTCCTTGGAGATTGAATCTCTGTAAGAAAGTAATAGCGGAGCATGGTCTGATAGCGTCCGACTGAGGTGCTGTACCACTGTTCAAGGATACGCCGGGATCCATTCCTGGTTGAAAAAACTACGATCCAGGCGAGCCCGTATACAGGCCGCCCCCTCCTGGTTATGTATATTTGCTTCCTTGGTATCCTGCATCCAGCTGCATTTTTTGCATACTGAAAATCATCAGTTGCTTGTACCTCAGGCAGAGCTCCGCCCAACTTCTCGTGTGCATAGAGAGTAGCATTTCAATCTCCGCCAACTAGCCACGGTTTGTTGATGGAAGCTGATAAGGAGTTCAATTGCTGCCTCTCGCCTTTCCGTTACAGACATAAACTACAGAGATCAAGGCTTGAACCTGCCCCTGCTCTTCGGTCATGATTTGGTCATGTCTGTGATATAGGTTCCACCTTGTGGATGTCGCCAGAAAGCCCATAGCTTTGTAAGACCTTGGCCATTAGAATCCAAATTTTCCATAGCTGCATAGCTTTTCAATCTTGCTACTATCTACCATTGGTTCAGATATTATGAGAAATTGCAGGTTGTGTTCCCTAACTCATTTTTGACTCGTTTACGTGTCAAAGGGTTGCACTCTCTTGCTTGAATGAATCGACATTTGTGGATGGTTGTTCATTCGGGATTCTTCTATCTATATTTAGAACTACTGGATCAACTACTCCGGCTTTTAGCCTTTGGAACCAGTGGAACCCTAAAGTCACTCGCCCGTTCAAACTCTTCCGTACTCCTTCGAACTCTTCTGTCCATCCACCCTTGAATCAGTGAATCCGGGGACAGAGACTAGCCGCTGCTTTATTTAAACAGCTAAGATAACGTCTAAGACCGTCTCTTCTTTTCCACCTCCGAAACAGCAGTTCCTCTTTGCACCTAAGTAACCCGTTTTGAACAGGTAACGATCCCCTCCTGGAGCCAAGATTTTCATTAGCTTTGTCTGCCGGGGGAAGGAGGCCTATCGAAGTAACTAGACTAGGTTAAGGTAGGTTCTGTTCCCCCAGGGTAGGTGCTTTCTTCGCGAGTATGTCTGTTGATGGCGCTGTGTCCTATCTGCTCAAGGAAAGCTGTCCAACTCAATGTGTTACGCATCAGCGGCATTTGCTACATAATCCGCATCTGTTGTCAGAATGTCTACTATAAGGGAGGAGCGAAGCTGTCTTCTTAGTATTCTCGGAGGGGGTGATTCCATTCACTTCTTCAACTGCTAAGAAGAATAGGAATAGCTTTTCTTCCCAGTAAGAAAATAAGGCTCAGGACAGCGATGAGGATTAGTGGGCAATTGCCTTATTAAATTAAAGGAGGCGTTAGGACGATCCATTCCACTTTGAACTCCAAGTCGACGAAAGAAGACCTTGCTCTGTAGCCGGAATAGATAGATTCAAGGGGCGAAGGCAAACCGGAGAGGATTTGAGTGACAGAGATTCCGATTCCACTTCTCCCACGGGGGAATCAAGCCTTTATAGTGAAGCTAGCCTATTAGGCGCTGTGTAAGAGCTCTATGCTATCTATGGAATAGCGGTCAATGCTGCTTGATTGACAGCTTTCAAGTTTGAACCAGATTCGGAAGAGAAGTAGGCGTAGAGGATATTGGAAAAGATCCCACATCTGGTTAACTGCTTTAGGAGTTCAAGCCTCCCGACCTTAGGTGCACCGAGCGAGCATAGCAACTGCGGGCCCACCAGAGAAAGGATCTGTCCCGATGATCCGTCACCTGCCTGCCATATCTGCATCAACTATGACACGAACTAAATAACTCGTATCAGGCTACGGGAATAGTGAACGGGAAGAATGAACTAGTGAGGCTTTCGTTGGTCATTAAATATGCCCTCCTCACTTGAGTAGAGCGCTGGTAATGCTTATTGAAGCAGAGGCCGAAAGAAGGGGAACTCCTTTGGTCGGTAACAATGGAATTGCCTATCTAAGAGTGGAGCGAAGCGGAACGTTGAACGGGACGTGTCGTCGGCTCCCTCCTTTCTGTTTCGAGAAATAACAAGTGACGGTATCGGTAATAGGATTCCCACTATAGTGCAGCAAAGGTAATGCGTCTTCGGGAAGCCAGAAGCGGAAGGCTCAATAGCCTACGGGAATAGGGAACTGAGTGAGGGGGCACAGGCACTTCTTTCGATCGGGAAAGCAAGGCGGGCACACCTCGCAAACAAAAGTGAAGATCTTAGAAAAAGGCTAGCAATCCTCTTATTAGCAACCCGAAAGCGGCGAATCCACTCCCTGAGCGCAACGCAAGAAGCAACGGAGTGAGCGCCAACGCGCGAAAGCCGTATAGCGTGGGATTGGAGTTTTCTTTCTCTTTGCAATACCGAACGCAGTTAAGCAAGCATTGTTGCGTCCAGCGCATGATTGGTGTATGTCTATTCTATGGATGGTACATACAATCTTTGAAGTGTCTGTCAAAACTAAAGTCGTTAAGGAGTTTTTCTTTGTCTTCAGCTACAGATCGTTTTCCGTTAGCCATTCAAGGGATGCTTGTAGAGGCTCTATTTAACCTTACTACTGCTTTTGCTTGGGTTAGATGTGGTCTTGGCGTCCACTGTTTTCATTGTCAAGCGTAAGAAAACTTCTATCCGCTTGTCCGATTTGCGACCTCTGGGTTTCCTTTCTTCTTGGCCTCTTTTTGCTCTATGCCATCACTTTCTAGTATGGTATTGTGCAGATAGGATATATCCTGGCATTTTAGAAAGCGGTGACGATATCGTCATTGGGCATTCCTGGGTGGCTGCTGAGTATCAGAATGTGATGTCTGAACTCGGGGTTGGGATTTCTTTACCGAAATCGTCGAATCGGAGCTCTCGAATTCTCCAATTTCGGATTGGGGAGCGCGATTTGTCTCCGATCAGCATTAAAATGCTTCGATCTGCGAGACAGGCCGTCGCTTGGATGCCTCTTTGTCGAACTGTTGGTGTGAATTCACTACGGGTCTCTATGAGACTTCGCGGTTCCGGTTATAGACGATATTCGTCTCGACCTGAACATATAAATCCCTACTATAATAGACATGGGTTTCGACATATTTATGTTGCGTATTCCCCTGGTGGAATAACGCCTCTGCCATTTGACCTGTGGCTTGGGTTCCCGGAAGGGTTCCTAGTCTGTCCATATCAAATTCCATGGTCAGGCAGATGCTCTTAGAGTCGTGTCCTCCGGATTGGGACTTCATGACCCGCTTGGCAGAAGATCTCAGTCGTCAGTTAGATGATGACACTGTATTCATTACTGAAGCTCTATTACTAAAACATTGGATGGAGTCTTGTATTGAGTATCTGACCTTGGTATTCCAAAGACTTTTCCATTACAGCACCTAAGCATGAACTCCTACTTCCTTTCTGCGGAATAGAATGAATGAGGGAATGGATGCGACAATGAATGAAGCCGAGGTAGCGCAGCATCTTTTCTTAAGAAAGGGGTACAAGGAGCTGTGGAAAGGGTACAGGGAACCATTGGGCGGTGTGGTATTCCGATTAGATGCATTTTTTTTCCGATGTCTATCGGAGCGAAGACAGACAGCCGAATGGTTCGGTTCCTTCATCAAGGAATATAGTACGCTCTATAAAGAAAGGCAGGCGTGCAATAAGCTAAAGCCCCTGAGAGAGACCATAGGATAGAGTAGAACCGACGATGCTGCTCCGGACCCGGACGGACTAGGTAATGGGAAGTTGTCTGGCCTGACTCCGTGCACTGAGCTCTTAGCTTTGCTCCTGGTGGTGCGCTTGGTTATGTGTGCTGTCTACTCTTGGGTGGAAGAAAGAGCACAGGAAGCCGCCCCTACTTTCCAAACCTTTCATTCATTACCATCCATTACTGACTGAGACTGGACTGATACCTGTACTGACATAGACCTACCCTACCCTATTGATCTATGAAATGTCCGGTTCTTTAAGACAGTCAGGGTTCATACTTCAATGGAGAAAGCAGTTGAGAATCGGATGCGAGATATAGTTAGATGTATAAATCCTCAGTTGACTAGGCACTGTGCGAATGAACAGACAGACAAAAGGGAGACTCTTTGGCTTAGGCTATTTAACAGGAGGGATCACACTATGGACAGGCTCGCGCTTCGATCGGTTAGCTCTTACTATTACTTTACTACTGCTTCAAATCATTCTTCTATGAATATTGACTCTGCTAGTGGGATCGCCCGGCTTCGTGGAAAAAGCCGTTATCGCGGGCCGGTTGCGGATGAAGCTGAACAAGCACAGCGGAATCAGACTTCGTTAAAAAACCAGCAAACAAACGCTGTATTTTTCAAATCTATCTCTCTTTCTTCTAAAAAAGAGTTCTTCGTCATAGCTTTCACCCACCGTCCGGCACTTCTACGTACTTGAAAAATCTGGGTGAGAGATCGGAACGGAGCAAGGATGGCTGAGAAAGGAAAGGATTGACTTGGTGTTCAGCCTGATCAATGAAAAAGAGGATCAATATATAGCCTAGCTTTCGGAAAGATTACCAATCTTGATACATATCAGAGCAAGGGCCTTTATCTTCTTCTCACTATCCAAAAAATGGTTCACGTACTCGAGGCAGGCAAGCAAAAGCTTTCTCCTTTCTCCTTTCTCTTTCATGACCCCTTTCACCTCAGCAGCTGGTACCCCAATCATCTTCTACAGTTGCCTTCGTGGGGACGTCCTCTGACTATACCAGTCACTTTGTCTTGCCACGGGAGAGGGGGAGCAGGGAATGCTGAGCGCTACTAGTCTTATATAAGTAAACTGGTCTCCTTCGTCCTGTGCATCTCACTATACCTGTAGGAAGCCAATGGGAATGGGTTCCAACCTAATAAAGAGGTGTGCCATTACTAGTTGAGGGATTGATCGTCTGTCCTGCTTGCCTCTGTTCTCTACAATTGAACGTACTAGTTCTAAAGGACGAAAGCGCCCTCGAAGGATAAAAGAAAAGATCGGAACGTTGAAGGGCCTCAAAAGAAAGTCGCCCTTAAGTAAGGAGTCGGTATCATTCCCTGCCCCGAAGGCATATTAATGAGTGAAGGCTGCTGCGCCTAACGCTTCGCTGTAGGCAGCTCCTGCGCACTGGAGGAGGATTTTTTTCTGGTAATCTCATGGATAAGTCAGAAGAAGGGTTGCCCGTTCGAGTGCAGAGCTAGGCGAGAGCACAGATTGGTGTCAGTTAGGAGTGAAATTGATGACAGACATTCCGGTAACGAGGTATGTTAATGCATGTGATTTCCATTGTATACAAGTTCTCACACGCCTTCCCCATCGGCTTAGTGACGCCGGGATTCTCTTCGTCACGTAGGTCCGCTCCTCTTCTTTAATGGTTGACCAGGCACTGAAGGAGATGTTTCGATCATCAGCTCCTTCGTCACCGTCCCTATATAGAGTGAAGCCAGTCCATAAGTGAAGTAGGGCATTCCTTTCTATCCTGGAGACGGGAAGGTTTTGGTTTGGATGTACTTGAAAAAGTGACAGTTCACGTAGGATCTGAGAAATGCTTTTTCGAGGAAGGGAAGAAAAAAGAAGTGCGTCTTAGCCTGCTCCTAGGTGTAGCCCGGTGGAAGTTCGCCCTTTATAATAGAGTGAAAGCAATACAGAGCTCACTGTACAAAAAATACGACATAGCTGTTCGAAAGAAACTCCTATATACCCGAAAGGGTAAACGACCCCTTTGATATGATAGCTATAGCTGAGGATCGCCCTTACCTTAGAAAAAAGAAAGGAGCTATAAGTCATTCCACAGGCCCCCTTCTTTCTCTTTCATGTAGGGCCGGGCCGGCACATTTCATTCGTCCTTCACCAGCAAGAGAATAGTACCTTATTATGGCTTCAAAGTACATCCAATTTACCAGAAGACTAGTTCTTTCGACTCTGGGCTTTTTGGGAGGCACCCTTCCAGCGTTAGCGCACAAGAAGGAGCGGAATGCCTATTCAAAAACGCTTTCGGTTTCACCTTTATCTAGCGGTGGAAGACACGGAATGGTATCGAGTAGGTCTAAAACGGGCAAGCTCACGATGAATGAAAGAAAAGGAGTTTCTATTCCCTTGACTATCCCGGTTTTTCCATCCGATTCGCACTTCCAATAGCATGAGATGCAGCTCTTTGATCTCCAACCCCGTCACCTACCTATTGGTCAAGCGTCCTTCAGCTCATCTTCCTTCGTCCGCAGGTCGATTGGTTGAGTTTCACTACTGTGATGAGAGAGCAAATCGAGCCCACGGACACAGACAGGACAGGAACTAGTTTTTTGAAAGCCAGGACTAGTACTCATTCTTCCTCGAGTTCACCCCATGATCTTAGTAGTCATTTTAGTACTTCTTCACGAAATTGATTTGAGACTTTCTGCGAGTACGAAACCAATCCGATGCGAGGCTTGTGTTAACAAGCTTGAGTATGATCTGATATGTTCGCGAAATATCCCCTTGCTCTAGCCCCCCACTTTTTATCGAAATAGATCTTGTTACTTGGAACAAAGCGGAATGAGACCGGGGGCCCTCTCTGGTTCACTTCATATATCCCGCTCGTTGACTGACTCGCTTAGCCATCACTCCACCTGCCCGAACACTCGCTCCAGTAATAATAATAAGGGAAAGAGGTCAAAAAGAGAAAGATGATTGAATCTCCATGTCGTGTCCTGTCCCACCGTTAGGGTGCCCTAAACTCGTGTTTTGATTTACAGGAGGTATAGCCAAAAAGAGAAGTTGCGACTTGTTCATCCGTACCACTACGAAGCCAATCTTGTCAAGTCTTTCACACAGGGATTCTCACTGAACGAAGTCTCACAGCTTGGTATTTCTACTCTAAAGTCTCGAATAGCAAAAGCAAAAGATTGATGATTGAAGTTTCACAGCTTGACATTCCACATTCCTTTGTCATTCACTGAAGAGAGCAAGACCCCGGCTATAAACGTACTACCCGTTAGTTGTGATCAGATCTAGTCGGCATCAAACTAATCTATTGAAAATATTCTCAATGACCAGACATGTCACACCATATCATCCCTCTCTGCCCTAACTTACTAATCCCTGACATCAGGGTATCCTATCACAGAGGATAGGTTGTAGGCTTTTACATATTTCTCCACTCTCTACCAAATGAATGATCTGATCGAATGCATCTTGATCTTGATCCAATGCGCAAACCAATGGAACCATATGATCAAAGGAAAGAGGACCATGAAGCACGAATCACATATCATTGGTAACGTACAGGGTTAAGAGCGGGGCCATGCAATGAACAAGCAGATTAGGCAGCCATCGTCAGCACCTGCTGCTGATTCATGTCTGAACGACGCTCGTACAATTCCATCCTTCCGACTGAGCCTTTTTCTTTGATCCCGCTCAATCAAAACAGCTGAGAAAACAATCCAGTAAGCAGGTTCTCCAGTGATCTATGTTCCGAGGGTCATTCAAAGAAAGAGGTTAGTGAAGGTGGTAGCTTTTCCCGCTATACCGTATAGCTCTTCCCTGGGCTGATCATTAGTTAGTTGTGTAAGGCTGGACAGGAAGAAGTTCACATCTTTTAGGATGCACTTCATTTACACTTTCATGCCCGGTTCACTACCTCATCCTGAGTAACTACTCCTTTTTCAGCATGGCTTAGCGTTATGGTGGCCGTAAGGTGGTTTTCGCAAGAACCATGGTACGTTCTATATCTTTCATTGGAACTATAGGAACGACAGGAAGAAAAAGCACTGTCAAGGGGCGAGAGACGGAGGGGGAGGGGTTACGCCTAGAAGAAAGAAGATAGACTCTTTCTTCTCTTAGGTATTCTTTATGAAAATGAAATAAGGCCACCAATGAAGGACAGGTACTGGCTCTTACTGCTTGTTTCCATGCACCAGCCTTGCATTGAATACCCGAAAAAGGGGATGAAAGACGCAAGCTATGCACTTGCCTTGCTCTCTATTGTATGCTTGGTTTTAGACCTCATTGGTACTTGTCTATTAGGTTTCCCAATCTACTTGTTTAGCTATGGTTGCAGGTATTCACTTGTCTTTGCCTGTCTATTCAATCCCTGGAGAGACTCTTTATGTATGTATTTTCCATTCATTCGGACTTCGAACTAGCCTGCCGGTTGAACCCTGTTGAGAGGATTTTGGAAACCAAGGATGTGCCAGAGCATTTCAAGGTAAAGCTGGTTGCCATAAAACGGAAACCCCGGAACACTTGAAAAAGCAAAGATGGGAAAATTCCTCTTGTGACCTTTTTCTTTACTTGACTCTTGTGAACCGATGAATGAACACCGGCCCTTTGTTAGGATCTTATCGCCGTAACCAGTAATAGAAAGAAAAGAAGAGAAGACTCTTCGCCGACCGTAGAATAGTCTGATCTCGAGAAATAAAGAAAAAAGCTTTCTATTATGATTGCAGACCAGCAGAGCCATGCCACCAGCCAAGTCAAGATCTTAACAACTATCATGAATGAATTTCTTGTTGAACCATCCACTACTCTCACTTTTTTGTTCAGTACCCACTTATTCTTCAGTAAGTACTGAACAAAGCAAGGAGTTGAAGCAGACATAGAATATTCGAGCGGACAAGATACTCTTGGTTGCTGCAGAGGTGGGATCCTTTCCTTTCTCTTTAGGGGAAGGCCAAGATAGAATGGAGCTCTTTCTAAGTACCTAGTATACGCAGCGAGTAGGGCTCTTGTTTAAGTGGACTAAGAAAGATATTATACGCTTTTTCAAGAGCGATCTTGAGAAGAATAAGATTAATATTAGCTGCTTCCCGGACCCGGACTTTCATCAATGGTTGATAAGACAGAATATCTCCCAAAAAGAAAAGTAGCGAACGGTAGAGTCGAACTCTCCATTGCCTTTTGAGGTTCAAGCCTTTCCTCCGGAATAGCGGGACGGGAAGGTTGATTCGCAGATAGTAGGGTCTATGAATGTTGGGATTTCCTACTTTAACTAAGCGCTTTCAGTCACTTCAAAAGTTCTAAAGCAAATTTCAAAGCTAGTGAATGAAGTCAGTTTACTCTCGAATAGCATACGTACCACACCACCGGGCGGGCGGCTTTTCTGAATCTTCTATTGACATTCCCTCTCATGTATAGAAAAAGGATATCAGATGACGTTTTTAGCTCGCTTCGTACCTTTCTTTCTTAAAACTTTCTGTCTCAGATAGCCCAACTATAGACGACTCTTCGCTTTCATATAGTGAATCTGATCTGGACTTAACTGACTAAGCACTTTCGGTAAACTAATTCCTATGCTTTTTTTGTTTTGGCTGATAGGTCTTATCGGCTGGGATGCTAACATATTTTCCAAGAATTCCTCCGAGAACTAGAGAGAACCTTCTCACAGTCAGGCACTTTTTATATACTCACATTTGCTAAAAGTTTCCCAGGATGCTCTGCGCCGGGTGTAGAAGATCCCCTTTTCTTTCGCCGTGGTTTAACAAAGTCAGAAAGCTAGAACTCATCAGTCTAATTGGAATTGGGTCAGTGAAAGGTCACTTTTCTTTTAAAGACAAAAAAGGATATCTATAGATGAATTAGAAAGAAGAGAGTCGTGAAAAGAGACGAGGGAAGAAGCCTATTACTACTACAGTTAGAGTTACCGGAGAAAGGAAAGGAGCCAGAGAGATAAGGCGGCTAAAGTGGAACTCAGCCAATCGGGAAGGTTTTTCAACTCTCGGGGTTTTCCACAGCAATGCTCAAACCAAAGAGAGTGACGTATACGACCTCCCTTCCTCTCTCCTTCTCGCTACAGGCGCTTCTTCTGTCAGGTCAAAGCGTGATTAACGCTTAGCGTCCGAGGGTGGGCGAGGCATAAGCCTTTAAGCAGCTGCTCCTAACAACCCCTTTCAAACGTCCATACAGGGCGGCATGAAATTATCTTTCTTCCTACTCAACACTTCCCCAACTATTGGCAATGTGCGCTCCTGTGGGAGTCGAACCCAGGAAGAACGGTGAACCAGAGGGTGAAAGTCGGTAGCTCTTAGAATAGTAGTAGCGGTGTGACTTTATTCTATCAAAGACTTGCTTTTCCTTGCGTAAGAGGAGATTGGTAGAGTTGCATTCAACCCGTATGAATGTCCTCAATGCCGATTCCCTTCGAAGACTGTATTTTAGAAACTACTTTACTTGTTTTCCGACGAGCTTACTGACTTTCCTGACTTTCTTTCTGAACGGTGCGAGCGGAAAGAGCTCTGTCTCGGGTACTAGCTATAGCGGTTCTCTGTCTGCTGCCGGTTGTATCGTCTCTTTTCCCTGAGCTGTCTGCGGGCTAGCGCTATCTTATCTGCTTTGTCTATCGAGGGGTCACGGTGAAGGGAAAGGAAGCGTCACCGAAGATAGAGATAAGAAAACCGGGAGCCGGCACCACTTCTATGTTAAATAGACCTTTACCGTATCCCCTTTTCTCAACCACCGAATTTCATCCTTCATCATATTTTCTTTTCTGATTGAGAGTGCTATGGATTCCCCCTCATTTCCGCCAATCCGCCCTAAAAGAAAAAGAAAGCTTTCCGGGTTAGCCCGGTCTTTCTGGTCTTGCTTGAGTAAGCTTAGCTAGAGATAGAATCAGCCTGACCTTCTTCTAAAAAATGATGCTTGAAAGGAAAATCAAGGAATTTCCTTCTTCGTGAATGGATGCTAGCCCACGATCCGGTTGGTAGGGTAGCTATTCTTTTGACTGACCCCTTTCGTACATCGGGCATTCTGTGACGGAGATAGCAATAGCCGAGAGGTTGAAACAAATGGATGAAGGAAACTCGTGTTCCTAATCTGTTCCCATATTCCCGGGGCTTGATCGCTAAGGGATTTGATCTCTTGCATCAACAACCCTTTTTGCATTTGTTGGATCAGAAACTGTGATAAAGAATAAAATCCCGGTGTGTCCAACTGGAACGAGAACGTTTCAATTGACTTATTAAGATAGCTTCTAAACGTAACTAACCGCCTAGCCCCTGTGAGCGTATTCCGTCTTTTCTGGTAGCCAATGCTTTCAGCCGCAAGCATACCTTGTTTTCCACACTCTCTTAGAAGCTTTGAAGTACTACCTAAGCACGGATTCATACTTATCAAAAGTTTTATAGGAACCGGAAACTCATAACAGCTATTATACACTCTTCAATGCTCACTAGCTTTACTTCCCACAACTAATGAACTTGATGCTGATACATACGAGCTTATGACCTGCCTATTCGGGCAATAACGCCTGACGACGGCATCATCGACGTCGACAGAGAAAGTTCTCTCGATATGCCTCTGCCACCACCATTAGAAAAGCTGGTATTTAGCTCGCTCCTTAGCCTAAAAAGGAATTGGACTTTCTCGGTCAACCAAAAGCATCTCCTCCGCTTCGTGTCGAAAGTGGAAATCAGATCTCTTTTCTCGTTTATAGAGTCTCGGTCAATTCTTGCTGACGTCTCAAGAGGGTCAATTTGGTTATATAGTTAGTTGCAACCCCACCTGCTATTTAGCCCTTCCCGAGACCAAATGAAAAGAAGCAAGGAGGTCCTATGATGAGAAGGAAGGCCATAGAGGAGTACAGCACTCTTTCAAAACAAAATGTGGAAAAGGCTGATTTGAACGAGCGACCTCCTCCAAGCCATTTGGGACACCGAAACTAACGTCGTGCAGCCGAGTAGGAAAGCTGCGAAGCGCTTCGGGAATCTGTAAAAAGTGCTTTCCTTTCCAAGAATAAGAGTGTGAGGATCCCGCATACAACAACTAACGTTTCGTCTTTACCGGATATCAATGCCCTTGTTTTTGCGATTGGTTTAACCGGGGCTGACTACCCGATAAAGTCATAACAACAACAAAATAGAATAGAGTGATTACATCTGTTTAGCTCGCTAGCACTGAAATAAGTAGAAGCTACAGGTGTCTATTAGATATGGGCATAGCTAGGTCTGTCTTCTGTTCCGGTTTTAGTGAACAACTCGGTGGTATTGGATCACCTAAGAAAAGAAGGAAGCAAGCCGTAATCTCCACTCCTTTGGTGCAACGTGCCAATCTTAGAACTTTCTCTCAGAAAGAGGTACTTTTGAAGTATTTCCATAGAAGACAAAAGCTACAGTAAGACCCCAACCGAAAGGGGGGCTCGTATTAGGGAAGCGGCGTGCGTAAAGGGCTTTTATTCAACAGTTTGAAGTGGTTTCAGTCCTATCTGTCCTGTCTGCGGTTGCAGTTTCGGCATTTGTAGCTTCGGGCGGAGACCAGCAACTTTTTTAACAGCACACAAGCTATATCTTCACGTCCATGAGAACCAACGACAAAAGTGAGAATTCATCTTTTAAAGGTGTTTGAAGCTCTGAAATTACCTGACGCCTCTCCCCTTCCCTTGGCCAACCGCACCCTTCACTTAATGAATGCGATGCAGCGACCGCTCAAGAGATTCTTATTCCGTCTGACTGCTATTTCTCTCAAGCGAAGTGCTTCTCGGGACAAAGGGCAGAAGGGAAGGTAGCTCGTGATTCTCGTCTCGGTCTTCTCGAAAGGTGAGAAATAATAGGAATTGATCTAGCTATCATACATCGGGGCAGGCTAAATAGAAAACCTTATCCGCCACATCAACTGGTCCCGCGTCAGCCACCGCTACATAAATCGTAACTGAAGCTGCAACAACAACCTTGGTCCTATTAAAAAAGATTGGACTTCTCCACTCGCTCCACTTGCCGGAAGGTTAGCTTTCGTCGATGTTGTTAACTGGTCTTCTATGGTCTCGGGGGGTTCAATTGGATTCGTCAAGCGCTCCAACTAAAAAAAAAGGATGTTCCAAATTTCCTCATGAATTAGATGAATGAACCTACTCCTCTCCGCCCCGGCGCTACTTCCTTGAACAACCCTACTTCACTCAATCAATCTCCTAATCTTAATCCTACCGCCCTTACTACAACTAAACCACCAACAGCGGGAAAGCCGACATTACTATATAATGATAGATGTGCAGCACATTCTGTAAGGTCATTCTCGAACAGGTCTACCTTTGATTGAATAAGGAGATTCTTTCACTTAACTTTGCTTAGTTGATGGACTATCCGCTCTATCTTTATCCGGATGAAGAAGTGCAAGGAAAGAAAATCTATCTAATCTGGTTCTTGACTTTCCTTTCTGTGTAAGAGCCCGCCCCATCAGGAGAGAATTGCTATGTCTGTCGTTATCTACGCAATTACCAATACCCAATAGACTGAAAGAAAGGAGAATATGCCCCTTCCCCTACCATCTCGCGGTCGATCGATGAGGTTACTCTTTACCCCTTTTGGCACTCATCCGGATTGTTCTTCTTGGACCTTTAGCGTCTTTCGAGTTACCCAATTCACTATCCCGGGCTTTACATCAAGTGGAAAACCGGGCGCTACTGATGCTGCTCGTTCCACCGTGCTCTTTTTGGTGTTTGAAGTCTTTGTCTTTTGCTATAAGCTTCTAGTTCGACTGGAGAAAATGTAACCGGTGCTGCGGGGAGCTGACTAAGCGATGAGTTCTAACTCTGCCGCAGAAGCTGGTGGTGGAACGACTACCCGCTGCTGCTAGCGGCTGTTGGATCGACTGGGCTGAACCAACCGAAGAAAGCGGGTCAACAGAGGGGCTGGAACACCGAAGCTTGAATACCTACTGTGTGCGCCCGGCCACTTCGACTGAACGAGCCGGTCCCCTGACAACCCTGAGGAAAGCCGCCCTGTGCTCTTTCTATGATAGACATAGGGGAGCATCTATCTATTCGCGTCAGCCTTTAAG
This sequence comes from Trichopus zeylanicus subsp. travancoricus, assembly GCA_005019695.1. Lineage (NCBI taxonomy): Eukaryota > Viridiplantae > Streptophyta > Magnoliopsida > Dioscoreales > Dioscoreaceae > Trichopus > Trichopus zeylanicus. The sequence continues at coordinate 67,763 of RXID01019378.1, read as the reverse complement.
AATAGCGGGATTTGGATCACGACCCCGGATCACTGAAGTGAGTCTTTTTCCTTGAATCCAGCCAGGCATGCTGCTTTCAGTGGTTAGCTCTAGACCAGCCAACTTTCTTTCTTTCCTCTTGTATAAGACGACGATGCCCAGTCTTTTCCCAGGCCCGAACCAAAAACACAAACCCAGGCGCACGCATCACAAAAGAGCTCTACTCTATCTCGACGACACAAGACGATACGGATTACCTAACATCATACCTTGCCAACGATAAGACTGAAAATCTGCACAACGCGCGAAAAGTCACAACAAGATGAACAAGCGGCTCATAGTCGGCCCCAAGTCGCTTTCATTCAAGACTAGCCCAGGCATTCTCTACTATGTCACTTTGAAAGAAGACGAGAGAAGAGACCTATCATGATTCACACAAAAAGGATTCCGCACAGCTCATTGCAAAGGTCTTAAAAGCCTCTCTTTCAATCGACCTTTCATGTTGTCAGCATCTCTATCAGGACCTCTACTCTATAGAGGGTAACTCATCGTAGAGTAAGGACATTCATTAAGGTCTAGTCCTCGTTCGTGAGCCATCCACTCCTTTACGTATCGAAAATAGACCTTTTCTCTTCGTTCTCGCTTCAACTCTCTAACTCTTTTCCTCAACAACAAGAGAAAGAAGAAGAAGAGGCAGGGGGAAAGACTTTAGTTAAGTTATGACCCTTTTTTCTCTAGCCGACCTATTCGGCTGTGATCCTTTCAACCTTCCGCTAGGTTCATCTTTGGCTCGAAGGATCGATTGAATGGACAGACGGCCTGATAAACAATGTCTCCTAAATCTTCCACTGAGGATTGGTCCTCTCGTGGTATCACTCTTGGATTGTCCAGTTCTGATCATTTACATTTACGTAATCTTTGAATTGAACCCTTTTTTTTAGAAGCTCATTTCTGACCCTCCCTCTCGAGAGAGAGGAAACTTAGCTAGACAAATTCATTCTCTCGTACCTGTAGACAAGAAGTGAAAGCAAAGCCCTAGGTCTAACTAAGCGCTTCTTTTTCCTTATATTCAGACAGCCTATACATAGGATCTTTTGAGTTCTTCTCTCACTGGAAGGAAAGGATAGAGTTAGGGTTATGTCACTGGGTGGAATTGGCCAGCTTTAAGCGCAATTTCCTCTACATTTAAGCTTGCATAAGAGTCAGAGTAGGATGAGGAAAAGGCAGGCTTAGAACTGTTAGCAAGACTGGGATTAGGATTTCCGCCATAGAAATAGAAGGAGCGGCAAGTCCTTTAGCCCTTTGAGCTCTTTCTTTTTCTCATACCCGTTGTTCAAATAGCCGTAAGCGGTGGTGAAGTAATTTAATCAGACTCGGTTGTGCTAGAATCTGCTGTGGGACTTGAGCTTGTGGCATATCGATAATATGAATATGAGTATGCATCGAGTCCTCCAGATGAGATGAAATTTACAACTAATGGCACTAAGCTATCTTCCTCAATAGGAAAGGAACGGGAGAGAATCCTTTTCTTGCAATAACTGGTCTTTCTTAACTTGTGCACGTAACCGCAGCTAAAGGCGACCCTAAAGAAAATTACATATACATATATAAAGAGTAGGCATTGCATGACCTTGCCCTGTTAGCAATAAGACGAAAGGAGTGACGGTTTAGGCTTTTCGTCAGCATCTAATACTGATTATCTGCTTGAACGTGGAAATGGGATATAGGCAGGATTAACCTGATTGCCCTAAGACTCTTGCTATTGGGAACCCCTGATTCCCCGCATCCAACAAGGGATTGCGCCAAGTTTGGCTAAGATAAGAGCATCTTATTTTCGGACATGTGAGATTATAGGATCTGGTCGTCCATCTTTTCGTCTTTTAGACAAGTGACGTAGGGAGGGCTTGTGTTAAGCATATAGCATTTCCCCTTTTCCTCTCGCTTTCGCGCGGTCCATTTCTTTACTAAAAGGAATTGGAATCGTCAAAGGACCACTATGGGGTCTGCTGCACTTTCGCCTGCGTTGGCTATGGGTTGCGTCTGGGACGTTTGTGCAACTGTGTAAGGCTGGGTTCTTCCGGGGAGTAGCATATGCTGGATGCGGAGTATATGTTCCTTGCGTAGGGATATAGAGCGGGGTAAATCCTGGCGGATACAGCCGGTCTTCCCTAGCAGATTGGTCGACCCCTGCTGGTTGGTCTTCTTCAACCACCGCTTTTCCTTTATTCATCATATCCATTCATCTGGCTAATTGGTTTTAAGGGAAGGAGAAGGTGAATGAGGAGTAAAGGCGTGCCTTAAGTCAGGGCGAAAGGTGCGAATGATTCTTTGTATGCGCGAGCGGAAATAGAGTGAGTTTCATTAGAGCCATTCTCTCACGCCGTTACCAACTTCCAAGTCAATGTGTTAAGAATAAGTGGCATCTATCCAACTCTCTGGCCGGAGCCGGAGTCAAGGAGCTAGGCAAGGAATAAGACGTCTGAGAAGGGATGCCGAGAAAAGGCTGCAATTTCAGATGGTGCAAAGTCAGTAGTACGCCGGGCCTTCGAGGTTTTCAACACCGAGCTTTTCCTAGCACTTTTCCCTGGGTCCTTAGACTTCTGACTATTATTCTAAAGATGAGAACGACGACTAATCCCAACTAACTGGTTATCCAGTACCTCTGACTGGACTTGGTTAGCCTGAGTTAGAGGTTCAGGCAGTAGTTTTCGACTCGTCTTCCCGGAACGAACCATTCTATACTAGTATACAGGGCAGCGTGATCAAGTCCTTCTCTTACCAGATTTTCATTATATTAATGTGCGCTCGTATGGGAGTAGAAGGCACTACTTCCCTCTTCCCCTACTTTAGCAAAGAACCTTCCTTACGTCAAGACTATTCCTTGACGCGAGTTGGGTGCACAGAGGTTGGAGCTTTCTTCTTCTTTAGAAAGAGTCCTAAATGCATGAAAAGTGGATAGGGAATTAATGGCAGTTTCGTCAGCGGTAAAGACAAGGGACGTGGGATAATGGTAGGAATAGCTCCTAGGAAATAAGCAGTCGGGGCACCGTTGAAGACCCGTGCTACGGCCGGGAATGGAGAGAAGGCATAATAGAATGTCCTTAAAGAGTAAAAAAACTACTTTTCCACTCTCCAACGACCTCCAATACATCGTCCATATTCTGCCCTGGCGAGACAATCGAAGACCTTTTTCACATATTTAGAGAATAGGATAACCTTACTCAACGAGAACCACGACAGATACAGACGAACGAGTGTCTCAGCCCGCCTTAACTATTTAGTGCCGATGGAAGGGTGGTATAATCCTGGGGTACCCCAATCGTGTTAGAGAAAGACAGACAGGAAGGAGACCTTTATTAGATTAGGGTCACCGGCGTACGCCTTTTGCAATGATGAAGCACATTGCTTCAAATACAAAGCAAGGTAAAGCAGACCTCCTAATCTTGTTTACTTCTTTCGCGAAGAGGTAGCAAGCTATACAGTGTTCTTTGGTTAGACCATCCAAGACGACTAGTGAGACCTTACTTAAATGTCCCACAATCGTCCGAGGGCCTTCAAAGTCTGCCAAGAGGCAGACGAGATACGTACTATCTTATTTAAAAGTGGATTGTTCATTGTATCTTTGAACATTAATACCGTGTGTTGCACAAGGACTGCTATGCTGATCCAAGGCTCTTTCTCCCGACCCACCTTTCTACCGAAGCCACATTGATTGGCCGTTATCCACTCTTTTTTTTCTCTCAATGGTTATTTGTTTATCCCGTAGTTGTCGATCAAGAGGGATAGGTGGCATTCTCAAAATATCCTTTAGGACTCATTCGTGATCATCATGCCCGGTTTGCACATTTTCCTTATACTTCCACATCCGCCTTCCTTCCCCTTCAACCTCCGGTGGAACTTTATTTGACACATCCTTCCATATACGGTTGGACTTTGACACCTTCGTTCTCTCCTCGTGGCTGTATCTGCCATACCTACTACAACTTTCCTCCCTCATTCTTCTATTTTCTACTACGGACCAAAAAGCAGGGAAGACTCTACCCTATTCCGGAAGGGGAGCAGCGAGGAGGATAGGCCTTTAGCGAACTGAACACATCCGCCGTCTTCTTCTCTGTCTGCACTACAAGGACCTTAATCTCGCCACGTCCCGATAAGAAATTTCGACATCTTCCGTTCTGGCATGGAAGACCGGGTTCACAGCCCTATGGAGTAAAGGGTGGCACGGATATTGTAACAGTATAGAAGCCCACGGAGCGGTTCTTACTTTCTTACTATATGCAGCTTTCTTTACCATAAAAGAAAAATGCAAAAGTGCATTCCGCTTCTAGGCACCGGAGTCAAGGATCCAGTAGGGCTTTCTATAAGTACTTTTATCTAATCTTAGTTACGGAATATTGGTTACTGTTCTTCGTTCAGCGCCTGCTGGATCAACACCCATTGGATAGTTCCTTGATCTCTATGGAAAAAGGCTGATCTAAACAGTTAACTGACCTGCTGAGGGTTGAGGAAGCCCAGCTCAAACAAAGATCGAGGGTACACTGGTTGCAACTGGGCGACTGCAATAATGCATTCTTCCATGCTTCCTCAAAATCTAGGCGATCTCATAACCGCATTCAACATGTTACGGATTCTGACGGTTCCATCACTCACGACCCTGAGAGAATATGTCAACTTGGTGTTGAGCATCAGGCCCATGTCGAAAACGGTCTGTATGGCCTCTTCAGAGATAACGAACTGGTTTATTTTCGTCTTCTTACGTCTTTTCTTTCTTCGAAATGGATTCTTCATCTGGTTGTTCTCTAGATCTGAATCGCGTTCTTGAGAAGGTCTGGATGATGAAAGGGCACCCCATCGTCCTTAGATTAGAATATGGTCCAAGGAAATCCGGCTGGAGAATGATCGGCTAGAGACGATTCCACTCTGGATCACCTTCTCCTCCGCGCATGTGGACGAGAAGCGTTCTCCGCAAAGACGCAATGTGGGTACTCCGATCTGTATGGATTCCCAGACAGCTCACCGGAAACGCATTGACTTTGCTAAAGTAATGGTTGAAGTTAGTGCCAGCGAGCCCCTCCCCAACTGCAAGACCAGAGGCTACTGCCTTACATGAACTAGTTTTTAGTTGCGAGCTTGTAACGAGAAAGAGAACGAGCGCAATAAAATAAACAGAGCGAGCCAGACAGAGCAGAGTGCGTATCAACGGTTTTCAAGCTTTGTTGCTTCCGATGCATTAGGCCTGATAGACATGCCTAAAATTGCCCAACGGCGAGCAGCGGCGGAAATAGGAAGAGGCAATAGGAGCAGAGCACGAGATTGTGCGAAAGGAAAGAAGGGGCACTGAAAGGGATAGCTCGTAGCAAGATGTGGATCAGGATGATAACCGAAGATATGGGGTCCTGTGAAATGGATTACGAGTGTATGGTATGGTGAACACATGATATAGGGGGCGGGTAGGCTTTCTTCGATTAGGCGAACCTCGTATACGAGCTGTGAGTAGCTGTCTCGTCCGCTCGTGTGACGGAGTATTTCTCTTTCTATTTAGTCTGCCTTTCCTTAGCCAGAGCAGTGAGCGTCCCTAGTCTACCGAGTGGGTGGAAGAATGATACAAATGCTGCTTGTTAGAGATCCCCTTAAGCCAGGGGAGGGAACCGAACGAATTTCATACTTGTGTGTGAAATTCCCCGAATTTACTTGCCATTTGCTCTATAGTTAGAGTCAATGGCAAACGTTTTTGGGATGACGTTTTGGTTGGTTTGTATCCCAATCCATACATTGTTAGTCCCGGTTTTCTCGATAGGAGTCTTTCTTCCGGCCTTAAAAAAGATAGTAGTCTAGTTGTGCCATGATCTCCCATGCACGTCGACAAACTGAAAATATAGCAACAATTGGACTGTTGTTAAACACGGTTGTTGTAAGCTGGATAGGCTCGGAGTGCCCAGTTACATTTGTAGAGATTCATCAACCAAGGGAATTCGACGTCCAACACGGATATTACTGCTTCCTTCCCAGGCCGTCTCTTGATCTCGCCTCCTCTTCTAGTGACGGAAGGTAGCTTACTTCATCTTCTTCAGTAGAGAGTCCAGTCCGGCTTCGCTATCTGCCTGGATGGTAACGATGCTCCCTTTGTAAGGGAATGATCAGCATTGGTGATATGTGGAGGATATGGCTTTAGCTTTTCGCTTCATCGGATGTTGAGGCTGTATTTGTACCGGTCTCCTATAACTAACTCGGACACAGGTTTTCTTGACATTGGCCGCATGCCCTTTCATGATTAAGAAATCGGATAAAAAGCCTTATTATAGAATTGAGTAGAAGAGGACAAACATCTCCCAATGTTGAAGCCGAAAAGGGCCCCGCTCTTTAAAATCTTATGCTGTCCCAAACGGGTAACCATAAGATAGTCCGATCACCCGGGTGCCGATCTAACTCTACCGGTAAATAAAGATACCTCCCGGTTCAATATTGATGAAAGTCAAGAAAGCCCGGTGGCATACAAGCCTACTCAACTATGACGATTATAGGAGTCGGTAAAGCCATTACTTCAATAAAGCTTTGAAGCGCGTTCATCTTCATACTTTCTTTCGATCAGATCTACGCTCTCTTTAAGCTATTGGCCAGCATTCATCTTCATTTCGTATTCTTGACTTCCTTAATGGAAAGCAGATGCTACCACTTAATAAGATAAGATGCTGTTGCCCCCGTAAATGATACAACCTCATTAGCCGAATCAGTATCTGTTGCTTAATCTATTTTTGTTGCTCAGTCGTCTACCGCCCCTTTTGCCATGGAATCGAGTTCTGTAGATGACGTTCGCTGATCGGATGATGTATCCCCCCCATTGGTACCACAGGAGACCCAAGAGAGTCTTTCAGAGCCTTGACCGGCCCTTTTCCGCAATCAAATAAGCTTAGCTTGCTTTTCTGGCGGACACTTTTTTCTTTTTTAAATGTCATAGATAAGAGAAAGAAATAATGACTGGGCGAAACTGATCCAGCAGAAAGACGTCTTGCTACTCTTTGCTTTGCTGATTGAGGAAAGCAAGCATCCTACTGTGTGTGCTTACCTACCGCCTTGCCTTGGCTCGCTCTCATTGATCGGAAAAGCCTTCCGTCGAAGGGGGGAGGTGAGGTGGCCCCTTTTGGAAACTTCGCTTACGGTCTGAGGTTTCGTTAGGCCGTCGAGAAAGATTTGACATTCCGTAAGTCAGGGAAATGAAAGCAGAATTCGTTATCTCTCTTCCCTCCCACATGTTCAATCTTTTTTTAGCGGTTTCCCCGGAGATCTTTATCATTAACGCAACCTTCATTTTGCTCATTCATGGAGTTGTATTTAGTACCTCTAAGAAAGATGATTATCCACCGTTAGTCAGTAATGTGGGTTGGCTTGGATTACTTAGTGTTGCGCGCCTAGGAGGGCAGCGCGCTTGGGGATGCGGAGAAGCTATTCTCGCCCAGCTCCCTAACCTAATGCGGCCGGACTGCAGGGAACCATAGCATGGGGGGGCGTCCTAATCCTTTTGCCGCCGCAAGGCTGGCTAATCGTACGCAGCAGGAGCAAGGGAACTCCCCTGGTTCTGGAAGGCACATGAGTCCGAACGCTATTATGAATGTGCGACCGACACTAGACGTAGTAGGAACCGTACCTGTGCAGGTGAGGCGTCGGTCGGTCCTAGAAACGGCGGCAGCGGCGCGAGGAGTTAACGACCGGACGTGCTGCAACCTAGGGATCACCAGGCAGCTCTTTCGCTCTATAGGGATATTGGGGGGCATAGCACAATTCCTTTTGGGGGAGGGTTGGTTTGCCCAGGTGACTGATCCTGCCATAATGTACTCCTACCTGTACCGGCAACCGAAGTCGAACATACATACGACGATCTTCATGCAGGAAGGGACAGGAGGAAAGAAAGGGCGGTAGATGATAATGAGAAAGAAAGGGCGCCGCGTCTCGACGGGCGGGCTGAATGGATGAGCGAAAGGTGCCATGGAGTGGGGAATATCCCGAGTATAAAGTTAGACAACTAAATGCACCTCGAGGTGCAGCCGAGGAACTGGGGACCTTCTCGAGCACAGGATAGGCAATTGAGAGATAGAGTTAGCCTATTCGTTATGGGTGCTCCGGACCGAAGAGAGCTGACCTCCGTAAGCCTTCTTCGGCGCATATTAGCTTAGTTGCGCTCAATACAATAGGCCCTGGTTGGTTTGGCTTCCTCTCTTAGGCCACTTTCCTTACCTTCCCCCCGCAACACTCCCACTCCAAGCTACACCTGCTGAGCAAGATGCATTGCGATTTCCTCTTCTGTGGACGCACCTCCGCCTCACTATGACCCGGGACGGGAAGAGAAAGACGAAGATTGGCTTGATCGAGTAAAGCCAAAGACGCCCCAGCAAGAAAGATGCAATCTTCCTACAGCGATACCGCTTTCGCGCAGCGTCTGAATAGTTCATTTTCTCTTTTATCCGGGGATATGATCAATAGAACCAGAACCTGGCTGGATCCGGGCTGGGATAGTGGCGCCCATTCCTAACCAGTTCCGAAAAGGTTCGCTCATGCTGGAGGGAGCATCCCACTTAGTGGGATCGGTCCGATAGTTCACGCAAATCCGAAGAAGTTATCACGGACGAGCCACATGCAGGGAAACTTGCACGTGTGGTTCTGGCCGGGCTTTCCTTCGGTATCTAATAACCTTGCTTCTGCTCGCCGCTGGCGCACCTCTCCTAACTATTGCCCATTTATTCCGGAATAATCTTTTTAGGAGGGACAATTCTACATATTTCTGCCAAATCCTTCTATTATTAAGTACGGCTGGTACCATTTCGATGTGTTTCGATTTTTCCGAACAAGAGAGGTTTGATGCTTTTGAATCCATTGTATTAATTCCACTTCCTACTCGCAGTATGCTCTTAATGATCTCGGCTCATGATTCAATTGCCATGTATTTAGCTATTGAGCCTCAAAGTTTATGTTTTTATGTGATCGCAGCATCAAAAAGAAAGTCTGAATTTTCCACGGAAGCCGGCTCGAAATATTTGATCTTAGGTGCATTTCCCTCTGGAATATTATTGTTCGGGTGCGACCGGACTACTACCTTTGAAAAACTTCTTTATAGACTTGTAGAGACCCTCTATGTAGTTGTCTATCTAGGGCAATCGATCTACTTCCCCATAGCCCTGAGGCTGTGTCTCGATCTCCTACGTGCGAAAGATGCGGGAGACGGGGTCCTATCGGGATTCCCCTTGGTCTAATTCCACGACGGAGAGTCGGCGTGGCGTAAAGTGAAGATTGGGGGGAGTAGAGCAAAAGAAAATCCCAGTCTGGGGTATTCCGAAGGTGTAACCTAGGCAACGAAAAAGGGGCCCGATACTTCAACTAGAGGAGCGACCCGTTGGTTCACCAAACCCCGACCCAGCGTCACACGTTCTCCAGGTCCGAAGGGATCCAGTGCCCAACTACCGACTCCTCCCGGAATTGCGTTATCGGAGCCGAGCCAGGAATAGCCGTTAGTGGGCACCTACCACTTTTCACTGGTTAGAGAGGCCCTATTTAATACATTAAGCAAATATGTTCACAGGGGCCAGAAAGACTCGGTGTCATAGGAACTTAGACCACCTACGCGCTGGTAAACGAAAACCACCTCGACCGGATCGGATCTACCGAAGGCAGGCCGCTCCATTAACACGCCAAAAGGGCCACCAGCTTTCCCCCCAAAAAAGGGGAGATCCGCAGCTTACTGCTCACGGAAACATCCGACTAGCTGGTCAAGTCTTTCTATTCATCAGGCTTTGCCCAAGTTGAGCTAAGAAAATGTTGGGGAAGAGAGGAAGTTCTCAAAATAGGTTAGGAATCGTACCGCTTCTTTGAACCATTCGCTATTGACCCCATTTCTCTTCATATCTACTACTATTGAAAATAGAAGGGGTCATTGAGTCGCCATTTACCCAATTTTTCTTCTCTCCGTACAGACCTGTACTATCTTTCTTTTTCCATTTTATTTGAAGGTTGTTGACCGTTTATATGTTGAACCGTTCGAAATACAGTCTGAATCAGAGACTGTTCCGAGCACCGATTAGTTAGTCTATTTCCTCTTTGACTTGACTTTTCATTCTTTGAGTTTTTGTATCACTCCGGATCAAAGGATGCTCAACCAGCGCAGGGTCCAACCATGGCATGTCGCTATAGGACTAGGTCTATGTTTGAAATTCATTCTTTTCTTTCGTGTGAATGACGCGCTTCTGATTCTAGGTTCACTTCCTCTTCCGCCGTTGATGTCTACCTTTCTTCCCTCCGGTCCGTTGTTCATATCTTTCAAGAGCTTGGCACATCCCCCTGTGACCCTCCGATTTGGAGGAAAACAGAGGAGGTTTGAGAAACCCCCCTACGCCGTTTGCGAGTTGACTCGGAGACAGACGTGGGCGAAGGTTCGTCAATGATTAGCCTGTCCCCAGCCCAAGGTTCAGTATAAACAGACTGAGAGGGTTCCTCAGATCCTACCCTCGACAAAAAGTCCAATGGGACTCTCTGGGATCTAATCAAACAAAAGTGTTATGGGTTTCCATCATGCAGATCTCTATGATCCATAAAGTGGTCGGGCAGAGTCCGGTCTTTATTCGGAGTTGTATTGGCCTGGGTGCCCTTTCATCCGCAGCCCTTTTTTCTGCTATGGGGTCTGACAAGTCTTGGCTCATCATTGCATCTTGCTCTCGTCCTAGGATTGAAAACCGCATGAGCAACCATCCGGAGCTCAACGCTTTTAAGTTGCTGACTGGTTTGCTATTGGCTATGGAGAGTCGCTGGTTGTGCCCCTGGGGTGAGGTCAAGCAGCGATACCTAGGACGAGCTGACAGGTACTCCTATAGTCAGGGGTAAGAACTGGTGTTCTACCGTTGCCATTTGAAGAAGACAGACTTTCGGGGTGTCATATCCCCTGTCTTCCTTCATGGAGTCAAAAGGCCTTTTTCGACCTGTTAAGAGTGAAATAGCCCCTGAGTGAGTCGGTGCTGGTGGGTGGAAGCCAATGATCCAGGTGATCTGGGCGAATCCAATGAAGATTGTTGGATTGTGATTAGAGAGCAAAGGGTGGAATAGACTATATTGGTTCAAGTGGTTGAAGGTTCAGCAGGCTAGGCTTCTTTCTGATGCACATCGATAATCACTCATTAAGGAGGCGGAAGAGGTGGTTAAGAATATGGACCCAGACAATCCGTCTGGCCCCGAAAAGGTACCGGACGATCAAAACTCCGGAACTGCCGGTTCTGCGGCCAGGACCTCATCAAGATCTAGCACGAGGTCGACTCCAGCCCCTCCCGCGGAACGTACGTACCACCAATAGTGCGCATCTTTGCCCGTCCCTTCTTGGGCAAGCCTTACAGTCTCTTCTTGTACGGACTGAAACAAGACCCATATTCCTTTTGTCTTCCAAATCTTCTTCCCCGGGCCCCCTCTGGGGTTAAAAGTAGGGGCTCCGTATCTCGACTCCAACTCATTTTTTATGTCGAATTGAGAAAGAAATGGAAGGGAAGAAAAAGCAAGCCTGATCGTTCTGGTTCTAACGGGATACGGTACGTACGAATCTCTGGCCTCTGGAAGCTCTGTAGCTCTAACTCTCATTTCGTGACTCCAATCTTCCAATTTCTCCCACTAAGCCGGTCCAACTCCTTCCCCCGCTGCAAGGAGAATAGGCGGGAACGTGAAAACAGCTTGAAATGGATGACGAGGAAGACGGAACGGTCGGGAGAGAATAGCGAAGAGAAGGTATCGGGAGGTTCAATTGCACGAACATCAAGATATTAGTTCGAAAGGTAGTCCCATGCGTGTGCTTATGCGCACTTCAATCATTCTCATTTCTCATAGGAATAAAGTGAAAACAAAATAGCAAGAAAAGAAAGAGAGGAAGACGTAAGGGTAGGAGCGGAGAAAAACCAACCAACCACTTTTTTAAAATGACATTTCCTGCACCTTTCTAAAACCTTTGGAGATATCGATCGAATAGCCCGATACGATAGTTGGCTTAATCAATGTGCGCGTTAACGGCCCCTTATTCGCCCTTTTGAGAGTGAAACTACACCATCAACCTACCTCTACTCTGATCTGTTTTTACCTTCGAAAGAGCCATTGATCGGCTGCTAGCTTCCATTCTCGATCACCCCTCTCCCCACCGACCTGTGCTATTGGAGAATCGTACTCTTACCTCCTTTCCTTCGTACCAAGCAAGAAAAAAAGTCTGCCTTGAATTTCTTCATTCAAAAAGCTTACCAGCCCTACCTTTAACCGACCCCTCTCCCTCGCCCACAGCCCAACCAATTCACAGACGATGAAAAGAACTCCTCAAATCGTACACTAAGTGGGTAAAGACGGACCAGTTGCTCGTTAGCTGGATCAACGCAAGGCCACCTCCGGATGGAAAGGAACTGGTCTTTCGGATGTCAATCTCTTTGATGCTGCATGCGGCTACCTTCCATCCATCGGCACATTATTCGCTCCATACCATACGGGACGCTGACTCGCGACTAGCGAAAGGCACCATTATCTAAGTCATTCTAATGACAAGAAAGGCATCCGCCAAAGGCTTAGCCGCATTTTTCATCTTGAAAGGGAGCAGCTTTTATCCCAAGGTTCATTCTACTGCTGCTAAGCTTTCGCATTTTGACGTCTTGGGATTCTCGCAACGATCTTCGTTTCCTCAGGAATGGTGTCAGTCAATTGGTGTATAGGTAATCTCGGTCCAGTTCAGAATTGACCTCTATTTTCAATCCCGCTTCCATGTTTTGTTAGCCTGAAGCAGAGAATG